>JANRMJ010000054.1:60537677-60566102 GCA_025584955.1 Alethe diademata
CTTTTCTTTTCTTTTCTTTTCTTTTCTTTTCTTTTCTTCTCTTTTCTTTTCTTCTCTTTTCTTCTCTTTTCTTTTCTTCTCTTTTCTTCTCTTTCTCTCTCTTTCTCTCTCTCTTTCTTTCTCTCTTTCTTTCTCTTTTTCTCTCTTCCTCTCTTTCTCTTTCTTTCTTCCTCTTTCTTCCTCTCTTCCTCTCTCTCTTTCTCTCTTTCTCTCTTTCTCTCTTTCTCTCTTTCTCTCTCTCTATTTCTTACAGAGGTTACTACTGCAATCCAGTCTGGGATATTGGGGACTAGAAGAAGGTCCCATTAGTCTGGCTCCCAAACATAGCTCTCCAGAATTACTTCTGCATTGAGGGCTTCTGTTTCACAACTGTGGAGGAAAAAATATATTAATTATGAACTATGTTAGTGTGTTTTTTGGTTTCTAACATTTTTCTCCTTTCTTTCTGACCTGAAAGTGAAATCTTTATTATTTGAATTGATTGTCCAACCTGCTTGAATTATTAGTTAGGCATTTTAGTTGTTTGGGTTTGCTTTTAACAAAGTCCTCAATCAGAACAACTGCAATCCATCTTCTCAAATACCATACCTATTGCTTACATCCCAGTTTTGTTTTTGTTTTAAAATCCTTATGTTTTTTGTTTCCTCCATTCATATATATCTCTTTTTCATGTTTCCATGTATATCAGAATTTGTGGGACTTCTTTCTTTTACTTCCTAGGTTAAAATTCCATGTTTGTTAAAGTTAGCGTGAATCCTAAAATGTTGCTAGGCTATAAGCAAAATCTATTTTTTGAGAAGAGTAATCCTCCATGTCTGAGTATAAAAATTCCTGAAATGTTCCTGCTAGTACGTGATACGTCAGTCCTCACAGATTTTACTCCATTTCCCCCCTTTCTTGAAGAAATAGTGTAATTTCCTGAAATTCCATTTCCCATCAAGTCTTCTTTTTATATCCTATGCATAATCAGTCTCAGTTCACATCAGTGAGAACTTGATGGTACTATTTTTTCTTCCAGTATGAAAGATAATATGTATCTTCTTCCTCACTACAAAAAGCAGCAATCTGGGTCTTGCATTCTTTTTCAAAGGCAAGTTCAGATTGTGTGATTCTTTGCAAATTAGGCAGTCCAAAGGAATCATAAAGGGAAGAATGAATGTTACTGTTAACATTTTAGTGATTTAATATTGCAGAGAAGTAATTTCAGAAACACCATTTTGAAATTATGTTTAAATTGACTGATGAGGCCATGTCTGTCATTTTTGGATTTCAGGTTACAAATATATTTCATAAAAGCATAATGTCGTCTAAAATTACTAAACCAAAAATAGTCTCAGATTTTGAAGTACTGCAGCCCATGTAGACATGTCTATATTATCTGGAAGAAATTAACAAAATGATAAAATGTTATGTTGCATAAATTTTTTACAAAGTCATATCTGTGCTTCTAGCTCAGAACTGAAAGAGCTCTATAAATCTAATGGAACACAGAGTTCGGAATTAAACATTGTCATTAGTTGGCTGTTTTACATAAAGTTGAGTAATGCACAAAATCCTCACAGTACTCCTAAAATCAATAATTTAGAGCTAAGTTGGAATTTAAAATGTTCATGTTCCCTTGATATAAACACTCCTGTTGAATCAAATTTAGTTAAAATGTATAAGTCGTCAAGATATGTAAATGTAATCTGTGTATGTAAATGCTAAAGCAATGATCAGGATGATACAGATCTGCAGCGTGGCTGCTTTCGCTTGAAACCTGTATTAAAGTCCTATTAACTTTACAGGAAGCTTCACTCTATCAAGTTTATTAAAAATTCCACAATATTGTCCAAACATGCCCTCCACATTTGAATATTTAGTTATGGTCATGCTAGCTAATATTCTAATAATTAATGGGAATGCACACAGCAAATTGTAAGAAAAAACTTCATCAACTTTCTGCCTGCAAAATTTTTGTTGTCTGTTTGTTTAAAACAATTTTCTCAAAGGAGAGTCATGTTTCAGGAAAATAATCCCACAGTTTTCATAGCTTTTAAATCAGATATGTTAGATACTTGATTTGTTGCTATTATGCCCAGATTTTAATCAAAATCATAGATCAAAACATTTTAATCTATTAGACAACAAAATTCAGTGTGCAGGATATTTTATGAGGTAAATTCTAAAAATCCCTGGATTATGTTAGATCTAACATAACTCAAACATTTAGCAATCTATACAGATATTAATTAAACCTTTAAAATCTGTACATTTTTTTTCTATTGATTTTTAAAAAGGGAAAAAAAAACCCAACCAAAAATATCAATCCAAACAATGTTTTGCTTCATTTTATGGTTAGATTCACAACTGCCCACGCCCTACTGCCATACTCATTTAGACATACTCATTTAGAATCCTTTTTCTTATGGAAGCTTTTGTAGTGTCTTTAAAATATAGATTGCCTTCAATACCTTGTCCAGAAAGATCACATAAGTTACCATATCCACATTTACCATGTGTAGATCTAGAGAAATGAGACTTTGAACCTGCTTCTGTCCCAAACTTATGTTTAAATGTTTATACAGAGGAAAAAATCTGACAAGAGAAAGTGAGGCATAACTGAGTTAGAGGTAGAACCCCACATGAATGAATGCATCTAATGAGCAATCTCGAAAAATTTACTATGTGGTCTATATTCAAACACAGAAAAATATAGCACATAATTCTGCTTTGCAGCTGAAGTAGTGTTACACTGAGAAATTAAAGGCTGAATCCATCAAAGATTTTAGATGCTGTACTGTCTACTGATTTTTAGAACAGTCTGCTTAACCCATATCCACTCCATGAATCTTGATCAGGAAGATAAAATAAGATGAAGGCTGAGCTGCTGAGACCTGCAATAGGGAAAAAAGTTCTGAATGTATTCAGAATCAGGACTTAGATATTTGGGAAATATTTATGGTTAACTTACTAGAGTTTCTAAGGATTTATATTTTGAATTTATTTTTCAAATTTATTTTTCTTATTTTTACAACAGAATGATGATATTTCTTTGTGGATTTGAACCTAATAAACTTTTTCAGGGTCAGACAGGACATTTGTGATGAAGCTGTCAAAAAGCTAGGAATCCTTTGGGTCCAAGATCAATGCATTACCCACAATATTGCCTTCTCCCACTAGAAATCAGATTCAGATATTGTGTCTTGCAAGTTGCCTTAATTGCCACTATTGCTTACATAAACAAGTGTGAGGAACATTCTTATAACTGTGTGCAACATCTGCAATTAATTTTGATGTTCATTTGCAGGTGATCACGTACAAGATTTGCTGATACCAAATAACTTCTCTATATTTCTGCTAAAAAAAAATAGACCACTCAAAATCCAGCCTTCACTATATATGCTTGAATGATACTAGAAACTTTACAAAGTCATTAGTGTCTACTTGACACTACCTGCTAAATATTCCTGTATACCAACAAACACCTTTTGTTCTGATTATGCCTTGGAATGTTACCTATTTCACTAGATTGAGTGAAATTAATCAACATACTTCTGATTTTACAGCATTATGACTGGGGATTATCTTGTAGTTGAAAATCAAACAAACGAAATCTAGAAAAACCTAATAATACATTTTTCAATTTTAAATTTTCTGGATCTTTATTAAAAATATAGGCTATTTTACTGATTAAGTTCTGAAGAACTGAAGCATTTCAGCTGGATTCAGTATTTCCTTTTCATTCCACTTCTTTTCTTTAAATCCCTCCTACTCCCAATATGTTCAGAAATTGTTTTACAAAGACGAGCTTGATATCAACTTTATTCATTTTACAGCAACCTTGCAATATGAATGTCCAAGTTGTTCTGACTATTTTTATTTAAAAAAATCCCCATACTTCTTCAAAAAATCATGGCTAGTAAACAGCAAATCAGGACTTTCTCACACATAGAACACATAGAAATAATGAAGCATTCTGAGTAGGGAGGTCTTTTTAAGATACAGTGTTGAAGAAATACATTGTTTTTTCTTTTGATCTACCAATGATGTAAGCTATGTAAATGCATATGATTGGAATAATGAATCTGTCACTTTAACAGGATAAAGTAGGGGCTTTTGATCTTCAGACTATCGAACTTGATATGCCTAGTGTACCTCTTGAGTTCTTCACCCTGAGGAAACCATAGGAGAATACCTTGAGAGTCTTGACATATTTTACTGAATTAATAAATAAGAAATTCAGGAATTGGATGTTCCTATTAGTTTAAAAACAGTCTTTTACAGTTTCAGATATTTGGCCTCACATATTAGTCCATATCTTAGAGTGTGAAGCTTATTCAGAGGCTTCCTTTCCCTATCAGATTTATTTCACCCAGAATTGAGCATTTTACTTGGAAATGGAAGAAAGTTCTTCATTTGTTAGTTAGTTATATACATAGATCATTATGGGCTGGGGAAATATCTTCATTGTCTCCAAAAACTCTAAATTAATCGTACTACAGAGATTTTTGAAGACATAGTCCTGTGTTTATTAGTAGAAATCCTGTGTCTTAATGAATTTTGTGAATGTTATGATGCCCCATTATCTGAAAATTTGTCACCGAGAGTCTAATCCAAAGGGATTTTAGATAGCTGCTAAACCATATCAAAATACAGGGCAGCAGTTTTGACATGCACAGTCTGCTATTTTTTCCCATATACTCATTTTTTTATCCTGACAGGTCATTCCTTTGTGGATTAGTTAGCAACCTTTTCAGGGGAACATTTTGACACAAATTAAGCACATGCTTTTACTTGAAACAAATAAAACTATTTATTTACTCATTCAAAGGGAGATTCTGCTCTAAACCCAAATAGATCGGCAGTTTCTAGACTTTTCTTATTTTATGACATCAGATGCAGCTGATATCTTCTTACTGATCACTTACTGCAAATGGCATTCTGCCACAACTACTAAACCTAGATAAAGGCTTCTAACTCTAGGATGCTTTGGGGATAAAATGAGGCTTTTAAAGCTGTAAGCAATTAGCTGAAATGTTTATAGAAGAAAGAAAAGTAAGTGTGCTGAACTTTTTTTAACTGAAGTATTTACATTTTCTAACTGACAAAGCTCTTTAATCCATTTTTTTTGTGTGTGTGGGTGTAGCAGATGTTCTATATGTAAAGTAATGCTAAGAGTTTTCTGTGACTGTTAACCATTACAGAAATTCTTTCTCAAAAGGAACTGTGCCTTATGGCATAAAGTCTGTCTGTCAGAAAGTTTGTTTTTTTAATACATAGTGTAATTTTTCACACTATCTAACTTCAAGTACCTCATTTGCATACCTAAATCAGAAAACAATCTCCTCCGGAGATTTCAGGTCTCTTAAGCTTACCCTGACCACTTAAGCCAGACACCTGATAGGAATGATCCATTAATTGCAAATGATTGTGAGAGGAACTAAGTGCGTAGATGGGAGTATCTCAGCTTTATGTAAATCTTAATATACTGCATATATATATATATATATGCCATAATTGGAAGACTTTTTGTTAGTGTTTGTAAGTAATCAAAGCATCATAATAAGGAAAACTCTAATTGTGTAATACAGCATGCCAAAAATAAAGAGTGGGCTTGATAAAAATCCTATAGAGGCTCTACTGACTTAAAGAACACAGAGAACAGATCTAGTAACAACAGGATTTTGTGTAAAAGACCTTAAAGATTGAGTATGTATTGCCTGTATGTGCTACCAGGGTCTGCAATCCTCTTTCAAGAGTATAATCTGTATTTTCATTGTCCGTTTTCAACACGAAAAAATAATGTTACTGGCAAGAAACAAAAAAATTATTAATTGAACAAATTGGTTACAGTATTTTCCTATTCCCTTTTGGAGGAAAAGTTTTCGATTTACTGTTTCCATGTGTGTGCTTTAGCATTATTGCTTTGAGAATTTAACTGATTATAGCAACAAAAATTTTGTAGAAGAGTGACTGTATAATTTGTTATAGCAGTCAAGCACTCCTAGGTGCTCAGTTGCACATCTCAATTGCAATGTTATGCCAAATGCTGTGTTCTTTTGACCTCCAGAATAATATGTCTAGGTGTGCTATAAATATTAATAGCCCCTTTAGTTTCCTGTGTAATTATTTGAATCTTGAATGGATACACATTAAAGGGCTGATTAAAATATTGGGGAACAATAAAGACATAGTACAAATTATTTTAATTATAAAACAAATTTAGTTTATTCCAAGTGGATAAATTATAACGTCAGAGCTATTGGCAATGGAGTCTTAGACATTCACCGTTCATTATTATCTGCAAAAGGCCTGGATTCATCCAGAATGCTTAGGAGGCTGATGTAAAGGGATGATTAAAAGTAACGCATTTTTATTTAAGTTAAAAGCCTCACTGACACAGCTAACAGTAAGATCTTTCTCTCCCCAGACTGCCTGAAGATGAGGGATAGCTAGGTATACCAAAGGGTTTGACTTCTTCTGTGCTAAAGGGAAAATGGAAAGAATGGCATCTTGCAACTTCCTGAGCTCCTACCTGAAGGCTGGTTTCCACACTGATGAGCATTGTAGTTGTGTGGCTTACTCTTCCACTTGGCTCCTGATCGCTTTTCTCTAGTGAAGTTAAAATCAGGAGTCTTGTTCCTCTAAAAAAATAAAAGGAGGACTGTGGTAACCAAGATTGACCTGGAAACTGCTATCCTAGGAGGATGAAGATTTTATTTATTTATCATTTGCAGCATGCAGTCAGTCATAAAGTATGAACTACCTATGCTGGGTTTTTATGCTGCTCAGAAACCACACTTTTTATGTAATTACTACTAATTCATCTGCATGCAAGTAGCACAAGGATCTTTTCTTTGCTGTTTGCTAAATACAAAGTTCTAATACTTCTCCAGGTATTTGGGTTTTCCCTCTGGTTTAGATTTTATGTACTATGTCTGTCAATACATATATTCTGTGAAGAATAAAGCTGTTTGGTAACATCTCTATATCTTTTAAAATGTTTCCCTTTCAACTCCACACGTTCATCATCAATTTAACTATAAAAAAGATTGAGATAAAAAGTGCGTTTTTTTCCCATTTAATCAAATTTATATAACACCTTCAGGAAGCTGAATATTATTGAATTATTTAAAAAATACTTTCTTTGAATATCATTTGAGAATGTCAGGCCAAAATTGAAAAGGCTAAAATTTACCAGAGAACTTTATTCATAAAATCACAGAACGATTTTCATTGGAAGGGACTTTAAAGATCACATAGTTCCAAACCCCCTGCCTTGGGCAGGGACATCTTCCTCTAGACCAGGTTGCTCTAAGCCCCATCCAAACTGGACTCAACTACCTCTAGGGACAGGGAATCCAATGTTTCTCTGAGAAATCTGTTCCAGTGCCTCACCACCCTCTGAGTAAAGATTTTCTTTCTCATATCTAATCTACCCTTCTTCAGTTTACAGACATTCTCACTTGCACTATCACTGCATGGCTTGTCAAAAGTCCTTCTCCAGTTCTCCTGTTGACCCCTTTAGGTATGGGAAGGTTGGTATAAGGTCTCCCTGCAGTCCTTTCCAGACTGAACAGTTTCAATCCTCTCAGTCTGTCTTCATGGGAGAGGTTCTCCAGCCCTCAGATCATCTTCGTGGCTTTCTTCTGGATTCACTCTGACAAGTCCATGTCCCCCCCCCCCATGGGGGCCCTAGAGCTGGATGCAGTATTCCAGGTGGGGTTTCACAAGAGAAGAATAGAGGAGCAAAATCCACTCCCTGCTGGCCACACTGTTCTTGGTGCAGCCCAGGACACAATTGTCTTTCTGTCTGAGTGCACATTGCCGGCTCATGCTGAGCTTCTCACCAACCAACACCCAAAAGCCCTGTAAAGCTTCCCTCAGAGCATTTCCCCTCCAGCCTGTACTTGTGCTTGGGATTGCTCTGACACGGGTTCAGGATCATCATAGCCTAGAATCCCAGACCATCGTGAGTTAAAAGGAACCCACAAGGATCACCAAAGTCAAACTCCTGACCCTGCACAGAACAGCCCCAAGAATCCCACCTTGTGCCTGAGAGCATTATCCAAATACTTCCTGAGCTCTGTCAGGCTTGGTGCTCACTGGGGAGCCTATTCCAGTGCCCAGCAACTAATATCCAATCCAAAACTCCCTAACCTACCCTAAACAGTTTCATGCTGTTCCTTCAGGTCCTGACATTTTAGTCACCAGAGAGAAGAGATGATCTTGAACTTGGCCTTACTGAGCCTCATGAAGTCCACATAGGCTCCCCTCTCAATACCGTGAAGATCCTCTAGATAATGTTCTTTCCTTTCAGCATGACAACTGCATCACATAGCTCCTTTATTTGCAAAAAAAACCCAAAAAAACCAAACCAAAACAAAAAAAACATAAAAAAAACCAAAACAAAAAAAAAAACCCACAAAAAAACACAAACCAAAAAACCACAACAAACCAACCAAACTCAGAAACTGTATAGAACACAAGAAAATATGTTACTAAACTTTGCAAAAACTAATTTCTTTCTCTGGAGTACCACCTACTGATGATGAATTTCGATTGCTAATGGCTGAAACAGAGTTGTCCCCCTTCTAGTACTTAGATCTGCCGAAGCAATTTCCAGGCTTATACAGATGATACTATAAGGTTAATATTGATTATACTCTACTGATTTAAGATTAAATTTATTGATTTATGCCTGTTCATAAGGAAAAAAGAGAGTTGATCTAATATCTTTTCCCTAGTTTAGTCATTTTTATCCCTACACTCTAATTCTAGATATACAGTATGAAAACTGGTGTATTCTGTTACAATTACGTCAATGAATCACAGGAATCTAGGTAGTCTCTCTGAGTTGCTTTTTGTCTAAATTTTCCTTTAACAATAGAGAAAAAAGAAAACCAGAAATCCTTTCAGACTTGAAACACCATGACTCAGCTGTCGTTTCTCCTTCCGCAGTGCATCATTTCCAAAAAATCTCTTAGAAGAGCGGGCCATGGCCCCTGCCAGAGATTGGTATGAACAGAAAAAGTGGAATAGGTTGCTCCTGATAAATAAAGTGGTCTTCAAAACTAACAACACCTCAAAGCCAAGTGCCATGAACTGGCTCATATATACAGTGTCAAAGGACTAACCCCCTGCCTCTCTTGAGAGTAGATTAATAATTGAGCAGAGTGCTCAAAGTGGGAAAGTGTCCAGCATCTGAGCTCACCTCCTGCCTTTCTACCACAGCAGTGTAGTCTGAAACCTGTGCCAAAACTGTAAGGAAAGGTCAAAGTTCCATATCCTGGCTGGATATCTGTGCCAAGGATTTGAAAAAACAAAAAAACCCAGAACTAATTGAAACAAGATGCAATCCAGACCACTCAGGAATTATATACTTTACAGAAAGGGATACATTTTATCAGCGTTGGTCTGACAGAAGCTTTATGAAGATAATCTGTGTATAAATCTTGCTACAGTACAACTCACTGACTGGAATATGGGATCTTCCTTGCTCAGTGTTTTGTAGGCTCCCATACACTTAAGCATCAAAATATGTGAAAATATAACTCATTTACACTGGAAGATTTCTACACTTAGGATGAGGGAAATTTACAGGAATGGAAGATGGACACCACAGTTGCAATAGAGAAGTTAAATGTTTCTGAAGACCAGGCTGGCTTTTTTAAATGAGTAAATGGTCTGATTATCTCCAAAACCTTCCCAATTTTCTGGATCTGATATGTAATATAATATGTCTAATTTCATTCTTGGGAAGTGCATTGAAATTTTTGGTATTGCAATTTCCTATTGGAAGTTTGAGTTGCAAATTTCTAATTGAGGAGGCTTATACTCTGAACAACCCACTCCATCAGACTTAATCTGTTGAATAATGAGGTTATTTACCTTTCTAAGGCACTTCGTGGTGAGGTTGTGCCAGTTATCTCCTTGTTTGGAGTGTCAGTTTGACTAAGTAGTTAATCTTCATCTCTCTGAACAAGAGGGTTTTGTTTCATACTGTATTAGCTGATAGCCATGATGATATTGCAGATGACTGGTGATAAGGTTCAGTGGTTGGACGTCACGAAGGTGCTATCTTTAGAGTGAGACCTTACACCACATTTTCATTTGCAAATCTCTCATTATTTTTTTTCAGACATATGTTAAAAACCCCATAGTGCTTTGGGATTTGGTCAGTTTTCCTTATCTAAATTAATACCGTCACAGACTTAATTAACACCAATATAAATATTCACAGCTTTTGTATGATAGATCTGAATGTAAAATGCTGTGTTTGCATAAGCTGTTACATTACCACATAAAATTTATTACTTTCTTAGGCAATGCAACTTACATAAAAACAACCAAATGTAAAATTAAATTAAGCAACAGATACTCTTTAAAAATTGCATTATTGTTAGCATAAAAGTGCTATCAGCTGTGTTAGTGAGAAGCTTTTGCCAAGTACAGAAAAAAATTGATGCAATATTTATGCCTACTGTACAACATGAAAGGATATTGTTGCTGCTATTATTTAAATATGGCTTGCATATTGCACCTAGGAAAAATGCAACTTTCTTCTAGTAACAAAATGCTTTCTAGTTGTTTGGAAAATATCCTTTTTACAGGAAAGTATTCTATGCATTTCCTGTATTTACTTGAAGTTTTCTTTCTTTAAATAAAAAAAAAAATCAAAATTTATGTCTTTAATGGAAAACAACAATTAGAAATAAAAAGAACAAGAGCCAAACAAGGATAATCACATTGTGGATTATCTCCAGGACTTAAACAAAAAAAATTACAGTATTAGAATAGATTTTGCCATTCCCTCAAGCTTAAAACTTATAAAATTTCTGGTCATAGCAATACTAACTTCAAGTCTTTCTCGATCAGAAAATAAGGAAAGGTAATATTTTGGGACAATTTGAGTATAAGGACTTTAGATAGTAAGGAAGGAATATGCAACAACTCTTGCAATTTAAAAGTAGTAGGGAAAAAAAGTGCTTTTCATCTGCATTTGCTGGAAAGCTTACCAAAGGGAAAGCAGAGTTAGAAGCATTTAAAAAACAAATAACAATAAAAAAGAAATTATGAGATGGAAAACCTGGACCCTCAGAAGGCAAACCTACATGCTAATTCATCATTTTATCCTTTTGAGCAAGATAATACAGCGGCTATAATCATGCTATTAAATTATTTTTTGTCTTGGACACTTCATACAGTGAATGGGTAGTAGTTTTCAAATGGACAGAAATTCAGTATTTTTTTTCTCTTCATTATTAAATGTAGTAATGTATTTACAGTAAAATATTCAAACTTACTTTCAAAGATAGATTTTTTATATTTAAGTATCATTGTCGTGGACTTTCCTATAATGCTTATGCCTCTGGAATTGGAATGATTCAAGAATTAATTTATCTCCATACACTCCAGAGTGAGGGAGAAGTTGTCCTAATTGAGGAACTTAGATGGAGACTCAAAAGATGCACTGATATTTGAATCAAACTTGATTCATGGAAGTCTTGATTTTAAAGGGAAATAAGTTTCCTAAAGGATTTTGTGTTTCTAAAACAGATCCAATGACTTAAATTGCAATTGGGAATACTTACTGTTGGTGTAGATGTGACTCCAGGGTGTCAGTGTACACTGATTAAAAAAAAAAGAAAGAAAAAAACAAAAACAAAAACAAACAAACAAACAAACAAAAAACAAAACGAAAAAGCAAAACCAAAATCCAGCTCCAAAATAACATTTGCTTTAAGGACACAGCAAGATGAAAACAAAATATGTAAAATATGAAGGTTTTACCACACAAATCAAACACCTTAACCAAAGAACCACTTTTCTCCTCTTGAAAAATTTTTGCTTATACAGCTTAACATTCCTTCAGATGATGTGGTTTAGGAATTTTTTCAGCACTTCATTACGCTGGCTGTAATGCAAGCATATTCTCTCTCTGCAGTAAAAGGAATAAAATTCCTGCCAAAAGCATGACTAAACTCTGCATATGGATGTGAACCTAAAATCATGCTTTTTATGAACAACCTTCTATTATTTTCTTAATTTGTATTTGTCATTTTACTGCTTGATTTTTGACCGTTAATAATCTCTGAACATGAATTTTTGATGCGTAACTTCCTTTTTTATTAAGAGGCTAATTAAAATCATTACTGTAAATTGTGTACTTTGGTACCACCACCAAAAACGTCTCACACTCTGCCACTTGAGCTGATAGAATACCAAGAACATACTCTCTAAATCAACACTTAAAGGGAGGTCACCAGCAGCAGATTTCACAGGTATTTGCTGTCATTTGCATTCCCTTCAAACATTGGAGGGAATCATATTTTAACAAGACAAGTTATGTTTTCTGATTTTCTTCAGATATGCTTATCTCTACTGTTATGCCTGTTTCTCAAAATTCTAGTTTTATCATCTAAATTTTAATTCCAACTGCATCCTCCTAATATCTTTGACTCTTGTCTTGTTGCCTGCATGTGTTATTTTAACATCCTGCCCCTGACCCAGTCAGAAAACTTCCTTTTCTGTGCTGAATGGGTATTTCCCAAGATAAGATGCTGGCCTGACTGGCACAAGAATCACAGAGTTGAAGCACTTATGTGCTTTTCTACAGAATATGATGATAACTTTGTTCTCAATTTATAAAGGGTACAGCTTTTGAAGCAATTAATGAAAGGATGGGAATGCTATTATTTCACTTGTTACTAGTTGTAATGGAGATTTTAGAATAAAAGGATAAGTCTTAAGAAAAGCTTGAATGTTCTCGAGCAGTTTTAACCACTGTTTTAATGAAAAATGAATTAAGGCTATTTCACTGATGACAAAAGAGAAATGGACATATCAAAACCTACCTGGAAATAAGATTTCATAGTGATGCTCTGATGACACAGGATATATATTAGATTCATGTTAGAGGCAAAACATATTTGGTCAATAGAGGGACCCATCTGCACTACATCATATAATTTTACTCATTATGAACATCCATGCTATCACAATTAATGCATTATGAAATGGGTAACCAAAAATTGTAATATACACAATGTTGAGAGAAAAGGAAAAATAGTATTATTAGGTTTTGTCCTACAGATTATCTTTTCTATCCCACAGCTTGCCCTGCATATATTTGATTATAAAAATAAGTTGATATGACTAACATCATCTTGAAGGAACTCCTAGGAAATAGATACACAGACACTGTTCCTTCATTCATTTCTTTTTCCTTATTGTTGCATCTCCTTGATATATTTCTCACAGAGAAACCCATATTAAGAATTCAATCAGACTTTTTTCCCTGTAGGTAACATACACAGCATCATAATCATAGCTATAAGCATCATCTCACTTTATTTGAGCCACTAAAACGTTAGGGGCCACTTTATCCAGGTGTCTAATGTATATGGTAATAACTGTGGCTGAGAAGAAAAAATATATCCCTCTAGAAAATTTTCATCCCAACTATGTCAGATGTCAACTGTTCCCTACCTTAGGAGAGAGTTATGTCTCTCTCTATTGGCATAATTGGCATAAAAATTCATCTCTGGGATACAATTTATACTGGAAATGAGGTTTCTCCATTGGAAAGAGCTGGGACAATCATATTACCTCTAAAAATGACCACACCTACTTTCTAACCTTGTAAATGACTGATAACAAGAAGCTGGCAATGTACCTTATGTCCTTTTTTCTCTAGTCAGAGGCACAAGCATCATTTATAATATTTGGTTTAATGTAGATAGTTATCTACTGCAGTTAAAAAAAGGATATAATATTGTTATTAGAAATCAAATATTTTGGTTCATACTAATCTGTCTAAACTTTATAAACCTGGGTGTGAACTCCTGGCTCTCGTTACATCAGGTTTTTGGAGTTTCACTGGTGGCTTCAGGGATCTTAGATTTCACAGGTCTTTATATCCTACACTAACTATGTTTTTTCTGACCAAGGTTTTGCAGAAAGAATGTGTGAATTATTTAACATTACTGTTGCTTCTAAATAAGGTAACAAATTATTTTTCACCTCTTATATTTGAAACAGTTATTGCCAGTAACCAATACCTGAGGCACAGTTTTAAAGTGGTTCAGCAACACATTTAGTAACAGTTGTGATGTTGACATGTCTAGAATCCCTTAGAGTTAACAGAATCTGTTAATTATATCACTTTCAGTAGCTAAACTGTAGTAGTTGTTACTTACAGAGTAAACGAACTTCAATCAACTATGACTTTCCAGACTCAATCTTTGAAAAAAAAAAAAGATTTAACTATTTTGAAAGGCACATTGACTTTATAAATCTTTTAGCTATAAGGCCCTTAAATCTTCAAATTGGGACATCCATGCAATTAACTTGTGGTTTTAAGAAATATACATTTAAATACATGTAAAGCAAAAAAAAAAAAAAAAAAGTCCAGTTTCACGGCAAAAGCATATCTATTGAAATCTGACACAAACTGGTACCTGAATTAAAGTTCTCATTTTTGCTATATATGGCAGTTAATGTTTTACCAATATTGATAAACCAATACTTTTGATCTGCAATTGTAATCCATAATTTTAAAAGAGATGCATGAGTTTTGAAGTGGACTTGAATTAAATGTTGAGGTCGTTTAAGAAAGGTATGATTTATCTTTCATTTTAAAGACTGTCTTTTGGAAAATTCAGAAACTAAGTCTGGAAATTACTTTAAATCTAACAGTAAAAATGAAAAAATAAATGAAAACAAGGGATATATAAGTAATGTGTATAATTTTGAAAATGGCATATGCTTAGACAGTCAACCTTATTTCAAAAGTATTTCTGTACTAACAATCTGTCACTGAATCCACCCAATGTACTTATATTTCATAGTAAAGCCTTCTGTTGCCTGGGGCCTATTAATAAGGCAAACACTCTAGGTTTTCGAACAGGTGGTATACCAAAGTAGGTAAGAGTATCCACCCTGTGGGAAGATACCCATTTTACCCATATTAAAATAATGTAACTAACTCAGTATAAGCCTTAGCAATATCTTTGTCTAGGGATCATTCAGTAATGGAAATAATTTCACCACTTAAATTCATGAAAGGAGGTAACATGGAATATTAATATTTTCTGTTTCTTAATCTTCCTTTCTGTGTCTTAATCTTCAAGGTATTTCATTCTGGTGATAAAAAATATTTCATTTTAGAAGTGTATAGTCCTCTCAAATGCAGGGCTTATGTGTCTTCCTCGTATCTTAATTACATCTTATGTTTGAATATCAGGTGTATTTTTCTGATTATCTGGAACTCATATTGCAAAGGTCATTAAACACATGCGTGTAATTAATAGCTGTATATTCTTGTGATATTTTTCAGGCAATAATATTAATGTATAGAAATTGGGACATATAAATTAGTTTATCTGAAATCCATGTTGTTGCTTATGATGAGCCTACAATGAAAAAAAAAAAGGCATTTTGAACTCTGAAGAGGGATATTCAACATTAATTCAATCAACTTATATGTCCAAAGTGTGCCTTTAGCTGATGATTTTAATTTATTATCTCAGTGTAGCCCACTCTCTCTGTCAGTGAACTGTGAGCTGGAAAAAAAACAAATTGGAACTGAAGTAAATTTCAGATAGTCATAGCTGTAAACCCGTGTGAATAGAAAATATTTCTTCATATGACTCTAGAGTAATTGCTACATACTCTCAAAGTGAAAACCAAAGTCATAATTGAACCTGAGGGTAATATCTATAGTAACAGACAAAATGCAGAAGGGGATAGGCACAACCCATAGTATGCAATTATTTCTCTTTCTTCGCCCCACGTTTGGTATGCTCCCTAGATCTGCTACAATTATTGCAAAACAGATTTCCCCTGTCTATTCCTATTCATGATCTGAGAGATAGCGCAACTGAGGGAATATTTAAGGGGACTTTAGGGATAAAACACTCTTTCTGAAGAGAATGGAAAGTTTTAGTCATGTGAGCACAGGCTGTGTTGCATGACTTGCCTCGAGGACCAATGAACAAGGTCTTGCTATTGTATTCAATTAGCATAAGAAGGACATAAACTTGTTGGAGAGTGTTCAGAGGAGAGCCATAAAAATGACCTGGAAGCTGGGGTCTGCTACCTGCTTCACCTCTCCTGTGAAGATAGATTGAAAAAAATTCTGCAGAAAACATAAAGTACTAGAGGGTATAGCAGATAATAAACAAAATCAAAATAGGTGTTATTACTACAACACTATTAAAATCTCAGTAAAGTTTCCTCCTCAAAACTTTAGCATTACACTAGATCACTGAGAGAAAACTATTATCAAATACTAGTATTACAATTTCTTTTTCTTGCTGAGATCACACTTTTAAAGCATATCCAGATTACTAGAACTGCACATTCTGTAAGGAGCAACTGAAAAATTCACACTTGTTCAGCCTAAACAAGAGAGTTGAGGGGACTTAGTAGCTACAATACTTGGATGTAGGTTGCTGGGAAGATGAAGCCAGGGTTTGCTGAGATGCATAACAGCACAAAGAGGGAAAAAGATACGTAAATTCAGACGAGTGTGGTTCTGAATAGATATAAAGAAAATAAAACACTATGAGGATAACTAAGCATGCAAACAGAGAGGCTATGAAGTCTTTGCTCTTTGAAATCTTCAAGACTTGATGGTAGAAGATCTTTGCACAGGTCTGAATTCAGCATTGACCTGAGCAGGAGATAAAACTGACTGGCCAGCTGAGATTCCTTTCAGACTGATTCCTTGATTATTTATACGGGCAAAATCAAACCAAAACAACCAAAAAAAAAAAAAGGTATAATATCCAAACCAAAACATAAAACACACATACAAAACTCCCCAAGCACCACCCCTCCCAGAAAATCCTAAAGACTGAAATAATAACATCCTGTCTAAAGAATTTTTGACACTACCAAAATAACTTCTTTTCCATAATGAAGAAGCACTGAAATAGTACTAGAGGTGATTTTTTTTTTTTGCTGTCTAGTACAAGGAACCTTGAAATGTTGTCATAAACTAATAATGCTCCATATGGATATAATTTTGCTATCCTGGCATATTTGTCTTTAAAGTCTCTCTCAGATATGGATTCAGCTGAAGATTTGAAATTGATAGTACTGAAGAATTTATGAATTTGGATATAAAGATGATGTAGGAATTTCTTTTAATTGAATATGCAAAAGGTAACTGGAGTTTTTTCAAAGTAGAAGGAACAAGCAAACTAAAAACTATCTTTGAACTCAAGTGGTTGAACAGCTTTCTTGCAGTAGGCGTCTCCTAACAATATTTATTGACTAAAACTTCAAAGGGCTAATCTGTTTAAAGGAAACCTGGCATCCGAGACAGCATAGAAGTGTTAAAATGAGTGCTATCCATTAAAAAACATCAGGATATACTTGGAGTTATCCTAAGGAATGTTGACTTTTTGTTTTGTTTTGTTTTTTTTGTTTTTGGTTGTTTTTTTTTTGTTTCAGGAAGTAACATGAAATTCAAGGGGATTTGCAAGCTTTCTTTTTGTACATGTGCTATGGATTGTGACAGAATCATAGGCTGGCTGAGGCTAGCAGGCACCTCTGGAAACTGCCTAATCCATCTGTCTTTCTCAGTGCAAGGGCCCTACCCAGCGGAGTTTTGAATGCCTCCAGGGATATACACTCCACAGTCTTCCTGGAAAACTTATTCCAGTGTTAGACCAAATCACGGAAAAAAGATATTTCTCTTATGATTAAATTAATTTTCTTGTATTTCAGTTTGTGTCTCTTGGCTCTTGTTCTGTCTCTGAGTAGCACTGAGAAGACTCTGCCTCTATCTTCTTTAGTCTATCAGAAATTTATGCACAGGGATAAAATTCCTTTGAGCTCTCTTTTCTCAAAGCTGGAAAGTCCCAACTCCCTATGCCTCACCCAATTGCTGTCCTTAAATCCTTGCAGTACATGAATTTCCTGAAAAACTAAATTTGTCTACCTTGCAATCAGCAACAAAATTTATCAGGCTTAACAAACTGACATTCCTCTAAAATTAGTTGTTTTCAAGTCTGAAATATCACAGTTACTTAGATTGGAGAGACATTGTTTCTGTTCCAGGAACCCTCCTTCAATTTCTACCACCCTGAAAATATTGTTCTGCATCTGCAAAATCTACAGTATTTATCCAAAATTATTTCTTCCACTGCTGAGACTAATACCTTAGGAAAAGTATTGCAGACTTCGGATTGATAAAAACCATAAAAGGTTTAAATATGTTTTTTTTTCCTTGCATATATTAGCTTTCATAAAGTAATTTACCATTAGAAATGTAATTAGGAAGTATGGATAATTCCATGAGCTTTTGGTCTGTATTGAACTCCGAGAAAGCAAAACTATATAAAACTGTCTGAGATTTCACTGTAATGTTGCTTCTTGGAGATAATATGTTTTCACATATGATTGTTGGCTTTTTAGTATGTTTAACTCTGGATAATGGTGCCATTTTTTTTCCAAAGGGAGCCAAACTAGGGGCTTTCTTTAAAAGGGAAAATATGGCCTGACCAAAATGTTTCTGCCAATGATTTTTTTCTAAGATCTGGTAAAATGCAGTTGCTAGCTGAGCAGTTGAACTTAGTTCACATTGCCTTCGCTACTGTTTAGTACAACTAATGACCTATCTACTACGAATAGATGAGAAATATAGTTAAGAAAGGATTTTATATTATTTAGGTGTATTTTAAACTACCTACTAAAAGGATACATATTGAACTTGTCTTTAAAAATTTGTAGCAGTTAACCTGTCTTTCAAAAAAAAAAAAATCTGCTCATTTTTACATTACTTTTCCTTAGAACTCTGTTTTGGGTCTTGCTATTCATTTTTATAGACTAATGGCTAGTGTCTGCCCCAAAGAACCAACATACAGAATGATAAATGCAAGACTAATAAGGTCTCATAATAAAAGGCCTGTTTCCATATCAGAATAGAATCAGTTTCTAATAATATTATTCCTTAATGCTACCAAGAAAATATTCTATTTATTCTGATTAAAGAAAATTACTACCACTAAGTGGATATTGCACTTATTCATAAGATATTAAATAGGAGTCACCAGATGGTGCTGTAACACCTAATTTTATGAAGTCCTTTGTCTGAACAAACAACAAGCTCTCTCTTTGGCCACAGGAAAAACTATATTCTTTCTAGTTCAATGATGCACTTCATTTTAGGGACAGCTCTTGCAAGCAACTAAAATATGTGCTTTCTAGCTTGTTTTCATTCATCAATCATATTTGTTGAGAAAAGTAAATTTTTTGTGTTTGGGCTGAGAATACTAAAACAGATGAATTTTCTGCATGCAATGTGTCTCTGTGAGAAAAAAGTAGGTGGTGTAAAATTAACACCTTAGGAACATAAGGTAAACTGTTAATTTCATTCTCAAGATTGACTATCCCTTCACAGAAGACTAACAGTCTATCCGTGATACATTAAAAATAAAAAAAATCTTCTATCCTTCTTTAGTTATCCAGCAAAGAAAATATCCTTATTGGAGTACCTTAACACCAGCCTTGGTCAGTCAGAGAAGGAAAGTGAAACTCATGATGAATCACATAGGCTTCAGAATTCATGGCATCTGACACATCACACATTTTAATCTGTATACTTAGATTCAAAGTTAACACAAAGCCCTCTATAATTATCCATTTTACATCCAAGATAATCTCAGTTCAGATATCTGTTACTCAGTACCATTGCTGCATTCTGTTATGCCTCTGATTGCTTTGACCGAAAAGAAAACTTACTTCTTTCAATCCACAGGAAAAAAACATTAAGAAAAGGAGCTATGGGACAATTTTAATCTGAAACCAAAAGAATAATTGGAACTTCATTCTTTTGCTTTGATTATCTCTCCTCAATCTGTATTTCAGTCAACCTTGCCCCTCCATACTTGCTTACTCACTGCTTCATCTTGTACAGAATAGGTAATGAGAAGCCTCTTTCTAGCCGCAGGAAAGAAGCATGAAATATTTTGTTCACATATACCAGAAAGCTAAAATGATGTATTCTCCCTAAAACTTGAAACAAGGTCTTCCAAGTTCAGATTCATACCAAGAATAGACTGCAATAAATTTCAAAGCCAACATGAAAAACATAGGAGTACATATGCAGGAGCTCATATTCCAGTAAGGCTTAAAATTAATAGTACAATAAAACATGTTCTGCTTATTTTGAAAAGTTTTTAATGATTAGTTAGTTGATCAAATGCTACTTCAGAATGTCCAGTTTGATAGTGTGTCGTCAAGTTGGAGGACTATATATTGAGCTGAAGCACTTGAACAAGAACTTGCAAAAGAAAGAAAAACACTACATAACTTATGTTAACAAAAAAAAAACAAAACCAAAAAACAGGAAAAAGAAAAAATCAGGAAATCTTAGAATAAAATAATATATCATTGAGGTTTTGACTGTAAACAAGTTCTAACCTATTTTTGTGTATATTTTACTCCAGAAAATTTCAGCCTTGTCCTCTAAAATAAAAGCAAATGCTTTCAAAATACAATTAATTCAATTAATTCTAATGTAAAACCTCCAAGACTTCCCTTGATTATTTATTTTTTTTAAGTACCTAATTAATCTGGCACTTAAAATCCATATATTTTATAGTTTGAATTAATCTTGTTTAAGTTTGATATATAGTCTAAATAAGGCTGGAACTTAACTGGATGACTATGACCACTGCATATTATTACAGTTTTAATTATATGTGTTGCTGTAGAATATCTGAGGGGATTAAAAAATAAAAGTTGATCAAGGTTTCTTCAGCTCTCTCAAAAATAAAATAATGTCTTTTATTATATTTGTCTTAGTGAAACTTGCAAACTAATATGGAGTAATATTACTGAACTTAAGATAAGCTATCTGGTGCCTTAAACAATCTTATTGGCTAATTCTTAAATTAATGACATATGCATGTAGAGGAGAAAAGAAGAAGCCCTATATTCAGTTTTATGGATGGAAGGTATGATGCCAGCTAAAATTGCCTACAGAGTTACAGAAAATCAAAGCAGCTCTCTGCAAAGTTAACTGTATTGAAAAAATAAATAAATAAATTATTGGTTTATCTCTGTCACTCTCCCAAACAATAATTCTCAAATCCTGTTAAATTGCTATTCTCCAGTAAAGAGCTTTAAGAAAAATCAGAAATATTTCTCCATGGTTATTGTTTTAGTGCTTGATCGTTGTATTTATGTCAGGAGCACAGATGCTTTTTGTTAATCAGTAGTAAGGTTTGGTTCCATTAGAACTTTCACACCCACTTATCACAAGGCAAAAATGGAGTAGCCATCTGTGTAATCTAAAGTACTTTTTAAGTCAAAATTTTTAATTTATACATTTAAAGGAGTCTATTTTTCCTCCCTTTGGCAAATCTGTTTAGACCTGCATTTCATATATCAGTGCATTTACATTTTTACCATTCAGCTAATCAAATCATTTGGTTAGATACCATTCATTCTGAATAAAATTGTGTATTCCAGAGTTCACTCATCTATTTTCTACCATTATATGAAGTTTCTACAATAAAATCTCATAAGGTCAGAAAATCCTTTTTTTTTTTTTATTTAATTTTCAGTCTATAATTATCAGCATGACATTAATACATATTCTCTTTTGAGGTATGATGTTGATAATAGTTTATAGTGTGATCATACAGTAGTTTCACCTGTGTATTGGTCGAACAATAAAACCAGGAAAACTACGCAATTTAGAAAATCCTTGAAGAGATAAATCTTTATTGCAGAAAATTTAATTTTTAATGCTTAAGAAATCTAGTGATATAAGAACTTAAATATTTTGAAAGAATTTTTCTGCATATGAAAATTTTCTGTTGTACCAACCTCCTAAACAGATTGCTGTATAAATATCTTATAACCTATTATAATTGGAACAATTATTTCTGAGCTACATTTGGGAACAATATCTGTCAGGGACCCTATAATTAGTCTGAACATACAGCCATGAGCTTTCAAAATACAAAAAAACACAGAAAAAGCAATCACCAAAACTTATCCATCACTTAATTGTCTCCATCAGTGTTTTTGAAGTTGGTTCCTCATGTTTTAATTCAACACTGTATGCCTTGAATGGATGTCAAATTATTTTTGAGACATAAAACATTTATTCCTCTAGGATGGGATTCACCTCCCAACATTACCTAGTAAGTTTATGCTTAGACTCACTCTTTACTTGAAACACACAGTCAGATAAAACGCCCTGTCTTATTCAAGTTAGGCACATTCCTTATCACTAAAACAAAATGGATAGTTCTCTCAGTTTGCATGGGTAAGTATACCCCTATTGATGCTGTATTTAGAGGCAAGTTGTGTTTAGTATCAGATGTATTTTTTTTATTCCTTCAGTCCACCACCTTCTTTGGATAGGCATAGCTAAATTTGATTTTTATTGTCACTGTGAGCCAAGAATAGCAGTGATGAACTTGGCACTAAGGAGCTGCAAAGATGGGGCAATACCATGTGTATAAATGTCCAGAATAAATCTGGTCATTTAAATGTGGAAGTATGACTTACCACACTGAATTACTACAAACAGAGCATGATTGATGGATTATATCCTGTCATAAGAGGTTCCCTCAGAGTAAAGGAATTAATTTAGATAAATACATGGTAGTAATACACTAAGGAAAATATCATATCTCTAGGATGGGCAAAACTAGTAAGATCTGACTAGGAACTTGATAGCAATGCAAATCTCACAGCTGCATGATATTGCAAAAAATGTTTTCTTTGAATAAATAGGTGGCTCATGCAGCAGAAAATAAAATAAAGTCTTCGTAACGTTTAACCCTGAAGTAAATTTTGTAATTATATTGAAATTGATTAGGTAAAAATACCCCCCTGAAACTTATTTTCTAGGATACATTACCGCCCTTGAATATCTACAGAAAAAGGAGATAAAATGAAAGTTTATTGTTTATTGACTGAGATACAAGAGATGTGTGTGAATGAGTTAAGGCATAATTTAAGCTTTAAAAATCAGTGAGAAGATCAGCATGAAAAACCCTACAAAGTGCAAGAATGTTTGAGACTCCAAAAGATTTTCTGAATGATTGTAAATTACAGTGTGTACAATTTGACAGAGAAGACAATACTGGGGGCCCAACGACAGAGAATTTTACTTTAGATATAAAAAAAAATTACCAAATCGGTTACATTTTCAATCTTTTTCCCATATTTCTCAAATCCTTTACAGATTGCCATTAGTTTTTGAGTAATGTGATAGTAGCTCAAAATAGGAGTCATATCACCTCTCCAAGACATTTAATTGCATTTAAAGTTTTTGTCTATTAATGCATTTATATCATTGAGACACTAAAAGAGGACTTCAGGTGGTAAAACCTCAGTGCCTTTTTCAGACCCAATTTCTGTGTATGGTAATTATGCAAATTTAGATGCATAGTGATCGTTCGTGTTGTTTTATGGATCCATCTCACATACTGGCAAAATTCATCTCCTTGACTGTGTCTAGCAACTTTCCAGGCATAATATAGTTAATTTATTTCATGGCTGCTCCCTGTAATTTCCCCCCTGTAAATTTAAATTGACTTCAGATAGTACCTAGTTTTCTCAAGTAGTTGAGGTCTGAAAGGTGATGAATAAGCAGAGAACAATGAGGTGCTTTAGTTTCCATTCCATGCCAAAGGATCTGTATCTGCCTTAAGTGTCTATATCAGGACCAATTTTGGAATGTGGTGCACACTGTTTTGCTTTCATAACCATCACAGTAGCCCATGTTGTATTGTAACAAACAAGGATTGCTCTTGCACCTTTAGCAGAGGATGTGGACCACTAGTAGTGGTTGTAGGCTTCCTGGCTATCATGGTTTTGTTCTAGAAAATAAAAGCCTTTCATTTTCAGCAAAGCCTTTATGGAGGTCTTCTTCTTTGTGGGCTGCCATATGTTCTGGGAGTTTATAATTCATGTTTGCAATGTATTTTTCATAAATTCATCTGCGCATATGTGGAGAGGAAGAGGATGTAGCAGGCAAGATAAAAGAATAACATTTAGGCTGTAGTCTTTCATTCTTGAGTTAGCAGTCTAAAATGATTTGCTGGGAAATGTAAAGGCTTAGTACAAAAGTTGTATCACAAATAGAAGACTGCTATATAATTTGGAGTAATTATAATTTATCTAATTAGCTTAGAAAGTCTGAGTGAATCAGTCTTAATTAATGTTCCAGCAAATCTGAAATTAGGATTCGAGTCTAACTAAGCACCTCAGACAATTGATGGAAGGAGATGGGCACTATAAGGACATCTCCAATGAGAAGTCTAAAAATGGGCTAATAGTTTCATACTTCCCCCCCAACAACTCATAGCTGGTAAAGCTGCTTCTTAATTTAGCTGTAGTGAAACTGCAAGCAGAAAATATTCATGACACCTCCCTCTCTTTCATAGCTATATTGGAGTAGCAGCCAGTTCAGAATTACTGGTTTACTAGGCTTCAGTGTTGGAGCAATTCCATCAGAGCCAAAGTATAGTTAAATGCAAGTGGGTAAAGTTAGTACTGGGAATTGTGAGAACTGAAACAATTTTCAGCATCTTCTGCATGTTATGCATTTGACCCAAAATGAATGATTTAGGGTGATCTTTCTTTCTTCTGACATCTCATTAATGAAGAACAAATCCTGTATAAGCTTACTGGTCACCACTACATTAAAGACTGCTTTGCCATCTCCAGGGCATTTTCCTGTACTTTTTTTTTATTAATTTGGTTGTAGGTTTCTGCATTCATTATCCTATTATTCTATAGTAATTTTTTCTCTACTAATTGTCATCAGGAAATGTGGAGTAACTAGAGAAAAGCAGAAGGATTTGAAACTTATACACTAAATTTAAGGAAGAGGAGGCTATTATAAAATATTAAATACTATCACTTAATTTTGTCTGGCTATACTGAAGGCAATAACCTTTGTTATACTGTAGTTTCGGCTCAGTAAGAACATCAGAGTAGGATAACAGCACTTTAGTAGAACTGAGTGTGAGGACGTTGCATGGGCTAGAGCCTGGGAACTGAGGAGCTCCCTAGGGTCTGGCTGCCAGAGTCAGTCCTACCCAACAGCCAGGAGCAGGGCAGCTGGGGGGCAGTGGGAAGCCCCAGACATCAGGCTGGGACACAGGCTGAGACAAGGTCAGCAAGCAAACCCAGAGGTGGTGTCAACTTGGTGGGACCCATGGCTGGGCAGGGCAGGGTTGTGGGGAGCTGGAGACTGGCCCCACTGTGATGTCACCCTGGGGCACGGGCTGACAGATGCCAGGGAGCTGAGAAGGCCATTGCAAAGTGGGGTGAGCTCAGGGGGCTGATCAGGGACAGTCAGGCCTCTTCGTGCCCTCATGGCCCTGGATGAGATATTCATGCTATAGACACCTAAATTATTTTCTACTTCTACACACCTGACATAGATCTGGTAATTTCCTGTAGAGTAACCGACTATATGGATTAAAAAAAACAACAGTAGTGATTTAGTTGACTCTAAAGCATAACAATGGAAGAAAAGTTTAAGCTAAAGAATTGCACACGTGTTCATTTGTTTGAAAGGCTTTGGGACACTCTCTCTGATCCAGTACTGTCGCTGTTTGCAGAGAGCGGTGGATAATAGCAACAGACTTCTTCTAGGTCGGAAGAAGCACTTTATTGAAAACCCGATCTATATTTATAGGATGGTTCACAAACCTCAAGGGGGACAGTAGTTCATTGGACAATAGGAGAAATCATCCCCTGTCATGTACATCAAGCATGGTCCCACAGTCAACACCAGGTGCTAATCTCTGTTTATTAATTCCTTTCTATTTACAAGAAAGTTAGCACCCTGGGAAAGATTCAGACCGGAGCTGGGAAAGTGTCTCAGCCTGAGAAAAATCCTCAGAATCTCAGAAAGAGAAAAAGACTCAGAACTTGAGAAAAGGCCTGGCTGAAATTTGCCTAGGTCTTCAGCAGTGTCCACACAGTATACTGTGGTTTCAGGTTGGCAAAGGTCTTCTCTAGGTCCTTGTATTAAATCTGCTCTACCCAAGTAGATTTCTCAAGCCTTTGAGGCATGACATGTGGTAACTCAAACCTATCCCTACATAAAAGAACCAAATCTCTACAGAATCCCCTATCCATATGGACTGCATCTCCCTTGATACATGTAAGCATGTAGCTTATATCAATACCTGGGCATTGGTTTAGTTTCCTAAATATAAATATTTAGTGCCATTTGAAAGGATCTATATTATCTTTCATAGGGTTTTAGTGACTACAAAACAAAAAAGGGAGACCAGCACCCTTTTTCAGTGGAACAAAAAGCCAAACATTTTGTACCAGCGCATTTCAAACGGTTACTTTTCTCAACTGGTATTAAGGCCTTAAAGTTATACAATACAATGCAAAAGAAACATGATATAAAATAGTAATATCCACAGTAATAAATATTTTCAAACTATTTTACTCCATAAATTGTATGTGCCAAGCAATGAAGAAAGGCCACATACACTTTGAGAAAGTATTCATAATTTTGTGGAGGTCAGAGGATTATTATTGGTCCCAGTCTTGCTTAATATCTTTACTGATGATTTAGATAAGGGGATCAAGTCTACCCTTAGTAAATTTGCGGAAAACACCAATCTGAGTGGAACTGTCTATCTGCTGGAGGATAGGGAGGGTCTGCAAAGGGATGTGTGCAGCCTGAATCAGTGGGCTGAGGCTAACAGTAAGAGGTTCAACAAGATCAAGTGCCAAGTTCTGCACTTTGGCCAGGATAGACTCATGCAGTGCTGCAGGCTGGGGGCAGAGTGGTTGGAAAGCTGCCCAGCAGAAAAGCACCTGGAGTGCTGATTAACAGTTTGTTGAACATGAACCAGTTGTGCCCAGGTAACCAAGAAGGCAAACGGCATCACGGCTTGTATCAGGAATAGTGTGGCCAGCAGGAGCAGAGGAGTCTCTGTCCCCTGTACTTCGCACTGGTGAGGCCGCATCTCTAGTTCTGTGTCCAGTTTTAGACCCCCCAATTCAGGAATGGCATTGAGGTGCTGGAGTGAGTCCAGAGAAGGGCAACAGAGCTAATGAAGGGTCTGGAGAACAAACCCTACGAGGAGTATCTGAGGGAGCTGTGGTTGTTTAGCCTGGAGAAAAGGAGGTGCAGGGGAGACCTTGTCACTCTCTGCAACAGGAGGTCAGCCTCTTCTCCCATGCAACTAATGATAGGAAAATTGGACATAGTCTGAAACTGCGTCAGGGGAGGTTTAGGTTGGGCATTAGGAAGAAATATTTCACAGAAATTGTGTTTTAACATTGAAATGAACTGCTCAGGGAGGGGATTGGAGTCACTCTCCCTGGAACTGTTTGAGGAAAGACTGCATGAGGCACTTAATGCCGTGGTCTAGTTGACGTGGTGATATTAGGTCCCAGGTTGGATTCGATGATCTCAGAGGTCTTTTCCAGCCTAATTGATTCTGATTCTGATTCCCAAAACTTTCATATCAATTCCCTCTAATAAGACAAATTGACTTTTTTTTTTTAAACTG
Organism: Alethe diademata; assembly: GCA_025584955.1. NCBI lineage: Eukaryota > Metazoa > Chordata > Aves > Passeriformes > Muscicapidae > Alethe > Alethe diademata. Next base: position 60,565,193 of record JANRMJ010000054.1, read on the forward strand.
TTTATATCTGTTGGATTGAATGCTTAACATCCATTAGGGTGTTTAAGAGGTAGCTAGCTCTGTGCTAGAATATCTAGTTGTATCTGTTCCTCTGCTTCATTCCTGATGTCTAACACTTGCATGACTCTATGTCCTAGCTCTCTTTTAGCTCTTCCCTTTATCTCCTGATCAATTTTTAATTCTCTGTTCCTGATATTGGCTCTTGACCTTGGACTTACCTTTTCACACATCTCCAGAGTCTGTTTTCTCCCCTGAGGTCTTTCCCTTCATTCTTAATATTGTACTGGTCTTTGTACAGATCCAGAGCAATTAAATATCTACAAGTTCATGAGGGTTATGAGGGCTACTAAATCCGTTTTTTATTTTTTAATAGCCACGTCCACAATTTCAATTATTAGGATTTTGTAACTGTGTTCTGTTGTCACTGAAAAACAATAACCAGTCTTTCAGATTCTATTTTTGTGTGCTGCTTTTCACAATATAGGATTAAATTTCTTTAGATTGTGACATTCATAGAATTTCTTCCATATATTTCTGTTATTTCTTAGTACTTTATTTTCTGTTCAACACAACAGAAAACATCTTTAAGTTCATGAAATCTTTAACCGCGAAAATAATACTGCATAAGAGGAATAACCTTTCTCTGTCCATACAGTGCAAACCATTTGAATTTAATTTAATTCTAGTTGATGTACAACAGTGAGATTAATTTCTGTGGCATGTGTTAATTTCTGCGTTGCAAGCAACACAATTTCACTATAGCTTCCATGTGGCAGTGATCATGGCTTATAAAGTTCCTGTTATATTCCTTGGATATTTAGTTTGATTCATCTTAATAAAAGGTATCCGATGCCGTATAAGATAGCCTAGAGTATCTGTGACTTTCATATTTGATAGAAGCTGCATAGGA
>JANRMJ010000054.1:60578676-60597446 GCA_025584955.1 Alethe diademata
AAAGAAAGAAAGACAAATAGATGTATTCTGTGTAATGAGAAAAGTAAGGTAATTATGACAGCTTGTCCTTGATGTCCTTCAACAGAAAATAATCTGACATAAATATTTAACAGAAGCATGACACAGAGAATTCACACTATCCATTTATGATGTTTTTTTATATGTTATTAATTTTTAAATTATTGGATGTCTACATCTTTTCATAGCAAAGTCTTATAACTTGAGGGAGGTGTTGCCTCAGGCAAAGCACTGCTGTTTGATTTATCTTCTGCACTCATCTTGCTTTAACAATATGAACTTTTTTTCAGAGAAGTGCAAAGCTGTGTTTGACCCCACAGGGAAAAAGTTTTCTTTTTTAAGAAATGTGTACAAAGTACTTAATAAGTTATGTCACTCAGTTTTACTGTATATTATTTTTTCAGTGACTACACTTAAATTTCTAAATCCCTAGATCCCAACATTTTAATAAAAACAAGACATTTTTAACAAAATGTCAGCAGTGAAGTGATCAAAGTGCTATGGGAGCAGTTAGGCAACAGTTTGAGCTTTGAATTTCCTATTCGCTTTCCAAAACATTCACTTAAAAAGCGTTTATTGAAGCTGAACTGCCTTTATCAGCCTGATCAGAGCTCCATAAAGAACATGCATGATTCAACTGCCTTTCCAAGCTTTAAAAATATAACTTTGATAAATGCCTCACAAGTACAGCACAATAGTTTTCATGCTCACGTTTGTTAAGATTTAGTGCAGCGATTAAAGAACAGAAGGGCTCTTTGGTGGCAATTCTCAGACATACCAAATATCCCAAAGCACAACCTTCTACAAATCAGAGATTAAGGTAGTGACAAAAATTTCCACTTGATTGCAGTTTTTTTTTTCCCCTTAAACTTGTGTCAGGAGTGACTATCTTTTCAATCAAATCTCTGAGGGTGGTGATTTTATTTTTTATTTTTTTACTCTGAGAAAAATATCAACTGAAAGATAAAAAGTGACATTTTATGTGCCTTGTCCAGAAGTCAGTCAATTTATTTGAAAAACTTTGTGTGTGCCTGACCTATACATGAAGTTTGTGACATGTCTCTTGTCAAGTATTGATCATTTAAGACTTTATTGTTTGCTTACTGCAATGTAGCTAATAATCTCTTTTTATTTAGGTTTATGGCTTTGAATTCTTATAATGACCCAGCTGATTTCTCTGGGACATTCTTGCCTCAGCTGGGTAAATGGGATATGGAAATTAAGCCTACCTAAAGCACCTTCCCATGGCAAACAGACTTTGTTTTCCATCAGTTCACACTGCAAGTGGTTTGCATGCAGATAGATACATTTGGAAGCAGCAGATGCCATCAATCTTTATGTCTTTCTGATACACACCATTTCACCTCTACCTCTTGTAAGGGATGGCTGAGCAATCATGCTATATTCTCCTTGAATGACGTAGAACTTTCTTATTTAGCTCACCTCAGCATTTTGTGGTAATTGATAGGACTACACAAAAGATAGGACTTTCATCAAGTGTCTTCTTGGTGTCTTTCAGATGGCATTCCAATCTGCCAGACCTTCTCTCTCAACACTTCAGTAATACTATCATTCTTTCCATTGCTTCTCAATTCAGGATGCAATTACATCTTATATTTTTAATGTACCCAGACTATTTTTATACAGACTCCAAATTCTAGCAGACATTATTCCTAGGTTCACTAGTAAATCTTATATGCAAGTGTGGAAAGCCAGTAATATAAGAAAAAAAAGCTCATATCTTTAGGAAATTTGTATATATCTCACCAGAGAAACGGGATGATCTTCAGCAGAGTATTTTAATTCTGTCTTGTAGATCTTGCAACCACAAAGAATTATGTGATGGAATTTCTGAAGCTGACACCCAAGTAGTTTGCAATGCAATGGTTCATTCTCTGTGAATTTCAAATGTAATGAATTGAACAATATTACAGACTTATATTGAGCGTTAATTAGGCACAGGTGTCTGCAACAGCTCTTTCAACTAAATCTCAAAATCTACAGGTGGCTTTAAATATCTGTTTGAACTAGGGTGGGGGAAAAATGTAACAGACTTTGACATGAAATTCATCAATCATAATGGCAATATCCAGCTGCATCAGACAGAAATACAAACTCATTTGTCAGATAAATTAAAACAAACAAACAAACAAAACCCCTCCCCCAAATTCTGTAACTCAAAATGAGAACAGAGTGAAAACTGCAAACTCAGTATAAAAACTGTGGTTCTAAAAATTATTATTTAACTTTCCTCTAACTCTTTGTCTGCCTATATTATAGACACTCAGGGTCCCTTTACTTTAAAATTCTTAAACTCTTATTTTTTTTGTACATGCCTAGAACTGTGACAGATTTATTACAGCTCAGCGGCTCAGAGATTACTTTGTAACTCAGTTCAATCAAAACACAAAGCAAGAAATTCCACTTCCAAAATATTGCTATGTTAGATATGAAAATATTTTTCACCATTAGCTTAGCATAGTGACAGAAGTGGACTGCTAACAAATATATTTCTGATCTTATTTTCATTAAACTGAGCTGGAAGAAAATGTTCTCATTTCTGTAAGAATGAGACAGTTAAAAGAGCTGCCCAGCTGGTAGAAGAGGCAAATTAATTTCTTTTCCTCACTTAAAATTGTTTAAAATCACATTCCATATGGGAATAGGTTAGCCATCTGGTTATATCTGTTTTATCTGAGTAGGGAGTGGTTGAAAAATCTTACTAGGAAAAGAAAAGTCTTGAACTGTTATGCATGTTCTAAATGGTTATTCTGAAATTTATTTGGATAGACACTGACAGAAAGTTTGACCATTTCTGGAACAGCTATTATATCTTTTTTCTTCTCTTTTTCAGGTGACATCCTAGTCCCTTGCACGAAAAATTATGTTTTTCTCTACTTCAGTAAGTCTTGCATTCTTTTCTGCACAACTTCAGCAGAAGAGTACGAAGACAATAAACACATAGTGTAATGAGGACTGTAATCTGCTGGTGAGGAAGCTTTTCTGGGGGAAAGCAATTGAATCTAACTCTCTCCATATATGCTAATATTTGAATAGGTTGGCAACTGTGCGAAAAGAAGGTCAAGCCCCTCAAATTTAGACAGATTTCAAAGAAAGCACAAGTGTAAAGCAACAAATTAAGAAACTCTCTGCCCTCAAGAAGTGTTTTGGAAGTTCTCAAAGTGTTTAGCAGCTGAACACTGACTTCTTAAAATGACTTCTGTCAAAAAATGAAAGTCCGCAATTTTGGGGTTGTATATGTATATATATACTAGAAAGCTAGGCAGTATTAGCAACTTTTCTCAAGTTCTGCCTGACTGGTTGATTGAGCATAGCTTCACTCACTTGCAGAATTCTTCCACCCTCAGATGCCACAGTACATATTTGGAAAGGCTGCTAGACTGCGCTCCCCAAGAAACTATGCCTGAAGAAAAGTCTAAAGAATTGTCTGAAGTCAAAACTATGCAATAAAACATGTTAAAAATTAAATAAAATTAAAATTAAATTAAATAAAAATTAAATATCATTGATACCAAAAGGAACCTTTACAGGCTTTTCTCTTCTACTTGGTTACCCTTTATCATGAAGCTTGAGGAACTCAGCGTATCTGAGATTACTGACCTTTTGTCAAATACAATTGAAATTAATTGTCTTCGGAAGCATTTGAGGGCAACAAACAATCTGACATAATGGACTCACAAACTCAATGCATTCTAGTTTGAGTGGAAAATAAGGTTAAAATTAAATTTTAAAATATACCAAGACTGAGATGCTTTTCTTAAGGAGTAACTCCATTTTTTTCAGATCTTTATATCAAACTGCATGCTGACTGACTGTCTGACACTTGGCGATTGCTTTCTTGATGCCTGATGCTTAACTTCTAACTCTTGCTGCCTTTCACTTGAGTTGAAGTTTGATCTCCTGGCACCTGAAAATCTTGACTCCTAGGATGTTGATAAAGAACATTATTTTTAGAGGTAGGAAAGAGTGAAAGTGAAGAGGCTTGGAATTCTTTTGACTAGAAATAACAGCAGGAAATGAAAAGATAATGGTTTCCCCAGCAAACGAATTCAAATTTCTCCTGGTGATTTGAAAAATAGATTCTAAAGTATTACTTATCCATTATTTCAACATCACAGACTAAAAGTCCAAGGTAATCACACTATGCCTCTATTAGAAGAAAAACATAAGTAATATAAAAGTTAAAATGGGGGAGGACTTGAAAAACCAGAATTTAAAGCTTTATTCTCATAATCAACGCATTAGCAATAAAAATGGTGCAATAGGAAAAAAGATCCTAATCATATGAGGTAGATTCCAGCTATTTTTGCAGTGATTTGACATAATAACAAACAATTCAGAATGACAGATAGTACCTGGAGGAAAGAAAGACCTCATTTACTGCTGATTTGCCCTGGTGAAGCTTATTTTTTTAACTGTAAAATTACATAAACACAGAATTATGCTCCTAACCTTGCCAAGGCGTTCTTCTGCCTTATGGAGTGTTGTGATACATAAACCTAAATCCAGTTGAGACTGAGAAATTATTCTTTGTTTGGCTCTGTTCCCTGAGGCAGATGTTAGAGTTGGCAATCTCAAACATGCCTGACAGACACACTCTGAAAATGTATAGCAATCTCTAAATTTATGCAGATGTCCAGATGCTAGAATGCTGATTGAGACATGGATGATGAAGGTTCAGTTTCGTGATCCTTCCTGAAAGTAGGAAGTTAAAATCTTAATTTTCCACTTCCATTCAAAAGACATTAACCTTGAGGATATACATTTCTGCTGCAAAAGATCACTGACTAGCTCTGTTACTGAAATCATATTTCAATTCAGAAGATTCATTTGGTGAGAAAATGCGCACAAAACAGTGTACTTCATTAATCTGGTAGATTATAATGATTAGAGCATAACTAGAAATGTGTCTTTTGTGTAATATAATAGTATTTAATATAATAGTATTTAAAGTGGGTGATAGAGTTCAGATCACCTGCACATGCTTTATTCATAATAATGCTCTTCCTTTCTGCTTTAATGGTTTGTTTGCAAAAAAGAAGACACCTTCATCAGGTATCTGGATAATATTCTGCTATTTGTGTCCCTCCCAGCAAAAAGTCTTTAAAGACATAAATTACAAGGAAAAAAAAAAAAGTCAAAATGGTACTGAGGCATATGTGAAGATAAAACCATTAAACAGGTTTCAAGATTCACCCTGTATTTAACATTTCCAATTTGACACTGTAGAGAATGTGTTAGATACATCATATGCTGGAATGTCTTTTTCTATGTTTATATTAATAAATTAAACAGTTCTAGGCAATGGATATATGCTCTGGAACTTCAGCATCTATTTCCTTTGATTTTATATTTTTATAATGAACCTTGGCAATTTGTCTTGAGTCAATTAGTACTCTCCCAAATAATTTCTGAGTATGGTTCAGGAGTTATGGCATGCTACAGACATTCTTAATTATCATTTTAGGTCTGTTTTCCTGTTTTGGAAGATGAAAGAATTCATTGATAAGGAATTTAAGACAGGGACGTTTCATGTCTGTCAGGCTCAATGTCAGCTATTGGTACTGGAAAAATTCAATATGGTAGTACTGAAGCTTAAAGGTACTGATACACTCTTTAGGGTATTCAGATTTTTGTTTCCACTGTAATACCTGTCAGGTATTACATTATATTAGTGAATATTTGCTTGGGGTCTTCTTTGGAATTGATCCTAAGAAACTTGCCCAAGTTGACCCAAGATGTCAATTTCCAGATAAAAGAATAGTAGAAAAGGAGGACTGTCATCTTTCAGATGAAGGCATGATCTTTCTTTCTGATTTTTTAGCAAAAGGGGTGCAAGAGAAGAAAAAAAGGCTTTCCTTAGGGGTAGGAAGTGGGAAATTATTTCATACTAAAGTAAAAAATCAACAGCATAAAATTGTCTGAAAAGAATAAAAGATTCAGAAACATTCAGAAGGTGAAGAGCAGGTGAATAGTCAGAGCATATTTAAGAAAAGAATTAGTAATCAGACATGAAATAATATTATGGAGAATCTGACTATACATAAATGTGATTAGGATGGTGATGAAAAGTTTAGAGGACACCAAGTTAATGCTAATTTTCCAGAAAAGAGTGATTTCACTTTAATACTCTGAAAAAATGGACAAAGGATGGTGAAGAAGCTGTATGGGAGGAGGCTGGAGCTGTCAAGGCAATAGATAATGAATAAATAGACCAGAGTATTGGCTGGGAGAACAAGAACAGGAGAGGTATTTTACACTGAAGAGTGAGTGACAAGACTTTGACAGAGTTAGCTGAATACTGGGAGTCTTGAATTGGAGCTCAAATAAACAAGAGCTAATATCAGTGTGCTTTCCATGAGACAAGTCTTCCATGCAAGGTGGTAGTGTCAGTCAGTTCAGTCAGTCCCTCTGTGTCTATATGTGTATGTCAATCATCTAGTCAACAAATGCAGATTTTTAATTCTGAAAGTATTGGATTTTAAATCTTTGGTCTATGTACACAAAGACTTGTAAATATAGACATCCCACAGAGTGCTTATATCACAGCAGAAATTTTTCTTGATGAAATTTTTTTTTTTCTAATATAAAAAATAAAGAAATCTAAATTAAATTTTGGCAATCCAGGCTATCAAAGAAAAAAATACTCTGTTTAGTTACTAATGTATTTCATGCCAATTTCATTTTCATAATATCATATCTATTATAGAACTTGAAAAACTTAAATTCTAATGTTTGATGGTTCATCTTCCTTTTATTTGTTTTTGAGGGTTTTTGTTGTTTTTTTTGTTAGCTGTAGATTGTTTTCTGTCATGGAATTAAATGGGAAGAAACAAAACCAAAACCTGCACAACACCAATGTATGATGGAGCCATTTGCATGGAGTTACATGTTTCACTTTAGAATGGTGGTCTTCCATGCTTCTCTTGTCTGAAGCATTTCTTAGAGGTGGAAGATTTTTTCATTATTTCTGTAATTCTGTTCTGCAGTTTTACCAAGAAGCTCCATTCATGACTGAGGATCCCATTCTGTCGCCAGATAAACACATATGGAACAGTCAGTTCCCAATTTAAAAATGTGTAACTGATGCATGAAGATCCAAACAGAGATCACCGAGAGGAAAGGGACCAAGAGAACGTGAGATAAATCTGGTCAAATCTTAAATATTTAGTCAGAGTCTCCCACAACACAATTTTTATACCATTTCATTTAGGCCACAGGCAAAGGTTCAATGAAAGGTGTAAAGAATGAGAGTGAGGTGGCTTTGTTGCTGTTCACAGGGAAGCCCATGTACAGCCAGAGGTCTATGGAATCATTCATCTAAGTACTTGTTTGAAAAATAAGGGCATGGGTGCACGGGTGGAAAGGTTGTCATTTTACTTTGAGTGGAGGAGGAAAGCAACATTTCAATACTTTAAGGGAGCCAATAAATTAGAAGGAAAAATGTATACAAAAATGCTGGAGAGAAAGATGGTCAAATAGAAAGCTGCAAAGGAAACAATGACACAGGGTAGCTTCTTTCAAGGAGAAAGGTCATTACGGATTTGAATTCCCTGTAACTCTTCAATCAGACCTTATTTGGAATCAAATAGGCAGGCTAATTGCAATTTTTCTTTTACAGGCTTAAAACCTTGTACATAAACCCTGGAAAACATACTTTCTGGTGAATAGTCAGCTCGTATGTTTTCCTCAGTCACATACATAAAGTGACTTAACAAAATATATGTTATTTGAAGGATAAAAGGAAAATGTAAGAAAGAGGATAAGCAAGATAGCATACTAACTAACTGCTATATATATCATGGGTCTCTCTTATAATAAGGCAATTCCTAAGTCAACTATTTCTCTCTGCTTTCACAGTAACATGTACCTCACAGTTGGGATTGCTCAGTCTTGCTGGATAGTGAAGCCCTACTGTGACCTTATAGTGATGTGACCTGCATTGTTCATTGTGACAATCCCTCACTGCTCCTTGTTATGTTATGTGCTTATCGTTTTTCTCCCTAGCTTGTTCAGCTAGAAGCTTTACTAGCTGTTCCCATTGTTTATAAATTCTTACCAAGAAATCAAATAGCACTACAAAACAATGGTCTTGTAAAATACAAGTTATTCTTAAGTACACTATTTTTTCTAAAGTTAAAAATACCTCTTAAACTCACTGTCTTGTGGAATTTTTTTTTCTCTTTAATATAGGTAGTGACGTTTGGACTCTGTTACAGAAACAGAAGTCAAATGTCTGGTCTGTTTGCACACATTTAAATGGCAATTATTCCTATACAGCATTGCCATCAGAAATGTCTCTTCACATTGAAGTATTATCAGAAGCAATTTCCAAACACAAAGAAAAAGTATATGCAAACAAATAAGCTGAAACTTGGCTTGCTGGAGCACTTAATTTGTCTTTTCTTTCCACCAGATGTCAATAGAGTGCTCTTCCTTTTTGGGCTTCCCTGCCACTTAAAAATTCAGAATAAAGAATAGAAGGGCTTTGATTTTTGATTTATCCCTGAACCACAAGGCTTACATCCTTATATATCCCTGAAATTATATACAAAGAGAAAGAGGAACAAGAGGTCTGTTGTTAAGGTAGAGAATGTTTTTTGTTTACCAGATCAAGATTAGACTCTGTGGGTGCTGAATTGAAATAAAATTTCTTTTCAATAGAGCCCTGAGAAATCAATTGTAACCAGCAGTTAATGGCCAGTTTGAAACAGCTTGGTGGAAAGCCAAAGGCAGTTAAAGCTCCAGCAAATTAGTTATTAACTATGCTAATTAATGGTATTGCAGAGATTATTGCTATCATAAACTGTAATCAATCAGGTTTATCATTGTGTCTAAGAAAAAGTTTGCAAGTAACAATACCTTTTGGATGCAGCTTTGCAATTTAAAATTTAATTAATATGATAATCTGAGTATTTCAAGATGCTAAATTGTACTTACCCTTCCCAGGAAAATATGATCATGCATATGACCCACAATAATAAGTACCTCATGATAAAATGTGGTCACTTGAAATGATAAATACAGTGGTCAAGGCATCAGGGGCTTGTCATGAATTGTAGGAAGACTGTACAAATAAAGAGGACTAACTGTGGCTGGATTCACTGTTGTATTTTTCCTAATGATACAAAGTTGTACATTTAAGTAATTAATGGCTGTTTTGTTAACTCAGATTTGAAAATTTCAGTGCATATGTGACTCCTACGTACACAGTGCTTTGCTGAGTACTGCATCTCTGCTCTCAAGTGCAGTAATTCTCTCAGCCCCAGGTGATGCACTGGGTAGCTTTTTTCCATGAGGAGGTTTGTGAACTCTTGCTCTAGCAACAGGATCTGCTACATGGTTTCTGGAAAAAGAAAGCTTAGTTTGCCATGGGTTTGGGTTGCTTTTGTTTAGTTTGTTTGATTTTGCTCCAAATGAGAACCTTATCCAAAGCCTATCCCATTATAAGTGGCTTGCAGTGTAAATGGCCATGTGTGAGAAATATGGATCAATATTTCAAAAACCAATAATGTATGGACCAACCTGTATGGACAGAGGTATCAATAAAGTCAGTACAGGTTTACATTGTGAAATGCATCCGTATTTTCAAGTAGATTCTACATGCCTTACGCTTTGGCTCCTAAATTTCTGTTGGCTTCTGTTGCATATACAATACTAATGTGAGCCTCTGGTGTTGCAATGTAGAAGGAAGATAGATGCAAATGAAAATTGGGACAGTATACCAACCCCTTCCTAGAAATAGCACCATAGAAATGAGCTGACTGCCTCAGCTGGGCACCTTACAAGCACAAGCCAGATATAGGTGTTTCATGGTATTCTGAAGCCAAACAACAGTGATTCAGGGACTGCTCCTTGTCCCCAAAGCTGTCTTACTGTCACACTATTGAGACTCATCTGTTTATTAGAAAATTTTCGAAGATTTGCTATTGATCTTGTGTTCCTGGACTTCTGCTGCCTCTAGAGGCTGAGCCTGTGGTCCAGAGAAGAATTGTGATTTGTGGTTTTTTTTTTAATCACAGGCCATAACTTCTAAAATAATGACCAATGATGTTTTTCACTGTGACTTTTAGAATAGCAGTTACCTGTATAAGAATGTTGCAGGAGAGAACATGATAGTGCAAAACTCTTAGGATGTTGCTGGAATACTGTTTTGGACAGAGGAAATCATCCCTGCCCAGTCATATTCATAGTGCCATTCAACGGCAGTTCATGGAGCAATACCTCTTGAGACATCTAGGTAGAGTGTGCACAGATGAGAGATCTAACAATTATGCAAATGGAGTAATATACACATACAATCTTTGATATTGCTCCCTAGCTCTCTCTTTATTTAGCAATACAGATGTAGGTACATTCAGTCTGGCCTTGAACGTGTTCCCAGTTCTGCTGATTATGTAGCTTACTTCTAGTTTAAATTAAAATTACAGATATGGATTTAAATTGAAATGTTAATAAAGAATGGAAAACAATGCCATAATTATTGTAGAGATGCTCTTACTGCTTTTTCTAATTGGATTTTAGACCAAATCCATATTAAACAAAACAATCAGCACTGGCACTTAAAATCTCCAAACACGTAAAGTATTTTATGAATGATAAAATAGATGGGTTAATTCAAATTAATATTAATCTTGGTAAATACATGCTTACAAAATGTCATGCAAACCCTAAGTGAGCAATGATAACTAAGCCCCGAATGTGTGCGTGTGTAAGCGGGGTTACATAATTTGTTGGCAGACAGTTTTTTTACTTCCTTAGCAGGAAAAATATGGATTATGGCCAGGGCTCATAAACTGTAAGAGTTAGCATCACTGGATGAAATGAACACTAAAGCAATGTTAAATGGTTTAGAACAGAACAAAGAAAACAGAAGTAACAAGATTTGTGTTAGTCACCAACCTCACAATTTGTGTGTCTTTTAAAAGGCTATTCATTATTGCTTCTCTCAATGTGCTTAATTATACTGATATCTGGTAGATATCTTTTCAATTCCTTGTCACAAAAACTTGCTGAAACTGATGGTTTATCACTAGCAGTCTCTGAATCATCTTAATGTCTCTTTTTGTTCCTAGCTAGTTCACAGGTCTACAACATTTCTGAAAGATTTCTTAGTTTTATATTGTTGGACATGTCCTCTTGTTTGGTTTTCTTGTTCTTCTTATTTTCCCTTTCAGACATTTCAAATGCTTGAAGAATAATCAGGAGATTGAAACAAGCAAGACCTGCTAAAGAAGTTTGGACTATAAAATTATTATTTACAGTGTAGGTTAGACTTTGATCATAATTATTTCTTCTGGCAGAATAAAGATTTTCGTATGAAGGAAATTTTCCATAACCTAATCTCACCATCAATTCCCTTTTCCCAATAAATTGAAAAATAAAAGAAATAGAAACAGTTGTTGGAGTAAGCCAATGAGCTAGCACATTGAACATTTTTTTATAATTAAAAATAATTCATCATAGTTTATAATGCACTTACATTTACTTGTAGGAAACATATTTTGTAAATATCTTAGTAAGAATTTGGCTTTTAATGGATGAATTGAGTGTAATATTAATATAACAGATAAATTTTCCTAGGTCTTTAACTAGAATAAATCCATACTAAAATATTCTACCACTGTTATGCTAGTAATTCTTTAGGTAGAATGAAGGCATTGTTTTCCTTACTAATCTAATATATCTTACTAATAAAAGGTAGAATATTTAATGAGATAAAAAACCAAAAAGAATTTATGTATATGTACAGTAAAAATTTTTGGCAAGAAACTGCCATGGCAGATACTTATATATCTAGACTTAAATTATCGCAATTAATATACATGGTGTAACTATAATACTACGCTCAGAATCCATTTGATTCTGGATTCAAAATATTTGAACCTTTGCTTTTTTGTTGTTGTTTTTTTTTCTAAATAAATTTTTTTTCTTCAAACACTTACAGAATCACAGAATATGCTGAGTTGGAAGCAACCTTCAAGGATCATCAAGTCCAAGTCCTGACCCTGCAAAGAACCCTCCCCAAGAATCACACTTTGTGCCTGAGAGCATTGGCCAAACCATTCCTGAACTCTCTCAGCCTGGTGCTGTGTCCACTTCCCTGGGGAGCCTGTTCCAGTGCCCACCCTCTTCTGGGTTAAAAACCTTTCTCTAATATCCAGCCTAAACTTCCTCTGAGACAGCTTCAGGCCATTCCCTCAGATCCTGCCAGTGATCACCACAGAGCAGAGATCAGTGTCTGCCCCTCCTCTTCCCCTCACAAGGAAGTTGAAACTGCAATGAGGTCTCCCCTCAGTCTCCACTTCTCCAGGCTGAACAGACCAAGTGACTACAGACACAACTCAAATGGCTTCCCCTCACGGCCCTAAGCAACTTTCATCTATTTATTTTAAGTTTTTAAAAAGTTACCTACACAACTAGTTTAAAATAGAATGTGGATTGTGTTCTGAAAATATCCAGGTTTTTGTTTCTGTGTATTTCAGTAGTATGTGAAGATTTTTATCATCCAGAATGTTTGCTTTAGAATGAATGGGTTATTTTTACTCTGAATGACTCATCTTTGTCCTCTCCAGGATTTGATATTTGTTAATTAAAAGGCATACAATTTCAGTTTTCCAGCAAATTCCTATATTACCCAGTGATTGGATATCTTCCAAAATGATTTATGCAATACTAATTCAAACATTCAATATATTAAAATAATCTCAGTCTTAGAGTTTTTTCAAGAAATTATCTGTGGTGGTCTTTGAATCATAGAAGCAGGCCTAAACTTTTTAAGACTGGAGGTTTACTTTACTGCATTAAGTATTTGTATATTTTTTTCAAATTATAACTTTATATTTGCATTTTATTTTTACTTTGTAATGCTTGTTCAGTATTTTTTTGCCATCCATAACCAAATAACTAACTAAAACATAGCTTTTCAGTTTAGCATGTTATTATGATTGGGTTAAATGTCAAGAACTTAGAGCCTCAAATAAAAATGATACTTCTTGCCAGCAGAGGAATGTGCAGGACAGAAGAAAAGCTGTTGAAGGTGAAAAGTGAGAGAGGGGAAAGAAAGAATAGGATTGAAATCAATAGAGTGAGAGGATGCTGGACAAGTGCCAATTCTGCTGAAGTCACAAGAAAGACTCATTGATTTCCTGGGCAATTGGATCAGACCCATTGTCTGATGCTACTGCATTTTTTATATTTAGTAAGTGGGAGTTATAGCCAAATTTTCAAACTGATAAATTTGATACCTTCTCATTTTCTGAAACTCCTTGGTTTGTCCCAATGCATAATTCAGACCTTCTGACTAGCTGCCCTCCTAGCATACAGCAAATTTAGGGTTTATCTATAGCCTCACTGAAGGCTGCTGGGAAAGAACTCAACTATGCATTTCCAAGTAGTCCTCTCCTGTGTGCAGCATTCTTGCAGCTATTGATCACTGTTGCCTTGCAGGTGTTTGCTTGCTGCTCCAGCTGGTACTGAGGAAAGGGCTACAGTTCTTACCCCCTGTTTTCCCAAGCCACAATAGCTGGGATTGAGGTTATGGGGGTCCACTTAGAATATAGAAATGCTTTGTTGGAGTACTTCAAGTCTGTAGTACATGATGTGAGAATGGGAGATGCAGTATAATACTTATAATTCAAAATTTCTAATTCTGCAAAAAATTATCTTTTATTTATTGGCTGGCATTTGCCATTATTTACAGTTTTTCCTTTCAGGTCTTGATTTTCACAACTTGTCCTGCCTTAAATGCCTCATTTTAGGCTTCATTCTCCCTTACTCTCCCCACACCTGCAGTTCTGCATCTCTCCTTTGAACCAATGAAGAAAGCTACATTTCTTACATTTCAGATTGGGCAGAGAACAGCCATTATAATCTTCTGTTCACATGTAAGAATTTTTTTTCGGGCTTTGTTTGTTTTTTGTTTCTTTGTGGGTTCTTTATTTTGTTTGTTTTTTTAACTCAAATTTATATTTTTTTCTTTTATGTAGTTAAAAAAAATATTTATCAACATTTATTGATTAAGTGGAATGTTGTTAAGCCTATTATGACTTAGTACTTAGTTCCATTGATTACAGCAGGACTTCTTATCTGAATAAGGGCTATTCAATTTTGAGCTTCTTTCAGGAAGGTTATCTTCAAAACAAGGGCAAGACATACTATAACTTTATGTATGTGGAAAATGTAATGGCTCTAAGAAGCCTTTAATAGGACCTCAGATGCTGTGAACAAAAATGTAGTGTACTCACTGTTAATATTGGAAAGATATTTCTGTGCTGCAGGCTCACTGAGTCCTAGATGAAGTCTATTGTGTATACACTAATTATTAAAATTATTTACCAAGCTTTCTCTGTACTGGAAGCTACTTTGTGGAATGTAACAGGCAACACAAATGCACAGCTATCATAGTTGTATAAAACTCTAATCTTTGGTAGATTTCAAGATAAGAAAGACACATGCACACGTATAGGTTCAGTTGATGAATTGAATATGAAAGGAAAGATGTGAACTCAGTGAGCTACGATGATGTGTGACTGTCTATAAATTTATTATGTGTATCCTTTAGCCTACAGTAGTTTGATCAAATGGATAATATTCTTGTGAATCAGGTAACTGGATTACCTGTGTTCTCAATGGAAATTTAAAATATCATCTAAAGAAATAAACTGTTTTACCCCATCAAGGTCCTGTTTCATCCAAGCAGTTTTACTCAGAGAATAGACTCAGGGGTGCATACACAGAAATGATTTCATATGTGGTTCCTATTTGTATCTATTTTTCATAGCAAGAAAATTGCTTGTTTTGTATGACTAGTAATTTGGTTTTACTCACACAGCCATTTCTGTAAATAGGAGCTGAAATTCTGTCCCAGTTGGGAAGTTTCTGAGTATCTGTTGTCAGTTGCTGAATATTTTGAGCTCTGACTGATGTTGTGGCATCTCAGCAGCATACAAGAGCAACTCATTGACTCATAAAAAAGGGATTTAACCAGAAAAAAAATATATCAACATGTTAGCTTGATAGTTAAAACTGTCTCTAGGGCAGTGAAAGATAGAGACTTAAATATTCTCAGGAAACAGAGTAACTTTACTGCAAACATACTCTGACATTTTGCCTCCTTTATAAGAGAAGCCTGATCTTAGCTGCAGCCATCATAGTCTGTGTAGAATTTGGATGTGCTTGGGTGCATGAGGGCAATGGCTGGTCATCAAGCAGACATACATAAATATTTTAATTTCCAAGGACACAGATCACCACAGCCTGAGACAAAGCCAACATACAAAACTGTAGGCTTGCAGATTTTTCAGGTAAAAAAATGCAACATGATTTATGATGTATGATTTAAATGTATGATTTAAAGCAGCGCAAGGTATAGATATCTAGAATTCATCTTCAGGGAAATTTTTAATTATAATATTAAGCTGTTTTTCAAGCTTTACTAAATGTGATTTTTATTCCAAAATCTGGACATATTTATGGATATCAAAGAGTCTGAAGTGAAATAGCAAGTTCTTGTAAATAAGTAGCTCCAGTGGGGTGCAGATGAGAACGGATTTTCAGCATTTCAATGGATATAGTGTCTTCCTGTTTACCTTTATATCTCAGTGTGTCAGCTTAGATTCCTTACAGGATTTTAAGAGGTTGTGTTCTTCACAGTTGATTCACTAATGACCTACGTAACTGAACACATCTCTTTTACCAGAGCTTTGTTTCATTGCTTAGCTCTGTGCATGAATATCTGTAAGTGTAACATGGTTTGCCATGGATATACTAATTTAGGCAAGCTAGGACTACAACCCATTCATTCTAGCAGTTATAGGAAATGCACAAATGTTATCTAGTTTAATTTCTTTTATTAAAATTATTTAGGTCTCAAGTTGTCAGAATTGTAACTTTCGATTAAAAAAGATACTTTTTCTCTTCATTAGCTGGAAGCAATGTGACAAAGCCTACTTTTAACATCTTCCTATTTTGTAATTTTATTCATTTTATGGTATGTTTATACAAACAATTATTTGACTTAGAATTATTGTTCATATTGTACAACTCTTATAGTTTAAAATAGTTTCCATTTTACTCAGTCTCAGAAGAGCCTTCAACTAATTGCAAGTTCTTCCTTAGAAGTGCAATTCATGCTACAATATCCATGTGTGCCATGCTTTCTAGAATATCTCGTTGTGTAGAATCTCCCACAAAGTCCTAGTATTAATCTTTATGATAGATGCAAACAAGCTCAGCTGTATGATATCTTTGCATTTCAGCGAATATGAAGAAATGTTTTCCCCGATGAGGCCAATATTTGAAGTTAATACTCATCTTGGAAATTGTCTTATTCACCTCAGCAAAGATCAGTATTTCCTCAGTGGATTGTGAAGATTAAATTCATCTGGTACAACTTGAACCTATGCTGTATCAAATGTACATATTCTTATTTCTAATATTGTTTTTCAGAAATTGATTGCAATATTCTTGGATAGCTAAGTTATGATACAAGGAAATATTGATAGAATGTAACATTGTTATGTAATATGCTTTATATATTATGGTGCAGCACAAAGTTAATATAAAACACAAGTTAGCATAACTTCATTTTAGTGGATCTGAATTAATGCAGAGTACTTCAAGTCAAAATTGTGTCCACACTATTAAAGGGACAATACATCTCACCTTGTACATCCACACGTAAAAAAAAAAAAAAAAACAATCATATATAAAATAACTGAAATTTTTATTAATCCTAAAGACTGAGAATACCTTCAGTGTGTTGAAGTTTGGGCATAAGAAAGCTTAGAAAAATGAAATAAAGATACAGAAGTTTGTTAGAGCTAATAATGAGTTGTATATGTTTATTGTCACTCCATTAACTTAGAGGATGATGAATGCTGTCATGTACTCAGAAAGTGAAGAATTTTAAAATCACATTTAATAAAGGAAGTTTATGATTTTAGTATTTCTTGAAGAATTAAAAACAAACAAACAAACAAAAAAAATCCATGGGTGGAAATGCTACTGTTATTAAAAAAATCCTTATACAGAAATCAGAAACTATGTAACCTTTCTGTACTATAGAAATTCCTTTTCTGTATGACATTGTGTGCTTTGGAAAATCCTATTTTCAGTATATCTATTGTAATCAGAAAGTACCAGAAATAATTCTTGTCATTCAGATGGATGAAAGTAAGAAGAAACAATATTTGCATGCAACCACACCTATCCCAAACATCTTGCGTCTAATCTACTTTAACTAAACCTTGGGGTTCTTTTTACATTTGCTTTTGCATTTGTTTTATTAAACAGAAAAATAGCAGAGCAGAATAATCCTACTGTAAAATATCAAATTGTTCCTTAGCAAGAAAGTAAGAATGCTATTTGATGGAATCAAGTGATTTATCTATAACTTCTCATCCTATTATGTCTCTCTCTTTTAATAAATAGGCTTCCTACATGACTATAAATTACTTAATGACCATTTCACTAGTTTTTTACACCTACAGCCTTTGCAATCAAAGTTTTTTTAAAAATACAAACTCTCACTTCCTGAAAAGAACTAGAGCTTAATAGTGGAATATGGTTGCTGTTGTATTACATATTGTGCAGCAGTTTCAGCAGGGAAAGAATAGGACTGGGAATGCAGGTAGCAAATTAGATTGATGTGTTGTCCTCGACATACTGGCATTTTCATTTTTGAGGCCTACCATGTCCAAAACAAAACCATTTTTTATACTTGTTCAAAATCTCTAGAGAAATGACTTGAGGTGGTCTCAGCCCAGTTTTTCACGTACAAGAGGACACATCAAAAAGCTGTCTTGGTTGATAGTAATTCATCACTTTCGTCTGTGGAAAGGCATGGGATTACAAGCATGGAGAAAAAAAAAAGTACTGCTAACCACATTTTTGTCCTTCCAATTATATATTTCTGGCCCATTTTGTATGAACATAAGAGCAGACATATCAAGGGAGGCAATGTAGATCATGTCTTCATGATTATCAGGGATTGTTTTTTAATTCACCTTTTTTACACCTGGTCTCTGAGTCTAAATACAATTAGGCAAAGTCTCAAAGTATGGAAGACAAACACCAGGAGCTATAACTTTAAGAAGAAGAGATAATGAAAAATGTAAGTCACTAAAGAACACTGATGAGATGCTAAAAATGTAACCAAGCAGCATGTCATTGTGTATGCTTTAATCTCCTAAAATGACCTTGGGAAAATTAGAGCATTTGAAAATTTTGCATCTTCAGTAAGTTTCTCCCTCAAGTTTAATGAATGAGGCAAATTATTATATTCAAGTATAAAGAACTCTCTGAGGAATATCTACTTCAAGAATACTGTTCAGCTTTCAATAGCCACACCACAAAGTGAAAAATTGTTTTGAATGGCTGTTTTTATAATTTCCACTCTTTCAGTCCTCCAGAACTCATTCCATATAACTCCAGTGAGGAGTCATCATACTGACAAGAGTTGTGGGAGTGTGAATTTCTTTTGTCACTTTTGTATTCTTCCTTTGGGACATACAAGTGACTAGCATAGAAAAAAGTGAGAGAATATAATGCTTCATTATATATCTGTTGGAGAAAATGAGCTTAACTGGTAATAATACAAGTGTTTGGAACAAAGATAAGTATTCTATAGCAAGCCCTTGAAAATAATTTTTCTGAGTCTATTAAGTTTAGAAACAGTAAAAACCTCTTCTGAAGTATTTGACTATGTCTAAAACAAAGTAATTAATATC
>JANRMJ010000054.1:60603513-60614886 GCA_025584955.1 Alethe diademata
TGTCAACAATGTAATTCAGTTTATGTGTCCTGAAGTGAACATAGCTGGTGTTATAAATGGTATTTTAGAGTCAGAGGGTCCAGGGGTATTTTTGGTGGCTGTTGATGGGTTGTCTTGGGTTTTGTTTTGTTTGTTTGTTTGTTTTTGTTTTGTTTTGTTTTGTTTTGTTTTTGTTTTTTTATTATTATTATTAGTTGTAGTGGTGGTGGTGGTTTGTGGTCTTTTTTTTTTTGATTGACACTAGATAAATTACTAGGCTCACACTGTCTGAGAAACCAAAGTCCCTTAGTGATTAAAAAGCTATTTAAGATATATTTATCATTCTGCAGTTTAAAAAATTTACAGAATTAAGCTTTTGCATTACTTCATCCTTTGAAGCTTGTACCAGAATGTCGAAGTCTATTAGCATTTGCTTCTGTAAAGAATAAGCCATTATTAATTTGCTCATTGCTAGTGCAATATTCTTGGCTTCTACAATATTATTGTTCTGGCTTCTATGACTATAACTGTCTGTTTTATGCTTGCAGCAAGCCAAATTTTGAACTCTTTACTCAAGCACAGAATGTATCACATCCATTGGGAGATTTTACAGAATGCAAACTTCACGATTTATACAGAAGTATTGCTCACTTCAAAAGATTTAAATTTCAACTCAGATGCAGGTATGTAGGTACTATTGATCTAGTACATGGATATTGCTTATCTGGTATTTGATCCTGACTGCTTCTGAAACCCAGGCCGTTCTCTGATATAAGGTTTACAGGTTCTTACACTCCAATCTGATTAGATGAGTCTTAGAGAAGCTCCCTGAATTCATCTAAGTAAGCAAAAGGTTATCTGTGCAATATTGCCATGCTGATCAAGCTTTTCAAATCAGCAAATTTGAATTTTCTCCAGAGAGTCACTGTGGTCTAGTCATTTTTCTGTGTTCTGATAAAATACAGAGATGACTGTCTTCTGGTACATGCCTTAAAAAGAAAACTAGGCTACTTTTTAAATCTAATCCTATTTGGGCCAGATTCATCAACAAATCTATCACAGATTGTTTAAGAAATGTTTGTTTATGCAGATAAATTAATCTAATGTGCTTGAAAACAAAAACTACCAATTTTTTTAGGAGGTTTTTAGACATAAATTATTTTAAGGAGAAAAAATGTTACAAAATATTAGTATTATGGTGAAAAGATTGGAAGTTAAGGGTAAGAATAAATGACCAGCTTTCATATTAGAAATTTTACGTGAGTATTTTCTGCCTGGAGTTTTTACTGTATTCATAAATTAGCTGGAGGAAAAAAAAAATCCAACAAAAAACCCAACAACTCTTAACCCTGTCAATAGCCCTTCTCTCTCTCTCTCTCTGTCTGTCTATTTTTCTTCGTTGACCCAAGATCTAGGACTAACATAGGACCTAAGGACTGGTGATCCTTTCTTGTCTTTCTCACTTTTCCACCTTCATTTCACTAATTTTTGTCTTGGCAAAGTGCAGCTGTCATATTCTACCCTTAACTCTGTGCTGAGGTTTGTTGTGAGAACCAGGGGTTTGTTGAAGTGTGTTGTAAAAATTAAGGGCTTGTTAGCTTGAGACTAAACAGTGATGTGTTTGCTGAAGTTAAAGCAACTATATAGTAAGAGCATAGGAATTCCCTGACTCATGAACTGGTGTCCTTGTTCAGCATGATGAGAATTTATAATGAACCCTCTACTGAGTAGATTGTGACAAAGGTCCCTTCAAAAACAAACTATTCTATGATTTTATGATTTAGAAAGGAAATTCTGTGCTGATAAAGGCAAACTGCTACAGGAATAATTAACTGGTGCTTCATGGATTCAAGACAATGGCAGACAACAGAATAATAATAGATTATTTTCCCCCCATTCATCTGTGTTACCATACAAGCAGACCAAAACATAACCTGTAAGCAGTTTGAAACCTCACATTGGTGTTTATGACACATGCTCTCTAATTGAAAAATGGAATAAGTCACAAGGTATGTGCTGATTTTACAGTGGGGAAATTGAGATCTTGTCAGATAGAGCTTGCTTTCTCTCTCACTCCTCAAGGCTAAACACTTTCAGAGAGTTAATGTCTATGTGTTAATCCTTTCTGACTTCTAAACATAAATTGCCAACACAATATGGATCATCTCAGGATTTTTATATTTGACAAGGATGCCTAATCACCCTAGTTTCTAATTTTCAGAGCTTCTGCCTCAATCACAGTTTGTTTTCAATGCGCTATTAACATCCTGTGTCTGCAGAAAAAGATTTTCCATGGCTACCACTATGAGCTAAACAAGTTTAGAGGCAATTTAAAAGTATTCTATCTAGTCAAATACTTATAAATGCCTTCCTTAGTATCTCTTTTTAATGCTTCCATAGACCAAATCATAGGCTAAGTGGGCCTTTTCATATCAAATTTACCTAAAATTAACCAGATGGCCAACAAAAAACCAAAAAAGATCCAGACTTTCTATATATGCCAGTACTTTGGAGTAACTCGACCCTATCAGCATATAATATATACAGTGTAGTAATAATGTATTTTGGCTCGACTTATGTTCTCATTTAACAGATACTCCTTTTGATTTGGATCATTAGTTTTATATCTCCTACAGACTGTTTCCAGAATAGTGTAAAAATTTTGATATTGCCAAGCCTCATCATATTAAAGTAAAATTAAAGAAGAATGAAAATATGAAAATTTAAATTAGACAAAATTGTCACAAACTGCAGCTTTTTCCTAACTGCTGTGGTTATAACGAACAATATCATCACTGACTTAACAAATTCCCTAGCTTTTTTTTGCCTTAATTTCCAGTGATCTCATGTTAATTAGAAGTTTCAGATCCTGTTTCTTTTTTTGTAGATGACTATCTTTTCCATTTTTTCTTTTTTTTAATTGGGATTTTAAGTACTGGTAAAACATTAACCATTAAAATTTCAGTATTTAGTTAGTACATTAATATTTTTAGTGAATAAAATCAATGCACACTTAGCAACTTTGAGAAAAATTGTGATGTATTCTATGACAAAAAAGGTGTGACTGGAACTTTTTGAAGTATTTTTAGGTTTTCAATGAGGTGAAAATAGAAAAATAGTGAAAACACTGTTCATGGAAATAAACTTTAAAAATTTCATGACTGCAAGATGAGGATATGTTTAGATCACCTATGGATGTATTTTCATTCTTGATGAGTAGATTTTAATATTCTTATTCATTTCATTAAAGTTTGGAATTTGAAGTCCTATGACATGAGTTTTGTGGTGATTTTACTTTAAATAAAATTTCTATTAATGTTGAAGTTGAGAAAAAGTTTTGTTTGTATTGCAGCTGAAGTATCTTTTTCTATATATTCCATTAATACAATAAATGATGGCACAAAAGTGCACCTTGCTCCTGAGAGCTTTACAGAACCGGTTTCCTGAGAATTTCAAGCGAATAACTTTTTAATACACTTAAATATTTTTAAGAATATTTGCCTTTTTTTTTCTGGAATAAAATTAAATAGAAAAATCTGTGGTAAGTTGGGAGATGAGCCAGTTCCCTGCTAAAGTGTCATTAAATCAATAATTAGTTTCAAGTTCATTTAAGTTTTTCTAAGCAAAATTAGTCTGAATTTCAGTCTGGTAAAGACAGCATAAAATAAGTAGGTTTTCTACATGGCTTTGGGAATTCTACTGCAAACATCTGGCATAACTGTTAAGTAGTTTTTAACTGGGTCTTTTGAAAACTACCTCTGCTTTTATCCCCAGTAAACACAGTGTCTGAAATATTCTCCCTGGGAATGGTGGCTCTGGGAGGGGAAGCCTTCCCTGGGAACTTGGATGGCGCTCACAGAGACCTTCTTGCACTGAATGCCCTCACATCAACTCAATGTGAGTGTGTTTTTGCTCAATGTCCCCGTGTGATCTTTCAGCTTTTGGGTTGAGGGACATGATCTGCTGCTGCTGAGATTAGCTCAGATGGTTAAAGCATGGCGCCGATAATGTTGTGGTTTTGATCAGCATCAGCTATTCACTACAGAGATGATCCTTGTTGGTCCTTTACCACTCAGAATATCCTGTGATTCCATTGTGAGTGCTCACTTTGGTCATCATCCTTGTCCATGTAGTAATGATCTCTCCAACAGGCACAGTGTAGGTATTATTGGAAGTGATAGTTTTGGCCGGTGGTTTTGGTCCTGAATTAAAGTTTGTCTGAGATTGTAATCTGAATGAAGCTTTTTTCATGTACCTACGTGATGCCTTCTTTGAATGTAACTGTTGAAATATTTATGTACATATAATATATATAACAAATAGTTAAAACATATGTTATTTAAATGCTTTAACCCATCACATATTTCTAGGAGTT
This sequence comes from Alethe diademata, assembly GCA_025584955.1. NCBI lineage: Eukaryota > Metazoa > Chordata > Aves > Passeriformes > Muscicapidae > Alethe > Alethe diademata. The sequence continues at coordinate 60,607,868 of JANRMJ010000054.1, forward strand.
ACTACATCTATAATTTTAATTGGTAGAGTTTAAAACCACAGAAATTTGCCAAAAGGGCTACCTGAATATGTTGACTGCCAATAATTATTTTAGTTACTATGGCTGCTTTTTTCTAGTCTATACTAATATCAAAGCCTGACACATGCCTGAGTAGCATTTTTTTCTTTAACAGAAATTTTCAGTATTTATCCTCAGTCTTAATTCTCTATTTTTAACATGTTAATTCATTTGGGTGATATCAGTGGATGTTAGGATCAAAATATACGTTGAAGTTGTATTATAAGTGATTTTCCAATCATGAAAGAAATCTGTGGTAGAGCTGACTCTCAGATCCAGATATCAAATTTTACATCCATTTCCAAAATGTCTGGTTTTTCCTGCTGTATTGCACTCAAGCATTTAACACTGTGGTCTTGGAAGGCTAGACATTATAAGAAGTTACATAGATTAGATGGAATATATTAGAATTTTAAGTAATAAGAAAATGATTCATAAGTAGGAATAGATTTATTGCTCAGACCACCTGCAAATTACATTCTGCCAGACTGTGAGCAAAGACATGAAACATACTCTTTGGGAATAAAACTGTTGACATGCAAATGTATATTATTCCAGTCAAGTTGTATGTCAGAGGTTATCTGCTTGTAATTAACATTTTTCTAGGTTCAAGGAGCTTTTTGTAGTGATTATATATTTTAAGTGAGAGGAAAAGAAAAATAAACCGCCTATTTAGGGAAACATATATTCATTTAGTGTTGAGTAAATGGGACATGAAATGCCAGAAGAGATATTTGTCTCAGTGTTCTTTATATATCCTCAGCTTGATTAGGAGTTACCAAGTAACAGACGATGTGAACACTTAAAAAAATCAAGGGGCTCTGACAGAACAATTGAAATGATTTCCTGAAGAAAGAGAGCTTTTTAGCCTTGAAAATCTGTGATGAGAGCACAAGGAGAAATCCTAAAACCAGGATAGTGGCAAATATAAGTAATAAAAACTCTCTAAATTCATAGATTTTTTTTTAGCTTATTCATCATAATACAATAATAAACGGTGAAACCTTTTTAATGCTATCCTTAATGAATAAGAGGTTAAGAGGTAAAATGGAGCAAAAAGGGAGCCCTTTCAGGCATTTCAGTTTAAATCATTACATAATTTTAAAAATACACTTTTATGAAGTTGAGGAAGAGCCTTTGGATAAAGTGTGAAAGAAACAGAATCCTATTTCACATGCATGTTCATAATACCTTGATATGTAATCTCACAATGTCTTAATTTTTCATGTACACAGGAAATCTCAGATGAAAAGGAGCACTTAATGATTGTCTCTGAAATGTGCTCAAAAACTCAAAATACATCCACTGAGGAAGCATGTTTTACTGAAAGCCAGAAGATATCTGTAAGGACTACTGTTAACAGGAATTTTTCAGAGGCTGTCCTTTTTTCCTTCCCTTTTACTAATGACAGTGTGTTTATTAACCAACTATCTAAGCTGCACTAGCAGTCTAAGTATTAAGAAGGAGAGGAAGCCATCCAAGTCTTAAAAATAACCAGTGGAAGCAGGAGCAATGGAGAAAATGTGGAACAGAAATGAAGAAGAGAATCAAAATTAAGAAGGAATTAAAGAGAGCAACTAGTAGAAAAAATAAGAACAGTTCAAGACCAATTAACTATTCAAGGACAAACCTGCTAGCACACTTCAAGAACATCCATTTAGGAGTATATTTCACACACTAGCTCTAGCACAATGCAATACTGAATTATAAAGATTTCCATTCAAATGCATCCCTGCAATCCCTTTTGCATCCCCTGCAAAAGACAGGAAGGAGTACAGTGATCATAGAATTTTCACCATTACCAATGTTTACTTGTTGCAGAGAATAACAGAATTATTTTTTTTAAAGTGGAAGTCATTATTCCTTTAGAAAAGATTTTTAAAAGCATATTAGCTCGTGACAAATTGAAACGATTTTCTTATCACCACAAGCAGATACATCTGCAGTCAGTTATCCACTGATATGAACTCATGTATCTCAACTCTAGTCCTTGGGGGCTCCACCTAAATATGAGAATGCAATTGCATCTTCATGTCAATCTTTATTCTGTTATCAGAGATTGCCAATGAACACCAGGTGCTTTGATGATTTTTGTGTTATAGATGCTTGTGCACTGGGATTTGACTTCTGCTGGTGACTTGTACTGCCCCTTTAGAGCAGCTGCCAGATGGTGACCTTTCAGTCCCTTATCAGCCTCTGCTGCATTCTAGCCCATGTCTTGGAGGTGAAAAACCTCATATAATCCTATGAACCATTGCAGTCTTCCCAGTATACTAATTTCTTTTTAATATCTCATTGAATTTTATGCCTTGCTGCAGGCTGTGAGAAAGAAAAGGTAAAAAAAAAAAGGCATAAAATACAACAAAAATATAGGCATTGGTGAAAAAATTCTCTTTAAATTTTTTATTCTTTTTTTAAAATTTCACATTGATAAACTTTCATTAAAATCTTTTTTTGCCAAAAAATATTTTTGCAGGTTTACCTAATCACTAAAGGCTGATGATAATATGTTTTGGATATGTACGAACATACCTATCAGTTTGGAAATGACCCCAGATACCTTGGATCAGGAGACATTAAAACCCCCTTGAATAGCAAAGGAATTTGCTATCTTTATATGGTGTGAGATAGTGACACAGACCTAGAGAAATGAATATGTAAAGAACAGAAAATTTAAAGGAAAATTAAAAATTAAGAAAATATTTTAAGACCTCTTAAAGACTTATTTGTTGTTGAACTGAATTCAACAATAGATTTATCCATCCTGTCTCTTAAATGTGTTTAATGGTTTAAGGAATGAAGTCTACAAACAAGATGATCAAATATATGAACCACTAAGAGTTTAAATACAGGAAAGATTATGAGGAAATAGGTTGGGTTATTTTATATCAGTAATTCTCAAAAGAGTTAAAAATTAACTGTCTTAAAATAAAAGTTACATCATAAAATGATATGAGTGATTTTTCCATTACCTGATAATTTGGCAGAGCTTTATCTTTCAGAATTTTAGATGTTTGTGTTTGGGATAATTACTTTATGCTTCCTCCACAATAATTTAAAAGCAATAGCTGTTTTTTGGTAATGATTCATCTCATCCATATGCAGAAGTCTAAAATAGTTTTGGCTTACATCATTAAAAAAAATGCTTGTTTCTGTTTTGGTTAGGAAAGAAGTCTGCAGTGAATAGCTCAAATATTGATACCAGTATTATTAAAGAAAAAATAAATGAATTGGACACCATCATTTGTGCATTTTTGAATCATCAAGAAATACACAGCAGACCATGCTTGAAAAATGCAATAACACCATTGAAATTAGAGGAAGAGTAGCACAGTACCCCATCTCAGCCCTTCACTTGCCTTAGCATTCCAAATTGTGTAGTACTCTAGGGACTATCAATATTGCAGCTTCAAGGGCTGTTTTCAATTATATTCACAATCAAGATTGCTTTCTCTGCAATTAAATGATAATTGTATGTGAAGACTTTTTAAAAAGTAAGGAGATGAGTCTGGTAAACGTCTGACCTGTTGGGTGAAGATGCATGAGACCAGGTACATTTTCTTAACAGAGTAAGAAATACAGTATAAAGATGAAAGTTATCTCTTTATTCCAGATATTGGCAGAGAGACAATAGAGTTTTCCATTGATTGTTTTCCAGTTTGCCAAGCACAGCAATACTTAATTTCATTGCTAAGCAGAAAATCACTCAGTTGTAAATATTGACTCTCATATTGAATTTAATATTTGTATTTGTTGAAAATTGCATATATTTTAAACTGTTAAATATATTGCAGAATTCAAACACCAACAACTAGAGACCTAAGTAAACATACAAATATATGTATATAGACCTGTAGCATAATTTTGAAGATTTTTTTCCTGAAAGACATTCTAGCTAAATTGAAATATATCATATACTGATTTTTTAAAAAATTATATTCAGCTCAGTCCTGAAAACTGAATGCCTGTAAATATGGAGAGTTTACTCCTCTAATATTTTTTGGTTTAATTTCATGTAAAAGGGAATGCTTGTGCACTGTATGGCTGAAATGAAATAAAAATATATTTTAGTTTTAATAAAACACAATATATTTAACTTTATATAGTACTTTTTAGGAGGAATGTATGTTTAGCTAATTGTACATATTTGCAACTTACAAGTTCTGCAATTACATATGCCTTGAATTTTATCAGTATGTAAGAGCATTTATATATGCATATAGGAGACAAAAATGAAGAGGGAGAAGCACCAGAAAAAAGAAGATGTACAATAAGCATTGTTGCAATAATTTCCCTGTTCTCAGACAGCAAAATTTTAAAGTTGATAAAGTTCACATGTACATTTAGTCTATAATTTTTCTTGTCTGAAAATAACAGTTTATCTAACGTTTCAAAGTGTGTATGTTTTTAATTTTGCTAAGGAAGCATATCGCTGTGTCATCTATCATCACTTTTCTTAATTAGTACTGAAATAGAGCTTATCAGGAAAGGCAGTGTTTCATTATGAACTGGTTTTACCAATCCTTTAATTCAATGTATTTTTTTTTTAATTTGGAAGTTTGTATTGCTTAATTATTTTGGGAAAAGTGAGAACTGCTTTATCTCTTTTACTCCAAATTATATGCTGCAGGACCACGTCATTTCTGGATACCAGATATGATGTGGTCTTTCTAGTGATATGAGGTGAAAGTTATGATAAGATTATGACACAAAGCTGATTTAAGTATGACCCATTCATTACTTCCAAGTTACAATTTCTAAAATGGAATTCTTACAACTTTAGCTATCTTCAAGAGGTATAAATTTAGTTCTAACAAAAAGATTGTATCAGGGGAAGTAAAGTAGTAAAATATTCCAAGGATCATCTCAAAGAAAAACTTCTTACAAACCCAATGCTGAAAACTTATTATGAAGATGATTTTTCCATAACATTTGCCTTTTCTTGTACACGTATGATACCTGACAGACAAGCCTGGCAAGATTTTGAAAGCTTTTCTCATTTACTGTGAAATCAGCAGCACTTAAGAACATTTTTAATATGATAAAGTGTAGTAAAGATATGGAAAAATTGATGTGTAAAATCCATGCTTGTGATAGAAAGCACAGAAACATTAAAGGTCATTTTAAATACTGATGAATAGATAAAAAGCTGGATGTTGTCAATTAGAATTTATCACTCTGATCTTTTACTTCACAAAGTAGAAAGAAATGAGGGATTTTACAAAAATATTTATCAGTCAGTTTAAATGTGTGGAGAGTAATAAACTGATTTAAAAAAAAAAAAAGTATCAGCTTGCCAAAAACTAATGTTAAATTTTGCAACTGAGCATAAATAAGTGTACTTACACTTACATGTGTGGGTACATATAGATATTTCTATATTTATTTCTATAAAAATTAAGGAATTGCACATACATGTAACAAAAGTATTAAGAAAACTGATAAATCAATCCAATTTTAAAATTTGAAACCCAACTTTAGTGGACATTCATTAACAGCACCCATAGTGTTATTCAAAGCAATTAGTCTTTAACAAGTGTATTCCAAATTAGCTGTGAGTGTGCAATGCCACAAAACTGATACTGTTAATGCCTACAGTGAGAGTCACTGATGATGTAAGTTTTTGAGGTGAAGGTGGTCAAGGTTGAGAGTATTTTTACGGTGGAAACTGGAACCAAAATTAATTTCCCCACTTACACTTTTTTGAGTGCAAAAGGTCTTTCTTTTGGTCGTGTAAATCAACCTCATTTTCCTCCTTGACCAGGGTAACTTGCCTGGGGGTGAGTAAAAAGATAGGGTATGATCTGTCTTAACATCATGTAGTGGATTGACCCTGGCTGGATTGCAGAATTCCACCAAAGTTCTCTATCTCTCTATAAGTTGCTCTGTCCTCCATAAGTGGACAGAACAGAGGAAATAAACTGAAAGATTCCTGAGCTGAGATAAAAACAGGGAGAGGTCACTCACCAAATACCATCATAAACATCTTCCCCCCTATCCCTACCTCTTTCCCAAGCTCTACTTCCTCTCCCCCAGGGAGGCAAGGAATGAGAGTTACAGTCAGTTCATCACAGGTTGTTCCTGCTGCTACTCAGGGAGAAGCGTCTTTGTTCCAGCGTAGACTCTGTCCCATGAGACACAGTCCTCCACAAATTTGTCCAGTGTGAGTCCATCCCATGGGTAATGGTTCTCCACAGACTGTTCCAACATGGGTCACACTTCCATGGGGGACAGCCTTTCAGGCAGAGCCTTTTCTGTGTGGGTCCCCCAGAGGGTCACAAGTCCTGCCAGGAAACCTGCTCCAGCATGGGACTCCTCTCTCCACAGGACTGCAGATCCCTGTCAGTAAGGTTTCCCATGGGTTCACAGCCCTAGTCCACCTGCTCTGTGTTGGGTCTCTCTCCTCCATGGGCTGCAGGTGGGTCTCTGTACCCTCACTGGTCTCCATGGGCTGCAGGAGCACAGCTTCTTCACCGTAGTCTGTACCACGGGCTGCAGGGGATCCTCCAGTCCGGTGCTGGGACCACTTCCTCCCCTTCCTTCTCCACTGACCTTGGTGTCTGCACAGATATTCCTCTCACATGTTCTCACCCAGTTCTCTCTTGCTGCATTTACTTACGTACAATAGCCTTTTTTTCCTTCTTAAATCACAGAGGTGTTGCCATCATTCCTGAGTCCCAGCCAGTGGCTGGTCTGTCTTGAAGCCATCTGGCCTTGGCTCTGCTGGGCATGGAGAAATCTTCTAGTAGCTTCTCACAGAAGCCACCCCTGCAGCACCATAATTAGCAAAGCCTGGAAGATAAAACAGAAAGTCAATAATGGACTGGTATAAGGGTAGTATTATAACTCAAACTCAACATACAAAACTTGCAGAGATTATCTGAAATTATTAAAATAGTAAAAAAATGGGGAGGGTGTGATACTTGGAAAGGAAAACCCAAATGAATAGGTGGCAAATGTTC
>JANRMJ010000054.1:60643658-60665830 GCA_025584955.1 Alethe diademata
CAGTGGGTCACTTGGAGCTGCAGGAGCCATCTGTGTACAGCACAGGGCAGCCCTGTCAGCCCCCCACAGAGACCACCCTGCAGCCCTGGCTGCCAACACCCAGCATGAGTGGGTTGTCTAGCTTGGTACATATCTACAAATATAGAATATTCTAGCTGGACAATGAACTTTGCCAACTTGTTTGGAAACACTAAGCTGTGTTCACTGCGGTGTTAATGAAGGAATCATGCAATCTTTTGGGTTCATTGGTCACATAATGCTGGGAATACTCATCTATAGTAAGAATGTCTTGCGCAAGCTCTTCATGAAGTTCTATTTCCTAAATGAAAAGGTTTAGCAGCCATCTACTGATGGATTTACCTTTAAAAAAATCTCCCACCCTTGCTCAATTAATTTACCTACTGAAAGAATCTCAAAGACCTTTGGCACAGTAGCCCTTATTCTTTTGTGTAGATAGAATTTCTTATTGCTTATTTTTCAGTCAAGGGTGCAATCGGCTTTTACAAAAGAGATGTGATTTATTTTTTCTCCATGTTATAAAAACCACTGTGAAGATGAGAAGTGCAGGAAGTGCACACTCTGTTACATGGTCAGTGTACTAGAGACACTTTTCTTGCAACTCTGTTTAATAACATTTGTTCAGAGTAGAGAGGAGAATGTTTTGTGGGTTAATGGAATACACAACTCTTAACAGGAATTCAAGGTGACTAATGGATGTGCATTCAGATGCTGAAGGGCTGTTGAAGAAGGAAATCTGAACTGATAACAAGAAAACTCCATTAGTGACATATTAGTATTTTTCTGAGGCTTCATTGGGATCAAGAAGAAAAACTTTTTTTATTCATGGATAAGTGAATCTGAATGACATTTTGCTAAACATAAGGGACATAGGAAAGAAAATGGAGGCTTCTAGAAGTAGTAGGAGACATGCAAGCTGTCCTGGTTTGGGCTTGATTAGAGTTAATTTTCCTAGCAGCTGGTACAGTCCTGGGTTTTGGATTTAGGATGAGAATAATTACTGATAACACACGCTGACATTTTAGTTGCTGCTGAGCAGTGCTTTCACTAAATCAAGACTTTTCAGCTTCTATGCTGCCCTGCCAACAAGAAGGATGGGGTGCACAAGAATTTGTGAGGGAGCATAGCCAGGACAACTGACCCAAAGGAATATTCCATAGCATAGGAAGTCATGCTGAACAATAAAACTGCGGGGAGCTGGCCAGGGGGTGATAGCATACTGCTTAGACAGTGGGTGGTGGCAAATTGGATTGTGCATCACTTAGTGTGTGTATTCTTTTACCATTATAATTATTTTGCCTTCTTTTTGTGTCCTTAAAATGCCTTTATCTCAACCTATAAAAGCATCACCATTTTTTTCTTTTTTCTGTTCACTGTCTCAGTGGAGGAGAATAAGCAAATGGCTGTGCAGTGTTTAGCTGTCTGATGGATTAAATCACAACACATGCCTACTTGACCCTTGGAATTATTGCCTGCATGCCCTCATCTAAAATAAAAGTCAAGGCATGGTACTTTCATCAGAACCTCTCTAAGGACAGAGGGACATATGACTGTGTAGACTGAACATGTTTCTGAATTCAGCAGTAGAATGAGATAAATTGCAGGCACATTCTGACATTATGCTTAGAAATACTTCAGGTGAAATCTGACCACAAAAAAATGCTTATTATTCTTCAGACTAAACTTAATTTTTGGATTAGATAATACAGCAGATGTGTTAAAAGTGAAGTTCCAATTCTTCCTGTGTTTCAGAACTATTAAAAAAAACCCACAAAAATATATAGAAAATGATAAAATGAGAAAAAAAGCAGTTACCTTCAGAAGCCTCGTTATTGCTATACTTGATCTCCACAAAATTTAGATGCTTCTCTTACATAATTTTTCCAAAGAAATGGCCAAGATCATTGCCATGTACATACACATGTATAAAGTTAACCCAACATCACCAGGCAAAGAAATTTTCTACATGGATGGCTTCAGCTTCAGTCTGCTATCAAACTACTGATACAGCTCTTCCTTTTCGCTGAAGAAATGCTTGCCATAATTGACATATATCACCTGATACACTTAACTCAGAAACTGACATTCCGCCCACTCTAATATATGTTCATATTAATTCCCAAGTTGTTTTCAATTCACTCTCATAAAAATAAGAATGATTCTGGATGTTAAGTTAAGTAAGGGAAATATCAAAATAAAGGGATTTTTACCTTCCCAGTCTGAGAAATGCCATAGATACTGTAATAGAGGGAAGAAATTGAAGTCTAATGCACACTTTGCCAGTATGAGCAACACATGGTGAGAAAGCCAGCTTTTCTTCAGCACACTGAGCAGCAGTGATTTGCCAGTGGCACTTCTGGAAAAGAAAGGCGACAAGCAAAACAGGTCAGAAAAACAAGTGTGACCACAGCAGGTCAGAATGGCCGTTTCTCAAGACAGAATTAAGTCACAAAAATCAAATATTATTTATGAAAGAATTTTGATGAGATTATTTTCATGGGAACTGGATGTATGTGCATAATGTATTTGTTTTGGAAGAAAAAGGTTTTCTAAAGGAACCTTTCAAAATAACAGGGAAAAGAACCAAAGTTTTAATAGGTTTATGCGATTTTGGAAAATATATAAATGCTGATATGATTTTAGTAGAAGTTATTTAAATCTTTCTGTCTTGTGCCTGTGCTCTTTTCCAAATCATAGTGAATAATCTTTCATAGGCTTGTTATTTACATGACTGCTTACAATACGTCCTTAGTAACTCTGTGTGTTGCCTTTATTAACAATACACCTCATACTACTTCTATATTTCACACCAAGATAAAAGATCCTTTTATTATTTATTTTCAAAGAGTTTTAGAATCGCATTTCCATTGTTCAGTTTGCTTCACAGACAGTTATTCCCAAGTCTACTTTCATCTCTAAGGATGTTTCATACAGGATTGATTTCTTTTTTTTTTTTACTTCAAGTTCCTTATCTGTTTCATTCAGAAGTAAATTTTGATCCAAATCCCACTGAAATCAATGCAAGAATTACAATATTTTGAGCTGACTTTGTCATAATCTGAATGAAGTGTGGCAAATATTTAATAGTATTTTTTAATAGTCTCTTCTTTTTTGTAGAAAAATTTAAAATATTAAAGCAGGGAGAGAGAATATTCATTAATTTTCAGTCTTGTCTTTTTCCCTTTTATGGTAATATAAAGATGCAACCATATTGAGACAATTCAATATACTGACACATCTGCTATATATATCTTATATTAATTAAAACAACTTAATCAGATGTCTTCAGTGTCTTCATGAGAAAGTGAGGTGTTAGCTTATTGTCATAGAATTAAGAGAATTTTTAATCGTATAGTCACAAGTGTTAAGAATGTTATGAAAAAGAAAAAAACAGCAACCCCATCACTAAATTACCTCTAAGTAGTTTTCAAATTTAAGTGATAAGCCAGTATGAGATAATGGTAGCAATATTTTGGAGGATTTTGCTGAGTGAGATGTCCCAAAGTTATTTAAGGAATATACAACATCTTCTTTCTCTGAAGACAGGGTCACAAAATGCCAGAATCAATGAGAAAACAAAATGCCACTGCTCTTTACATTTTCGTTTCTCACAATTTCTAACCGTTTTCCGCATAGTTCTAACACTTAGCTCAAAAAGCTCTCTGTGGAAATGACACTGAAAACAATATTTTGTGTCTGTGTATCTCTGTGTATTGTTCCCCTCTGTGGATTTTTTTTTTTATTGTAGCTTGGTATTACTTTCTCACACATAGGGCTTTAGTCCAGTCACTCCTGCACGTCTAAGTTTATCACCTGATCACAGTAAGCCTCTCTTTATAGCGAAGTATAGGAAAACACAGATAACTCTTACTCCAGCTCTGTCTGTATCTTTTTACAGCCGACAGGCATTACTGTTTCAGCTATAAAGGATGTAGAGAGGGTGATGGGTTTTTTTGCACTGAATAAGAGACATGGCATCTATCAACATTGCTAAGGTTAGCCTAACTCAAAACAAAGTGTTGAAATGGAAGTTGTAACTGGCAATAGAAGCAACAGAGCAGAAACCTAAGAAAACTGAACTGTTAGCTTAGACAAGCCACTTAAATTTCTGAACCTGGGTGGTATGAATTTAGAGGTAGGTACCCTGAACAGTGTCAGATGCCCTCTAGAAGAAAATCAACCAAGCATAAAGAAACCCTAAACAATTTTCCCTGAGATGAGAAACTTAGCACTTCTTATGTCTTTTGCACTACCTAGTTACAGCATTGTGATATATTTAGCAAATTGTTAAGCTATCACTAACAAGGTCTAGCTTTATTGACACTGCTATGCCATAAGCTATTGATTGCTTGATTTTTTTTTTGTCCATGTACACAAACATTTGTGACACTGAGATCAAAAGGGAAAAAGATGTTAGGGATGGCCTAACAGCCTCCTCCTCCAAATCTTACTTGGAAAAAATGACTATATGGACCAAAAATTTTCTAGAGTCCTAACCACACCATTATTTATCAGCATTTCCTGTACAATCTTTGACTATCTTTCCAAAGTAATGCTTACATGCTCTGCATACTTCTAATTTATATAAAAGGATAAAGTTCTTCATGGAATGGAGTAATATTTTTGGTTTTCTTATAAATTATGATATTTTGGTGTCAAGATCTGCCTTTCATATCACAGACTCGCAGAATTACTGAAGCTGAAAAAGATGTCTTGTTAAACCAGTTTACTCAAGTAGGGCCACCTAGAATCCCTTGCCCAGATTTTTATGTTCAGATTTAAAAAAAGAAAAAAGTTTTAATTTTTTTTTTTCACTCCATTTTTCTCCAAAGATACAAACACCACATCTCTGGGCAACTTGTGCCAGTGCTTTGTCATGCTCACAGTACAAAAAAAAAGAATTTCCTGATGCTAAGATGGAACCTCTCGTGTTTCAGATTGTGCTCATTGTCTCTGGTTCCTGTTACTGGGCACTGCTGAGAGGAGCCTGGCTCCATTCTCTTTGCACCCATCCATCTTGTATTCATATATATTGATGAGCTATCCCTGAGGTGATCTAGGCTGAACAGTTCCATCTCTCTCAGTTTTTCCTCATAGGAGAAATGCTTCAGTTCCTCAAACATCTTGGTGCCTTTTGCTAGACTCTACAATAGGTCCATATGTTTTAAGGTCTGCAGACGTTAAAATATACACTAGTTCTCCAGTGGAAGTCAGCACTCTAAAGTTTTCAATAAGGTTCCTTGACAGGGGATCAGGCTTTCAAAGTTAATATAAGGCACAGTGTTTGAAAGCATGAATTACAATCCCAGACTTCCCTCTACATTTTTAATTCCATAGCAGAAAATGCAATATGGATTCTCTAACTTCAAATGCCATAATCATTCTGAAACAATTTGAGTTTCTTTGCTTGTAAATGCACTGAAAGGGGCATATTCAGCAGGAAAAATAATTCATCTGTTTTAATGTATTCCTTCAGATCAAATGGGATTGGTTTTATTGGGGTTTTTGATTCCATTGATTTTAAACAGGCAAGAGTGACCTGCTCAGGCTTTAAAAGCTAACATTTGTATGTTAGCAAAATAAATGCAGGTATTATCATCTATTGGACAGCTCTCCTGAGAGATAAAACTTTGGGTTCTCTCTTCAGACAAGTATGGTTTGCTGCATGATGCACTTCAGAAGTGCTTTCCAACTGAGCACACTCATTTGCTCCCAGACATAAACCAGCCTTCTTTGCCTTTCTATGAGGGCCTGTTTGACTCCCTTTGCATTAGTGAACACATGACAAAGGAATAATCATGCTTCCCTGATATATATACCTTAAGAGAAAATTAACATGGCCAAATAGAAGGCAAACTTTGCAAAGCTGTCAATATAATGATTTATTTTATATTTCAGAGAAATAAAAAAAAAAGTAATTTTCTTAATTCATATCCAAAATGAAGTCTTCCTAATAAAAATTCATAACAAAAAGCTGTATTATACTTCTAAGTTATTCACATTTACTTTTTTAAAATATACTACAGAACACTTAAAAGTTATTGTAAAGCAATAAAATAAAAATATACTTACCAAATAAATGAGCAGTGTAAGGCAATGAAATTTCCTTGCTTGATAATTCCCAGAATTCCATCCCTGATAACAGAAAAAATAGCCTTTACTTCTAGTAAAGCCAGTATTATTAACAAACATCTAATGTAACAGATTTTCAAAGGCTCAAAACAACACGTCTGACACAATGCTTCAGAGGCTGCAGCCTCCTTAACTTCAGTGCAACTGGAAAAATTTGTAGAATCATAGAATAATTTAGATTAGAAAAGACCCCTAAGGTCATCAAGTCCAACCATTAACGCAGCACTGCTAAGTCCATCACTAAACTATGTCCCTAAGTGCCCCTAAGTGTCCCTATACATCTTTTAAATCCCTCCAAGGATGGGAACTCAACCATTTCCCTGGGCAGCCTGTTCTAATGCTTGACAATCTTTTCCATGAAAAAATGCTTTCTAATATCCAATCTAAATCTACCCTAGTGCAACTTCAGGCCATTCATCTTGTCCTATCACTTGTTATTTGGAAGAAGAATCTCATTTATGTAGTACTAGAAAGCAATAACAGCTGCCCTGAGACTCCTTTTGACTTCTAGGCAACTGGGACCTTCCTTGCTAGACAGGACTGACAGTAAATGATCAAAAGTGGATCTGTGAGCACTTTTGTCAAACCTCTGAATATCTGTGCTGGATTCTATCTGGCACCATAGATTTGTGTGTGTCTAAGTGGTGTAGTAGACTGCTGACCTTTTGACCTTGGATTATGGGGGCTTCAGCCAGCTCCCCATCCCTGTGTTCTGGCTCAAGTGGCTGCATGCCTGGAGAACAGCTGGTATTACTGTTAAAGACTGAGGCAAAGAAGGTATTAAGTACCTCAGACTTTTCCTCATCCTTTGTCATTTTGTTTCCCTCTGAATGCAATAAAGGATAGAGATTTTCTTCAGGTCTTTTTTTGTTGCTAATTTATATACAAAAGCATTTTTATTGTCTTTCATGGCAGTACACATTTAATTTCTAGTTGGGCTTTGTCTATTCTAATTATCTCCCTGTATAACTTCTACAATATCCTTGTAGACATTTGTTTTTCCCAAAAATCAAGACCAAGCCAAAGCTCTCCAATCATCCAAGCTGGTCTTCTATCTTGCCACCTTGTTTTTTGGCACATGGGGATGGCCTCTAAGATCCTCTTCTTGAAAAATGTTCAGCATTCTCTTTTCCCTCCAGTACTGTATCCCAAGGCCAAAAACCCAAAGAGACCAGTCTTCCCTCCAGAAGTCCAAGACAGTGGTCTTGCTGACCCCCTTCCTCACTCCTCTGAGAAGGAAACCTCTCTAATTTTGTGATCACTGTGCCCAAGATGGCCTCCAACTACCCTATCACCCACCAGACTTTCTCTGTTCACAAATGCAGGTCCAGTGGGACATCTCACAGAGCTCTGTAGCTATGTCAGGAATCTACCTTCCATACGCTCTAGGAACTTCCTAGACTGTGTCCTGTTTGATGTATTACATTTCCTGCAGACATCTACTAAACTGGATTTACACACAAGAACAAAATCCAGCTATCATGAGAGTTCTCCCAGCTGATTATAACATATTTCATCTGTCTCTTCATCCTGGTTGGGTCTATAACAGGCTCCCACCATGATATCTGCCTTGTTGACCTTCCCCTTTATCCTTACCAACATCCAATCCTATTGTAAATATCATCAAGTTCTAGACAATCAAAGCACATAGAGGACTACCTCACTGTCTGTCCTTCCTTGCCAATGCCTTCTGATGAGTTTATAGCTATCCATTACAGAAACTCCAGTTGTGCAAATCATCTCACTATGCCCCACTATATCCTTGTTTTACCCCTATACAATGGTCTCCAATTTCTCCTCGAGGTTGCCATGTTCTGTGCAGAGGGTATATGCACTTCAGTTGTGCTATTGATCTTTTGGGGGCAAAAAGCCCTAACTCCTACATGATCACTCCCAGGTGCATCTGTAATTTCTAACACATCAATAATCCTTGCATTTTTAATGCCATATTGATCTCCATCCCTTACCTCTACTGAGGTGTCAGTCTGAAAGACCTCACACGCCATTCCTCAAACATAATCATGTCATCACCAGACTTATGTGCAGTGAACCTGATTTTTTAATTTTTCCCCTTCGAATCTAGTTTAAAGATCTTTCAATGAGCCCTGATAACTCCTGTCCAAAGATCATTTTGCCCTTTTGAGGCACGTGTACAGCAGAAGAATTTGACAGCAAATATTTTCAACAAGACTTTCAAATGTGTAGCAGAAATCATGAAAAAAATTCTGGGTCAAGGGCAATTGCCATATGTATCCTGAAATGGTGTGTTGTCTATACTATTTTCTATTTACGGCTACATCAGTTTGTTCACACCCACTTTTAATAAGGTTAGGACCACGTTCCCATGTTATTACAAATGGGCTTTTTTCCAGATTAAGTCACAAATATTGTGCTGAGACTAGTAGAAAGACAGAAGAAAGATAGAAAATGAGCATGGAAAATGGGAAGTTTTATGTCCATATAGATGCAAAATTGCACTCTAAATAAGAATATAGTTGTATAAGTAGTTTCTCGCCTTCCAAAATTTTAACAAAAAAAAAATTCTTCAGTTCCTCTTGATAGTGCATACCATCCAAAACAATACTAAGCAAAAATAACACTATAAGTCAGTTTTCAGTTTGAATGAGCAAATTTCAGCTGATGGGTCCTAAACACTTTGCAGAGCCAATGGAGGTCTCTGCATAAGATAGCCAACCCATCATAGTCACAAACACTGCAGGTTTAAATACTTCTGATATAGTAAATGAAAACAGAATTGAAATTTAAGTAGCAAATACATTTTTGACACATACAACTGCATAAATTTTACTTCAGGTGTAAATACAGAAAAAACCAAAACCTATCCCCAAGGGATTAGAAAAATGGTCAGTACAAAGGAATAAAACTTGAGCTTTTTCATCAGTTTTGGATTTAGAATTACTAAGTGTCTGTATTAAGAAAGCTAATGGCTATGAAAGTAGTGGCTATTTTGCAAAAAAATATGATTAGCATCTCTCTATTTTCCACTGATGCCTGCAAAGTGCTGAAGACGTCCTTCAAAGGTCACTCTTCTCTTTGTTTGTGCTGTAAAAAATGCTAAGGGACTGCCTACATACACAGCAACTATCAAACATAAAACAGAGTTGCTTTGTCCTTTAAACTCTTACTGATTCAGACACAAAAATAGTTTGTCTTTTTGGGTTATACTTAATTCCTGACTTGACAATTGTGACATTTGAGGTAAGAGGGAGGGAGGGAGGGAAGGCAGGCAGGCAGGCAGGCAGGAAGGAAGGAAGGAAGGAAGGAAGGAAGGAAGGAAGGAAGGGAGGAGTTGATTTTTTAATAAGAGCTGTTTTGCTAGAAATGGGTTTTTTTTGTCCTCTTTCTGCTTTGGAACTTTACCTATGAGTATATTGTTTTGAACTAAATTCACAGGAAAAAGAAACAGATGTGGAATTTCTGTTACAGGAAGAAGTTCCCGATTTCTGACTTTTTTCTGAGGACAGTGAGGTCTAGAAAATATTTTTCTAAAACTGCAACCGAGAGACAAGAGGAAGTACACACAGTGCTAAGAATCAGATGGTCAATGCTTGTACTTTGATGTGCAGTGAAAAACTTTGGAAAGTGGTGATTTGACCTTAATCCAGACCAGAAATCTGGAGCAGATTGGAAGATGATTTCCTCTCCACTTTCACATTCACCAGACATATATATCTTGGGATGCAGCAGTTCGAAGCAAAAGAAATTTGTCTTTATTTTATGGTCTATCTCTTTTTCTGTTATTGAAGTTTTTCACTTAATGCACTGAAACAAAAGATCAAGATGATCTTTGTGCAGACTACATAGCAAAAGACTATTTATGGAAGAGTGATATAGGTAACAGGATATGATTCACTAGGCTAAACCTATTCAAGAGAATCACAGTCTTTTAGCACACGCACAGTATTTGATTTTGATGAATTTTAAATTCTTGGTTATTTCCAACAGTGACCAAACACATTTCTATGTTTGGAGGAAGAAAAGCAATATCTAAAACAAATGAGGTTATGACCCTTCTAAGGTGTTTGGATCATTTGCTGATTACAGCAAGGTACAGTACAGATTTGGCCTCTGGGATGAGGAACAGAAAGAATGGTAACATACATCCACCGAGATTGCTGACTGCAAAGTAGCAGTCGTTCCCACTTATTGGAATCATGCTGCTCCTCTAGATCCCAGATAAGCAAATGCTAAATTGTGCATAAACTTCCTAACTTATTTTAAAACTCAATGTGAAAGCACCTATGCAGATAACTAGGATGCACTTTTGATTAGTTCTTGACAGAAACACATTACAGACACAGAGCCCCTGTCACAAACCCTAAAATTGTATCCTTTCCCCACCACCTCACCCTCCTTTTGCCTAACTCCATTTATAGCTTCATAACTGAATAAAATGCTGCCTATATTTAGAGCAAGTTTTGTATTCCTCCCTCACAAGCTTATAGAATTATTTTACTCTCCTTGTATGATGCCTGGCAGGAAAGCACTGCTTAACAGTTTCTGGGTTGGTTTGAAGTAGAAGTGTCAGCCTTATATATTCACAGCATTTCAATGAGGCTGTGCTGTAGGAGGTAACTTTTCTTCTACTACACACCAGAGCAAGAGCTACTTGCACATGTTCAACAAGAAGAATATTAGTGGTCATTTTTTCAGGGCCAGGAACAGAACATTGTAAATGCTCCATATCTTGTCATAAAAAAACCCTATATCTACTGCTCCAAATATAATAAAAACTATGAACAAAGTAAAACCAACTCTTTGTGACAAATCTGATTTCTAAAGATAAAGAAAAGTAATTTGACCAAAATTTCTGTAGATGTTAATATTCAAACTTCAGCTGCTCACTTTGTAGCTTACTAATAAACCTCATGTTCTTTGGCAAGACAGAAACAGCCAAACTATTTTGTCTTCTTTTCTATTTATATTTAGTACTTAATGAAAAAAAAAGTCTACTTCTGTATTATGTTCGGCATTTTATAGTATTAACATTGTAATCCCTAGTGCAGTTTTCCTTTATTCATTGTTCCAAGATATTTTGTTTGTTGCAAATTAATAAAGCAGATTATCAGGTTACCTTAGGATTTGATAACTAAATTCTCAATGTACAGAATTGCTTAACAAACTCACCTGCCCACTTATTAGATAAATTAATCCCAGGTGACAGCACAAGAGCAGTAACTATGCCTAATGTCATCTTTGTATTATTTCAAAAACAAATTTCTGCTACTTAAAAGGCGTTGAAACTCATTGAAGGCTTGTTTTAGTTTTTTGTGGGCTTTTTAAAATTTTATTTTCATTTTTTGCCTTTTCCTGTTATTGGAGAAGTTAATGACAAATATCTTGACTGAGTATTCTTCAACTTGTTTGAAAATTGTAGAAATTATCCTGCTGTTTATGCTCATATTTATGATCCAGCAAATTCCATTAAAATCTGTCACTATCTTGAAACTTTTGAGGTCTAAGTTGTGCACTAAAAAGGACTGTTTTTAACTTCAGCTAGCAACTTAACAGAGTTCAGTCAGTCACCTCCCACTCATGGGAAGGGGGAGAGAATCAGAAGACTAACAGTGAAAATTCCTGAAATAAAGATGGTTTAATAGGTAACGCCAAAACCACGCACACAAGGAAAGCAGAAAAAGGAATTAATTCACTGCTTCCCGTCAGTGGGGAAGTGTTCAGGCATCTCAGGAAAGCAGGGCTTCGTCATATGACACTTACTGCAAAAGACAAACAGCTCTGAAGTTTTTTATTGCTGAGGATGATGCCATATAGTATGGAATATCCCTCTGGTCAGTTGGGGTCAGCAATCCCAGCTGCATCCCCTCCCAGCTTCTTATGCACCCTCAGCCTCCTCGCTAGCGGGGTGGGAAGCAGAAATAACCTTGAGGCTGTGTAAACACTCAGCAATAGTTAAAACATCCCAGTTTTATAAGCACAGTTTTCAGAACAAACCCAAAGTAACATTAAAGTAACTAATGTGAAGATATTAACTGTATCTTAAAACCAGTACATAAAGACAAAAGCAAAAAAAAAAAAATAGTCACAACAATGGAATTCAAACTGCATGTTAGAAAGCTGAATGTTTAACTGCAATGACAACTGCTATGTAGCAGAACACAGAAAGTGTGGAATCTGCGCCCTGGAAGATATTTAAAACTTGACTGAAAAAGTTGTGAACACTCTTATTTAAGGTTTTAAACTATCCTTCCTTCAAGTGGAAGCTTGGTTGTAAACAATCACCAGATGATCCAACCTTTTTGTTTTTTTCCTGTGGGTCTGTGATCTCTCTCGACATATAATACTTGAAATTACAAGCCTTTAAAATGTGGGAGATTAATGTCAAGTAGAGGGGGATTCATGTCAGTCTCTTCCTTGTCTGAAAAATGTTTGTGTCATGCTGGACTAAGTTCAAAGTTAGAAGTTTTCTTCCTCTAAGAATGCAAATGAATTGGCACCAATCAAGTCAATTGGTGAGAATAATCAGAATAGTCCTCAAGTCTATATGGCAGACTGTGTGTTATGGATAATTGTACTGGATCTGACTGAGGTGGAGTTCTTTTTACCACAGCAGCCCTTACAATGCTGTGCTTGGTATTGGTAATAAAGATGTGGGTAACACCCCAGTGCCCTGGCTACTGCTGAGCAGTGCTGGCACTGCCTCAGTGCTGTCTCCCCAGCATTCTGCACCCTGCTAGTAGGATGGAGGTAGGCAAAATCCTGAGATGGGACATAGCTAGTACAACTGACCCAAAGTGACAAAAGGAGTATTCCACAGAATAGGATGTCAGCTCAGATCTAAAAGCTAAGAAAAGGAGGAAGAAGTGCATTTATTATTTACAATGTTTGCCCTCCTGAGCAACCATAATTAATGCTGGCGCTCTGCTTCCCAGGAAGTGGCCAGGCACTGCTTGCTGATAATAGAATAAAATCTCTATTTATTTGTATTTTTTTCCACTTAGCACACACACACCCTTCTCCTTTTTCTTTAGTAAACTTCCTTATCTCAGCCTATGAGTTGGTTTCCATCTTACTTTCTCTCCCCTGTCCAACTGAGAAGGGGAGTGATAGAGTGGCTTGGTGGATGTCTGGCATTCAGACAAGGTCAATCCTCTACAATAATCTCTCTTCTACTGCTCAGCATAATCGATCTGTAAACATACTCACAGGGAGTTGTCTCCTGATAAAAGTATGAATTAGGAAATCTTAATTCCAGTCTCTATAGTAAATTAAGCTGTACTTACCAAATGAAATTTTGAATTTAGTTCAAACTACAGACGAAGTTTTATCACAAATTGCTTCACAGACATATGCTCCAAATCCTTCATCTTTTCAATCACAATAATACCATAAGCCCTAGAATTTTCTTACAAATGTGACTTGATGTTTCATCTATGTACTTCATTGTCTCCAGTGCAATTAATTCCTTCCTAGTGTCTGCCCCAAATAACCCAGAAAAGAGGCCAGGTTAACACCTGTTTTGTTTATGCTTTAACCTTGGTCTTAAAATTTGGTGCTTTCCCTCTCTTTCTCCCCAAACTGTATTCAAGCTGTGTCCACAAACCAAAAACCTATTAAGACTCTCTTTGCTCATTACCTAAATCTCAGTTTTCTAGTCCTTTAAATAAGTGCTGGGCAGTTGTGGCTGTTAAATGCATGTATTTCTTTGGAGGATTACACATTTCACTAATGATTGCAAGATGACTTTTTAGCAATGTATTAATAGCTAATAATGAAAATAAATAATTTTGTTAATTGATATTTGAAAATTATTTTGAATGAAGAGAAATTGAGATTGTCCAGAGACTAGAAAGAAGTGAATGCATAAAATTCTGAGTGTCAAATAATTTTAAAAAACTGCAAACTAAAACATCAATATTTTTCTATACTTAAAAGTCTCTTTGAATTCAATGCAACATTTCTGTGGAAGGTGCAGAATATTCTGAATACACATATCGTTTAAAATGCATTTAAATCAATTCAATCAAAGATTTCCCCCTGAAAAAAATTTGTTATAATTTCTACTGTCTAGAACCTGTTTCTATAGTTACATATTATTACTTTTATTCTCTTTAAGCATTGGCATAGTTAATAGTTAACAAGTGGGACCTTTTCTCCTGGCAATGCTATGGCAAAAAGTTATTTTCTCATGACGGTGCTTCATTGTTTAGAAAAAACACAGCACAACTCTTTAACCATCTAACAAAGTTAAACATGTGACTACACAGCCAGAGTATGAATTTGAGCCTTATTCCTTGCTTAGGAACAGATTGAGTGACCATGACCCAAATGACTTACCTAGCCATGCATTTTGAAGTGCTGTCTTTGGCTGGGATGGAGCTCACTTTCTTTTCTCTGCAGGACACTGGAGGAGAGGTTACTGGCTCAGAACAATGAGTTTCAAAGTGGTGGGGAACAGGGTGAGCTCTGTATAGGTGGGACTGCGCTCTGCTCCCCTCGGCACCCCGATCCTTCTCGCGCTGTGCTGTGAAGTGCGTGAGCACTGGAAAAGTCAGTGCTGACCATCACCAATGGGGTGATCGGCTGCCAGGGCCAGCCAGGAACATTCTGGGTATGTGTAAAATGAGGCAAGAGACTTTGGTGCTGAAATCAGCATAAACTTGTGCTACGAGGCTCTCTCCACTACCCTGGATTTAAAAGCTGCTGAGGTGGCTACCTTTCTCTGTCCTTTTTCTTTTTAATTTTATTTTTCTTTCTTTTTTTTTTTATTTTTTTTTTCTTTTTCTTTGCTTCATTTTTTCTTCTCAAAATACCTTATAAGCTGGACCAAGAAAAATTCCAGTCACTGGCTTGATAAATCCCTTGTTGTGTCCAGGCAAGTTAAAATTTGCTAAGTTAAACTTTGCCAAGTTACTTATTCCAGTTGAATGCTCCAAAGTTTGCAAGTAAAAGTGTTTTGGTTTTTTTTAACCTCCTGACAATTTTGTGGTTTCTCCTATGTACTGCTCAGGATAGGTACAACTACCTTCCCCTGAACCCACCAAGCAGACTGGGGCATTGCACAGCCCATATAGTGTTGTGTTTTATATTTATGACCAAAACTCTTTTGATAGCAACATTTCCACTTTAACAAAGTAGTGCTTATGCAGCGTCAAGGTCTTCTCTGTTCCCTACTCTGGTCAATCAATGAGCAGCCAGGGCTTGCACAAGCGCTGGGAAGAGACACAGCTGGGAGAGCTGACCCAACATGACCAAAGTGATATTCCATGCAATGAAACCCCACACTCAGCAGTAAATCTGTGGGAATTTTTCCAAGGTAGCTATTGCTCATATAGTGACTGGGCATTGATCTAGTGATGAGAGATTCTTCTGGCATCGCTTTGCAGGTATTTGCTTCTTTTTTTTCCCTTCAATTGTTAAACTCTCTTGACCCATGAATTTTCTCACTTTTGTCATTCTGATTCTTCCCCTGATCCTGATGGGGGAACAGTGAGTGAGCAACTGGATAGAGGTTTATTTGCCAATCACAGAGAACAAGAGATTGGTCTATCTATGCAATTAACTAGCTATGCAATTTTCTATTTAAAATAATCCATATAAATTAACTTGGTTTAATTAAATTACATAGCTGAGTAACCAAGGATGGGATAAAATAATTTATTAACAAAATAAAAATATTTGGTTTTACTACATAAAGAATATTGCAGGCAAGCTTTGGATAAACCATATCTCTCTTGTAAGGGAAACCTTCCCACGAGAAAAAACTTTGTTAGTGTTCAGTTCAGATCAGATTTTATTTACTTGATTTATTTTACTTTATTTATTTACTGATGTTCCACAAAATAAATTTTATTTGATTGGACTGTTAGGACAGTAGGCATTGTGATATTTGTTAAACTTCACTGACTTCTTTTTTAAATTGTTGGAAACAAGTAAGTATTTGGAATGTCATATTCACCATAGCTAGCAAGAGGAGATACACAAACTCCTATTAAATGTATCCATTTTCAGCTCCTGATTGGTTGTTTCTAATGACTGTATGTAGTTTTAAGGTCTTTAGGCTAAAGTTAAAGAAATTAATAAAAAACCCATTTGCAACCTATTTTATTTGGTCATAGGATTTTGTTGTCATTTATTGTCATAGGAATTTTTTTTTTATACTTAAGATAAAAAACCTTACATTAAGCCAAATTTCACAGAGATTAAAAATCACTTTTAACATTGACAAAGGCAACTTAATGTTATGGTTTGATAAAAAATATTGCCTCTAAGATTTATTTTTATTGTTATTTGTTGACAGATCTTGAAGTCTGACAGCATTATGCTTGTTTTATGACTTCTATTTTTTTGCTAGACAGATTTTCTTCACAATGTTCAAAGAAAGTCAATTTTGGATGATGTGGGGATCTGAATAGAACTATTTTGAAATAAAAGTAAATATAGAACCAAATCAATCTTTCATTTTAAGAAAAACAGACAATGAATAAAGGACTTCAAATACCCACTTTTTTATTTTTATCCATTTGTGTGAAACATTTTTCAAAAGATTGGATTTTTTTTTTTTATTTTAGTCTGCATATATATGTTGTGCTTTATACAAGAGTGTGCAGTTTGAGATGCTGTCATGTCACTGATACATCTCTAAAAACATCATCTCTAAGACAGGAAATATCCAACATACTTCATTGTGGAAAAACAAAGATTAATTAATTAAACTATTTTACATAAAACTTAATGTCATCTATCAAGTATGTTTATGCCATGAACAAATCTGACATGAGCAAACCTGCTGCCTGCAGTGAGGTTTATAATAGAAATGTTTGTCTTTGGAACAACTTGCCTTCCACTCCAGTGCTGTAGAGTGGAATGTTGTAAAAGATTAATGGGGACAGAGAAAGCATAGGTTGGATGGTCTATTTCAGATAATGTGAGAGTTATGAAAATAAAAGCCATTGGAGATGTTTATTTTCTTTTTTTTGTTGCTACATGACACCTGGAGAATGCAAGTAGGTGAATACATTTCAAATGTTTTTCGACAACGTGAACAATTTAGAAAAGAAAAAGAAAAATAAAGGAAGGAAATATAAATGTGGAAGCCAGAAATCAGGTTTTGTTTTTTATCACAACAGCTAAAAAAGATAAATGAAAATGAAAATATATTAATATTTTCTTGCAGAATGCTTAGATTATGAAAAATACTGTCTGTGTTGGTGCTGACATGATAAAATCCTGCATAATTTTGAAGAAAAAAACAATAAAACAGAAATATTTTTTGGACATTAATTTTTTCTAGGACAAAAAATGTATAATTTTTTGCTTGGCATAAAATCATGTCAGAATTGATGCTGTAGTAGATAATATACCCAGATTTCAGGAAATTACTTCCCTTCTCTTGTCTTGGATCATCCCCTGCATATATAAGTCAAGTAAGTGAGGGAATAGCAGACTATAGTGAGAATGTTTTGATTACTCAATAGCATAAAAAAAACAACTAAAGAGAAACAAGTATTTCTGGAATAGTTTCCATGAAACTTGACAATGACAGCATACTCCAAGGGGGATATTTTTAGTCATTGTCTCACATTGTGCAAGCATTAACTCTATTAAAAATTACTTTGTAATTGCTGAATAGCTTATGCATTTGTATTTGCATACTCATCTGTCATGAGTAACTGTTAAATAATAGACACACCATCTTATTATGTAAAAAGGAGAGTTTCTAAGCAGAGAGTAAGGCACCCTTAATTTGCATATAACTAGAAAACAAGACTCAAGTGAAAAAAAGAAAGCTTAAGGGCTATTAGCATCACTGACCATGAGAAATTTAAATCAAGTCTAGTAAGGAATGGAAGGGTTCACTGAGTTCAGTCTTAAAGCAGTTCTGGATTCTTATGTATTTGAAGATCAGTGGACAATGGTACAGAATCTTAAAAAAGCCTTGTTGGGACCATCAATTTTAAAAAATTTCCTCCCATTTTAAGGCCTCTGACAGCTTATATATTCATATGAATTATATTAAAATATCCTGTTGTCCAGAAAGTAAATGTGTGGTAATGTGGAATATTTTGCTCTAAGTTTCTCAAGAAGCCACCCTAGTTCCTAAGACGAAACAAAAAATAAAGTTAAAATAAAAAAGTCAGGCTCTTCTTTAAATTAATTGAGTATTGAATATTAGACTTCTGGGGACTCATAGATAACTCTTCTCTGTAAGAACATCTGATTTGATCCTCTCTGAAATGAGAACCTCTACAACTTTAGTTAAAAAAGTATTCCATAATCAAGAGTCCAATGAGCTGCAATAAAAAGTCATGTCAAATCAAAAATGGACACAAAATTGTAATGATTCCAAATCATGAAAGTACATGAAAGTATATGTATTTATATTTGCTTTTGCTCCAAAATAAGGAAAACCCTCAAAATTATCAATTAATGTTTAAGAGACAAAATTTTTATATTTTGGGGGGTTTGGCACTTTTTTAAAACTGAAAATTAGTGCAATCTCAGATTTTCTCAGGATAGTTGGTCTCAAAATTTCCCTCATATGTACTTTCCATATAGTATGGGGGAAATAAGCATTTACAAGTAAAAATTTACGAATGTATAACTTGAGGAACTGTTCTCAAAAAAAGTTTCAAATTTTAAAAAGGAAACTTTTTAAACTTGAAAAGCTATTAATATGAAATGGAGTTTTTGTTATGCACATGATATCTCAATGATATACTTAATTTATTTATTGATTAAATAATTAATCCCTTCTTTATTTATCTCGAAAGCATTGAAAATATCATGCCTGTTTTCTTTGCCTTTAATTTGACCAGAGGAAACTCCAAATGAAACAAGCCAAACAAAAAGACATTGAGTCAATTAATGCTTATTAAAAAAAAAAAGAGCAATAAAACAAAATAAAAAGTTTTAAGTTTACTAAGAATAAGAATACTGTTTCTGCCAAAAGGAGGGATAGATGTTAGGAAGAGAATAAGCAAAAAGCAAGTAAGAAAGTGACAAAAATTTTAAATTACGCAAAATTAAATTGGTAAGATACTGAAATTCAAGCAACAAAACATATGAAGACTTCTACTAATCCTTCTGGTTTCAGAAGGTAAAATGTATAATCCCTGCTTCTCTCGGAGTCAGTAGTAGAAGCTGAAAAATTTATCCTTTGAACAAATGCAGAGCTCCTGTTACATGGGGGATTTTATTTTTATGAAACATTTAAGAGACATGCTAGACTTAGCATAACCTGGTCACTTTGATATGTACCAAAAGGGGGCTGAATATGTCAGGTTTAGAAACTGACCCTGTTAAATAAGCCCTGTATTGCAGCGGAATCCTAGCAAACATTATATTGCTGGCAGCACTGAACAAAAGCAACAAAGATTAAGACAGGAAACTACAAAACACCAAGCTGAATGGACTCCTCTCCAGAGTGGAGAAACAGACGTTTAGAAACCTGAAATTTCTTAACCACCTTTCAGTGTTCAATGTGCTTGTTATGAGATCTGAGCATGTGGCTCAGTCTTGGTTACCCCATGCCTGACAGACACGAATAGTTACAGATGTCTATTAGAAACTCCTCGTCTTGATTAAATATCACACATATTTTCTACAGGGAAATGTAAAAGGGAAGCTGCAAATAGCTGAGACAAAATTTGTAATTGGAATCTGGAATTTGAAATCTGTCAAATGTATTGCATCAGTCTCAGAATCATAGAATTATAAAATATCCTGAGTTGGAAGAGGGTGTTTAAGTCCAACTCCTGGCCTTGCTCAGGACACCCCAAGAATCACATCACTTGCATGGGAGCATTGTCCAAATGCTTCTTGAACTCTGCCAGGCTTGATGGGTGTGACCACTGCCCTGGGGAGCCTATTCTGGTGCCCAATGACCCACTGGGTGAAGAACCTTTTCCTGATATCCAGCCTAAACATCCCCTGACACAGCTTCAGGCCATGCCCTTGGGTCTTCTCACTGGCATGGCAGCGAAGAGATTGGTACCTGCCCGTCTCCTTCCCTTCATGAGGAACTTGTAGACTGCAATGAGGTCTCCTCTCAGTCTCTACTCCAGGCTTGCCGTCCACCAGGACCCCCAGGTCCCTTTCTGCAGGGCTTTCCAGCCTCTAGTTCCCCATTCTGTCCATACATCCAGGGTTGCTCCATCTTTGCTGCTCCAAGGATGATTGATTATCCAGTGAAGAACAGAATTTTAGTGAAGAGTTCACCACTTCTGCTTCCAGATGTTAGAATATATATGTATATTTTTCTTTTCTTGGAACTATGACACTGATATAAATGTTAGGCTATTGCTCCAGAAACTCCACTAAATGTTAAAAATCACTCAATAATAGCATTAAGTTCAGGAGTCTGGATGGCTCTCACATATCCAACCTGGCTGACTTTCAGGTATAATGCTCCCAACCTTCCTTCCTGCTTTCCCCAAATCTTTAATAACTTAAGCTATTGATGATTAAATTTAGGACTGTAATGAAAGAAACAAGATTTTAAAATAGTTACAAGGAAAACTCAATTGCTTGAAACTTGAAAGCCAATATTGAATGTAGAAGAGATTAGTACCATTTTAAAATAATTTCCAGAATTGTTTAACAAAGTGTTTTTGTAGGAAAAAAAATTACAAGGATTTTGGTTTCTTTTAAAATTAACTTATATTATAAAAAAATCATGTCCAGATTTCTGAAAAATATATTACATGGCATTGTGTAATGTCACAAAGGAAATAAGTTCACATCTTTCAGGGTATTCAAAACATAAGAGTACAACCACAGGTTATCTTAACTTCTTTACTTGTAACTGTGTGGGAGAAATTGAGTATTCAGTGCTCTAATTTTTCCACTGAATGAGTCTTATTCCATATCATTTATAATGGTCCCAATGACAGTTTTAAAACCACAGTTTGTGTCTGTTTTATATGTTGGTTTTGGACAAATTACACCTTTTTTATTCACTTAAAAATGCAATTTTTAAACTTATAGAAATCTTCGCAAGTGCTTTGCATAATTTTTTTTTTCTGGAGTATGTTTAAGCTTATAGATATGTTACTTGTAGTATACAGAAGAACTGAAACAGAATAAAATCTTGAAACATATTTGCTCTCCCATCTTCAAAGTGGCAGCCCACCACTTTATATGATGTGCTTCAGAAACAAACTAATAAATAAGCCAATTAAAAAAGAGAGAAATATTGGTTTCTTTAAAATTTCTTCTACAATAATTCCATGTAGACAGATCTTTCCAATTAGTTAAAATATCTGCTTATTATTATTGCTTCAACTACATTAGCCTAAGAGATTCCATAAATTAACTGGATAGAGAAATTTAAAGTCTTTTAGAATTTTCTTTGTCAGAAGACTAGGTGAAATGGAAAAAAAATGTTCACAGTAGTAGCATGGTGGAATTGAAATTTTTCACAGAGAGAAAAATAGAACAAAATTAACTGATAGATATTTGATCCATCGAAACAATAGAACATCATCAGGATTGTTCAGTTGGTAATCTTCATTTATAAAGGTATTAAAAAAAAAAAGAAGGGAACTGATTTGAAATAATTTGGTATCTGGAAGTCTGTTAAGATCTGACACAAAATCCTTTTAAACCAGTTTTTAGGGTGGGTTTTGAATCAGTCATGGGTCGCTACACATAACAAGATTGAGATACATGATGTATACTACACAACATATTGGAAAAATAGAGAAATTGAAATTTTAGAAAGATCTGTTGCTCATATATAACCCATGAATTATTTTCTGCACTTCATAATTTTTATTGTATTTCAGATTAGGCAATATTTCTGAAAGAGTATTTAAAAGCTTTTATACTTGTCCAGGGACTAAAGGATGATCTCAGTGTAGAATCTTGTTTTCAAACAGGTACAAAAACAGAAGGGAAGACATCAAGAATGGCAGTTTTGCTTCTGGGTTTGTATATGAAAATTAGTTCAATTACTCCTAAGGGCAACACTGGCCCCAAGCAGAATAAATTTTATTATTTCAGAGCCCATTTCTTTAAAGAATTAATAACTTCTCTTTTTT
>JANRMJ010000054.1:60665930-60677989 GCA_025584955.1 Alethe diademata
GCAGACATCAAGAATGGCAATTTTGCTTCTGGGTTTGTATATGAAAATTAGTTCAATTACTCCTAAGGGCAACATTGGCCCCAAGCAGAATAAATTGTATTATTTCAGAGCCCATTTCTTTAAAGAATTAATAACTTCTCTTTTTTCCATAGACTGCTTTTTGTACATATATGAATCTTAGAAGTTTCCATATCCACCCTAACATACCTATTTCCACAAAGTAGGTCACCATTTATGGAGAAAGTCACTAAGCAGACTTTATTCTTAGAAAAGGTTTGCTATTTGAGTGCAGTGAAGTCTTTAAAAATTAATAAACCACAGAAACATATGCAATCTTTGGTCACCAGAGCTACCTTTATGTCCCCAGAAGCCCTCTACAGCAATTTCTATTGAATATAGCGACACTTCAGATTAATTGCTAGATTCTCCCCTGCTGAATTCAGTCAACAAGCCACTCATCACTCAAGCAGATGTTTCTGCATTTTAGGCAAACTGCAGCAAGTTTGTATTCCCATTGCTCCCTTACCTCCTTCACCTGTGACAAAGGCTTTTACCAGCGACATCATTGGAATTTTACTCACAAGAAAGAAGAGGCTGCCAGCACACAGGAATGGAATATTTAAAAAAAAAAATTAGCTTCATCTGTATATCTATACTTTTCACTAATGATTTTCATAAAGCTAGAGCTAGTGAGGGTAAAAAATTTGCCTGAAAGAAATTTTTTTCTGTGTCCTGAAAAAAAGCTAAGCAGAGATGGAGTGGACAGTCTCAGGTGTGAGCACAGCAAGACAAAACATTATAAGGACCAAAGCAGTACAGCAAGTCTTCCCCTGGATTGTTTTATGGTCCTCAGAAATCCTGAGGAGGACTCCTGTGGGGAAAGGATCAGACAGCTTTCTTGTAGCTGCTGCAGCTCGCAGTGCCAGACCCCAGCTGGAGAGCCAGTGCTGCCAGGAGCCAGCCCCGTGCCTGCAGCCGAGCCTGTGTGCACAACCTCCGCATCCTTTTATCTCCCCTCTGAGCCTTCCTACTCTCCTGACTCCCACACATACCTCTGCGGTGGCTTTTTATCCAACAGCTCCTGCTTTTCTTAGACAGACAGAGAAATATGATTGACAGTCTGCTTTTACTACGTCTCAGTTGCTATTTCAATATACTTAATTATCCAAATTAAATTGGATTAAAAAGAACTGTGGAGTTCTGCAGAGTATGAATAAGCTGAGAAGAACTGTATGGGAATGGCATGTCTCTTCCTGAATACGTCACTTTTTCAGTGACATTTCATTTCCAATTGAACCTAATTTTTCTTCCCTCTTCCTTCCTTCTCTTCACAAAAAAAACCTCCACCATTTTTGCAGAAAGTCTTGGAACAATCTCTCTTTTGGGAAATATTTGTTCATCTGCAGGGTGTGTGTTGGTTTTGTGTAGTTTTAATTAATATCCTTTCTTGTGGAATATGTGATGCTAATCTGTTCTTCTGGATTGCTTTTTTTTTGTTTGTTTTTGTTAATATTAAGACCATTTTGTAACCCCAACCCTTTCATATGATTTCTTCTCCACTTTCAGACCCCATTTTAGAAAGCATACAGGTTTCAAAATTCCTTGTGGTATTCCTTCTTTCTGTAGAGCAGAAGACTTAAGGCTTTATGTTTTCAGCTGGCTGTCTATGGCATGCCTGCTGCCTATGGATCAATGTCTTGTGGCCTCGCAGACTTTGGAGTAACACGCACTTAAATTCTGTCCTTCTTGTCTGGAGCAGCATAGATGTGATATGAGAATGCAGAGACTGGCACCACCTACACTTTCCTGGTTGGAGGACACGTGACCAAGTGTTTTGTGGAAAGGCACAAATTAACTCCATCTCTGAAGTTTGCAGTATATTCCAAAGCTCTGTAAAGGAAATCTCTTTATCTTTGCTATAGACAGAGCCATGAAAGCCCTAGGTGTTTTGAGAAATACTAGACTTTGTAAAATTCAACTTTCAAATTTTAAAAAGTCTCTTTCCCTATAAATTGTGATATCATTTAAATGTGATATCATTGCCGTATAAAAATAATAGTTTTTTTTAAGTTAAAAATTCAGAAATGTTTGTCAATAAACTGTTTCAAAGTGTAGAGAAATGGGGTTATCAAAGAAAATGTCATGATCACTTAAAATTCGTTTATATTTGAACAATCTTTTTTTTTAGCCTGAGAGAAAAACCTGGGATACTCAGGATGAAATCTTCCCAGAAAATGTAAATAAATAAAACCAGGGTAAGAAAAGCATCTGACACAGAAAATCAGAAGTTAAATGTTAAACTATGTCATTTATCATCTACTGAAAATAGGATCTCTTAATGGGAGCATCATAAAATTTGGATTAAAGGTATTGGAACCACTCCTTTTAAAAGAAGAGTATTGTGGGTTTTTTTCTATAAACATTGAAAGTAGAAGTACTGCATACAATAGAATATTTAAGAAGAAAAAATACCTACTGTTTCTTCAATCCATATGATTCCATTTAAACATTCCTTCATCCAGTCTTTGAGAGCTCTGCTACTGCTATGGGTGCTGATAGGACCTTTGTAAACAGTATATTTTAATTATGATTTTTTTTTTGTGCACTTTTTTATCAAGTAAATTCCTTCTTTTTTTTTTTTTTTTTTTTTCCTCAAGGTCCAAGGAAGCATGTGTAGTATGGGAAAAATAATACATGCATATCAATTTCTGCTCTCATGCTATTGTTTCTAGCTCGAACACGAATATACATATATATATATGTATGCGTTTTCTTTTTATTTTAATTTAAAAAAAAGAAAACTTCATATTTCAAAGTAATCTCCTCTGTCCAGGAAAAAGAGCTGTAGTACATCTCTTGGGGAATGGATACAATCTGTGTATTATTTCACTTTTGCAAATCTAGATATACACACATATATAAAAATATGTTATATCTCCAGAATGTTATATGCAAGGATCATTAATAATGGATTTCTATATTTAAAGGAAAATTACTGCATTTTTACACACCTAAGTTTCTTCACAAAGCATCATCTAAGGGATTTTAAAAGTATAATTCTGTTCTTGTTGTTAAATTTGAAATTTTTCCAACATGTTAGCAGCAACAAGGCTGTTTACAGACCACAGCTCTCACAAGGTGCTTTCAGTCATAGGCAAAGCCTTCTTACTTTCTTATTAATTTCCGTGCTACTGCCCTATGTGAATCATGTCACCTGCTAGATATAGCCAAAATGTCAGTAATTGTAATGAAGAGGAGAAAAAAGAGCTCACTCGCCACACAAAGCCTTACGCTGTGATGCTTTATAAGGCTGATGCTGTCAGTCAAAGCCCATCAGTATTGCTTGTGCAAAGCACAGGGTTTGCTATTGATTTAATTAACTTGAGTTGAGATAAAGTTCAGTTTATGCAGAATTTGCAGAATGTCCACAGGGTTTCACAGAATGTGTTGCGAGAAAGGTGACACAGCCCTAGAAGCAGTGACTGACAAACAGAGAAGACCATGTGTGTATCAAGTATCTGTGCAAAATGCTCTGTGCTACTGATATCTGAGATACAATAATTGTAAAGCAAATGCAAAGGAGTCAGTTCTACTTTTACTTTCCATTGTCAGGTGCACACAAAGATCAAGAAACTAATTAGATCAGCATTTTTTGTTTGATTATCAGAGGAATAATACTTTTTAATAGAATTGCCTTTAAAAGAATATGATGCCTATTAAAAAACAAACAAACAAGCAAAAATAAAACCACGACAGAAATAAAACACACAATACAATATTACCAGTGACACAATGATCCATCTGTTAGGCTGTGTAGGCAACCTACTTTTAAAATCTGATTTTTCATTTGTGCCTTTACAGGTTTTTACTACTTTTGATCTACTCTAGGAAAATGAGTGCATGTGACATGATTAAAAATAAATCTCTTTTTAACTACAAGCTATTAACAATTTCTTTCTTCCACCTTCAGCTTGCACAAGTAACTAGATTTTTACATATGTGTATCTATAGATGCGGCTATATGTCTGCAATGTCTACATAATACTAAAATAGTAAATGCTGCACCAAATTGATTTCTTTTAACTAATATTTTGTCTCATAAATCTCTTCTTGTTTTTCAGCTTTGATTTCAGTATTGAAATCATCGCCTATTAAATCCTGAAATATGTGGCTGTCATGGAGTAACACAGTAATCAGAAATATTTTTGTGAGTTTCATTCTCTCATTTTATGTAAGAGCTGTTTTAAAAAGACTTAGTGAATTAGTCTTAGATATCAGTGCTTCAAAGTTCTGCTTGGTACGGAAAAAGCTGCTGACTTTTCCTTCTAGGAGGCTGTTTGCAGACTACTCCTTCTTCAGAGCTTTATTTGCCCTCTCCGTTGTTGGCAGCAGGATAGGTTTGCCCTCATCCAGCAAAAAAGCCAACCTGTTCTCATCTCTTTATCTGACACCACTACTCCCATCTTCTGTGATGGTCATCAGGGAGTTCTTGTTTTCCATGTATAATTGCAGGGGATTCAGTGGATGAGACAGAGGTCAGAAGGAAGTTTTACATAAATGTAGACATAGATACGGACATATACAGTGTTATAGATAGAGATACTATGCACACAAGTATTTCTACATGTATTTCTATGCCCCTATATAGTCATATGTATATTTATCTGTGTATTTAAATGAAATTCTAGAGCTATTGTATGAAATAAAAAAAATACTAAGCAATGTAACAATTAGTTTAAAAAGTTGTTTTGAAAATAGGTCATCTAGAAAACAAAAGATTTTGGAAGTATCAAAATGCTGTTGTTCTTCAAGATTCCAGTATTTCTTTTTTTTCCTTAAAAATTTTAGGACTCATTTATCTTAAAGTATAAGCTGAAAAAACTCTCCATGTTTAAATCAGTAACATTGGTAAAGAATGGTGCATTTTGTTTCTCATGAGGCACTGATTACATAATTGTTCAGATGCTAACAGTTTTATTCTCGTATAATAAAATTTATACAGCCATTATGCAGTTTTGCTGTACATTGATTCAATGTGTTTCTAAAAGTCTTAAATGACATGAGGGATTCTTCATAAATTGTGTTTATGTGTCTAAAACTTCACTAAAATATCCTAAATTGAGATGGTTCTGGTATCTGGAGAACATAAATGGAAAAACATAGGAAACAAACTGTTGCAATAAGGACAAGAGGAAGAGACTGTGATAAGAAATAATAAGATGGTGACAACTTGGGGGGAATGTAATAGACAACCCTCTTCTGGTGGTTATAGAGTTTATACAGAAAAGTGGCATGCTCTCTATGCAGTCTGCTAATTTATTTTTCATTCCATTATATGTTACAGAACAAACCAAATAAAATTTCCCAGATTAAGCAATCAAGTAAACTCCTTGGCATAGAATGAAGGCTGAATACAGGTAAAAACTTCCACAAGAATTTCTTTGAAAATCACAGTGGAGGAAATGAGATTTATACATGAGTGAAGCAACAAAGTTAAGATGACCTTTAAAAACAGTAGGAGTCAAAACACTGCATGGCTTAACAATGATCAACCACATTGATCATGACTCCTGACCATACAAACATGGTCCAGGTGCACCCTTTAGATATGGATCTGGTGCAAGAGTAGAAAGAGCACAGACTTTTTCTACACTCTTTCCTGACGCATTTGCAACTGGTCACTGCTGGACACAGGATATTGTTTTAAAAGAACATTTGCTCTTCCCTATGAGGGTATTATCTTATGACAAATCTTTTTAAATTCTTTTTTTCAGACCTACATTTTAAAATACTATCTCTGAATGAAAAATTTTCCTGAATAAATATGGCCTAGATATAGGCTATTCCCTGGTAGCATTTGTGAAGACTTGCATATTAGCTCAAATATTTCAGAAAACAAGGCTAAACAAGATCTTACTTTCATCATTTGCCTGTAGAGTATAACAACAGCAGCCTAAAAACATTTTCTTTCATGTAAATCTAGTAATTTTTTCAGTGTGTTAATTTGTACTTCACCTCTAAACTACTCTGCTCTTGCTTTCTCTAGTTCACAATTAAGGATATGTTTGGCTTCAAAACAAGATATCTGTATAAATTTTTCATGATCCACTGTATGTTTGAGACCACTTATGCAGAGTGACCAGTGTAAAAGTAGTTTGAATCACTTTGATTAGTAATATTCCTTAGCTTTTTACAGGCACTGGCTCTACTCCCTGTTGCTGTTACTTTCAGTGGCAGTAAAGAAATATTAGTAAATGTTGAATTTATTGGACCGACTTGCTTTCATTATAAAGTTTCGGCACTTTTATCAGAGCAATATTTAAAACATTTATTTTAAATTTCTTAACAAATTAATTTTTCTTTTTGGATCAATATTCATCTTCTTTGGTCTACACCCATTATCAGGCGAAACCTGTCAAATGAGCCTCTTATTTTTGTGGAATGTCGGGATTCTACACAAATTCAGTAAAAATACAGTAAAATAAAAAATAATTAAAAACTCTCATCCTTTCTTTCATTTTTACAGATTTCTAAAAATACCTTTTTGGTTATGTTTTTTTTACACAATATTTTGATGTGGCAGAGACCCAAAACTGTTTACATTCTTCTGATTTTTGCTTGCTTACAGTTTTCATACATTTAGGAAAAAGAGAATCTTGTGTTAGGAGAGAAAGAAAGGTTAGTACAAAAAATACTGAAATTATAAAATGGCTCAAACCAGATTAATATCAGTTCTGAGGAAATTTTCTCATTAGCAAATTAGTTGATTAACAAATGATGGGGGTGTAAAAAGTGTATTACATATCCAGAGTAGAAATGGAGAGAAAAAACTTGTTAAAGACAAAATGAGAATGGAAAAGCACATAAGTTAGAAAAGGTCAAAGCATTAAAAAAATGGAATGCATATAGGAGAGGTGCAGATATGTAAAAAGATGCTGAGGTATCAATACACAAATGAGTGCAAAGGCATCTAATACATTATCCAACACACAGTATTTTAAGAGGTGAGATCTGTGGTATGCATATGAACAGAGATGAAGGAAGGAGAAGAGAATCAAATGAAAAAGTTGAGAACCAAAAGAAAAAAAAGGTAGAAAATATAAAATCATAAAAAAAAACTAAATAACATCATAAGAGTAGTACAGAAAACATAGAGATTATGAAGAATAGAGTAGCAATTAATAGTGTATGCTGAAATCTATCCACTATTAGAATCTCGTTACACTCTGACTAGGTAAAGTGAACTTTCTCTCACTTCACTGTCCTCTATTAACTTTTGTTGTCCTGCTTTTTCTTTCAACATCTTAAGATACCATATTGCATGATTGCATTCATTATTACTCATTGTAGGTCAAATTTAACCTTATTTTAGTTCTTCATTCATCTTAAGTAAGCACAATCAAGTTGTAGAAGTATTTTAAATGTTCTTAGTTGCTGGGTTTTCTATCAAAGTAAAATATACACTTAGAAAAAGATTTTGCTTCATACATGCATGACACTTCTACCAATATTCATGCTATAATTTATGATAGTCTCTGTTATTAATCTGGTTTTGAGGTACAACACATTAATGAAATTTTATCTCTAGAGGACTAAGAATTATTACATGAACACTGTAAACCTTGAAGCTTAGTATCTCTTTAATTATACAAATTATATAATAGTATGTATTACCTGCTAGTATATTATCTCTATATATAATGCAATTACACTGTATATTAGTACCTTTCATACACTGTGCAGTGATGATCCCTCCTTCTCAACACAGATGTAGCAGAAAGGGAAAAGACTCACAGAAGGGTGTGAAGGATGATCAGATGTATGGAATGGCTTCCTTAAACACAACTTCAAAGTTACAGCTCTTCATTCTGGAAAGTGGGCAACTGAAGAGACTATAATGGATAATTACAAAATCATCAGGGACATGAAAATGTGATAAGGAATCAGCTGTCTACTCCTTACTTCTGTAGTGGAACCAGGAACTAACTGTTGAAACCAGCATTTGACCTCTACAAATTTGGTTGTATTATTTTTGTTTGTTTGTTTGTTTGTTTGAGTTGAGTTGGGTTGGGTTGTTTGTCCATTTCCCAAAACAATGTGTTTCTACTGATAGTTTCAGAATTAGAGGGAAAAACTCAGGGAAACTGTGGCTGTTAAAGCTAAAATTGTTGCAAGTAAAGGTTGGATATTTTCATAAAAGAGAAGTCCTCTGAGAGTTATGGATTGCATAATCCATCCCATTCTCATGCAGTATAAATCTCAATCAGTATAAAGTGTCAAAAACTGAGGGAATATTCAATGGGAATACCAGGTTTGTTCTTATTTTTCTATAGTAATTTGTTTTGGGCTGCTTCTGGGGGAAAAATAATACCAGTTTATCTGAACTTTTAAAAATTCTTGGTGCAATGCCTTTTATGTTCTTATTATTGCTGAGCTTTGTATACATTGGTGGTTTTCATACTATGAATTCTGTCTCCAGCCTTATTACTTGATCAGTAACTCAGTGTTCCCCCATGCCTCTGCAGTTAACAACACAACTGGATCACTTCAGCTTCCTCGAGCTGATCTCCGCTGCAACTCATATTTTCTTGCCCTCTGCCATTATTTTGACTCCTAGCAGCATACATTACATCAGCATTAATATTTTATATGCCTATGTAGTAAAACGTGTTTGTTTCCCAAAGGACACAGTTCTGACAAAGAAATAACTTTAAATGTCTGTCATTAAATAAATAAATGATTAATGCCTGATTTAAATTTTAGACAAATTATTTGCACCCTGAATTAGGCTGTTAAATGTGAAATGACCAGCATTCTAATATATCCTAAGAATTTGTATTTTGATGTTTTTAACTGGAGCATGTTTTTCTATATAAGAGCTGTGTGTGGAGAAAATGTATGTTATGAGAGAAAAAGCCTCACTGAAAAGACATCAACCTGCTCACTTCTCATATGGTCAGATGTAGTGGTGTGTTGGCTGCACTCTGTTAGTGCAGGAGTTGAATGTAGCACAGGATAAAAGCCCCTCAGACTGACAGCCTATGCTTCAGCTCATGGTAAAACATGCTTCAAAACAGGAAAAGCAGAAAGGCAAATATCACTTTAAAAAACTTCCAGCATGCTTGGTTCAATGTTATTGACTGGGTGTTTCAGGAGACAAAAAATGTGTATATATGTATTATCTGTTTTGGTTTAACCCCCAGCAACAAGTAAGCACCACACAGGTGCTTCCAGAAGGATGGGGTAAAGAGAACTGGAGTGAGAAAACTCACGAATTGAGACAAGAACAGTTTAAAATTACTATAATAGTAGCAATAGCAGCAGTAGTAATACTACTACTGGTACTGCTATTACTAATTTGTAGTGAAAAACAAACAAACAAAAGAAAATAAAACAGAGAAATAAAATCCAAGAAAGAGAAGTGATGCAAATGATGAAAGTCGACCAATTGACTGATGTCCAGCCACTTAAGTTTCCTTGTCTTCAGTGTAAATATTTACAGTTGAGCCAGTGACTCTGGTCTGTGTGACTGGTCAACATAGAGATAGGTACTTCTTGGGTACAGTTCTTAGCACCCTGAAGTAATCTAAACCAATCTGGTTGAATTGTGCACTTCTGTTGTGAATGTGCATGGAAGAAATGTATGGTGATTGGCTCAGAAATAGGTATCCATGCTGCAAATAGTTAAGTTAGGTGGTATCAGTACAGCTCCTATGAAATGGGTCAGAGGTACAAGATCCCTGTGTCCCCACTAGTTCAAAGTGAGAATAAGAAGGATTGATCAATTCTGATTTCTTTTGGATGTCTGACCATCACTTATGTGCTGGAAGATGAGTTGTAGGATTCTGAGAGGTTTTGGAAATTCAGTCTTTTCAGCAAATAAATGAAATTTTTAAATAGTCCTGTTTTCATTATTTTTCTTATCTGATGTAAATAATTTACAGTAATATATGTGAGAACAGCAGGTCTGAGTAGGCTGGTGTGAGCTTTGGGTCTAGAAAGAGGACTGTCTTTTCTAATGAGGGGCAGTTGAGAGATACCATATGCTCTTAACTTTCAAATTAGTAGAGCCATCTGTTAAACAAGTTGTTTGGGGTTCAAGTTTTTGTACTGTTTTTGTTGTTTTTTTAATTTTAATTATTTTCTTTTATAATTAAATTTAATTATTAAGAAATGGTTCTACTTTTAGGTTCTTTTTCTGGAGTTTTCAAAGTTTTTAAGATGAGATTCATCAGGTTTTGACAAAGTTACAGATCTTGAAAAATGTGAAGGCCATAAACTGCTCTCCCTAAGAGTTTGGCTCTGTGTTGGACAAGTGATTGCCTATGGTCTTTCACATCCTAGAAACTGTGAAAACCTTCAGATCCAGGCTACAAGATATGATAATCATATATTTATATTTTAAGCCTATTAAAAGCCCCAAATACATTTGTTTTCATGGCAAAGAGTGTCAAGTCTCAGAGAGGGGTAAAGAGCATGAATGGAGGGAATTTTTACTTCCAAAACTCATGGGTCTGTCCAGCTTGAATTTTTTTTTTCCTACACAAATCTGTGTTAATATTAAAAATAAATAAAATAAAACAAACAAAAAATCCCACCCCACAACAAAAAATGAATTCAACACACTTACAGTAAACAATATTAATTTCATAAATTGAATTATTCAGAATTTGATATGTTCCACTTTTGGCAAAACTTAAGTAGTTTGGGTAATTTCAGGTGTGTGCCACTGTTCAGAATTTTTTATTCACCAGTGGAACCATAGCTTGTCTTGAACTTGTTAAAACCTTCAACTTTCCCATCTGGGCATATTTTCTTACATGTAAATTGGTTATAAAGACTTTTTATAGCTATTTTATGCATCATCACACCCCTCTTCTTCATTTATCTTTTTCTAGTGCAAAATACCTCCATTTCAAAAACATTTTCATTTTTCTTTTCTTTTTTCTTTTCATTTTTCTCCTCTCATTCAGTGAATGGTAGGCTGCATTTGCATGTGATGGCTGAACTGTCGGAATTATCCTCACCTTGCTTATCCTCTGTCCTTCTCTATTTGGTTCTATAACAGCTAGGCTGTCTTTCTGTCAAAAAATCTGGAGTTCCTCACACCCTTTCTGGAATATATATAATTCAGGAAACTAACAGAAAAATATTTTCTGCTTGATTTTTTTTTTCTCCATTGACGGTGTAGTTTTTCCAAAGTTTAAATGAGTTTCAATTTTGTGATAATACAAATGAAAATCAGAACTGACTTGAAGGAAATACTATGAGTTTACAGGGAGGCAAGGAGAATTAAACAGAAAACATTTCAGAAAACAGGACAACATTTCAAAGGTAGACTCAAAAGGCCCAAATGGCATTTCATCCTTCAGTTGTCCCTAGCACAGCAACTCTTCTCTACTTCATATTCAGTACAAATGGAAAGTCTTCCACTGCATTTGCTTAATAGAAATCAATAGCTAATCAGTAGAAATAATAAGCAAAGAATGGAAGAGTTTGTGTACATTGTCACTGACTGATAATTGCAAGGTAAACATGGTGAGCTGCAGATTTACAGATCCTCTACCAATTTTCAGTTGTTGAAGTGCTCTCACTGTCCTCTCTGGTTGGTGTATGACTACAGTAAATTGAATTCCTAGTTCAACTTTACGTCTGTGTCTGCTAAAATCCTGGGAGCTATCTCAAGGCATGTAGATGACAGTGGTGTGATTACAGGCAACAGCTCCCTGAGAACTGCTGCAGCGTGAGTCCATCCCACGGGCACATAGTCCTCCCAAAACTGCTGTGGCGTGGGTCTTCCGCAGGCTGCAGTCCTCCAAGAACAGGCAGCTCCAGCCTGGAAGCAGGGAAACCTCTCTCCACCAGGTCTCCCACTGGATCACAGCCTCCTCCAGGAATCCACCTGCTCCAGCATGGGCATCTCCCTCATGGGCTGTGGGTGGATCTCTGCATCTTCCAGGGATCTCCATGGGCTGTGGGTGCATCTCTGCATCCCCCATGGATCCCCATGGGCTGCAGGGGCAGAGCTGCTTCACCATGGTCTCACCACGGGCTGCAGA
>JANRMJ010000054.1:60678089-60693660 GCA_025584955.1 Alethe diademata
AGGGGCAGAGCTGCTTCACCATGGTCTCACCACGGGCTGCAGAGGAGTCTCAGCTCCAGCCCCTGGATCACCTCCTGCACTGACCTTGGTGTCTGCATGTTGTTCCTCTCACATGTTCTCACTCCTCTGTTCTCTGGCTGGAAAATCACAACTGCACAACAACCTTTGTTTTGATTTCTTCTTAAATCTGTTATCACAGAAGCATTACCGGCCTCTCTCATTGGCCCAGGCTTGGCCAGCAGCGTGTCCATCTTCAGAGCCATCTGGAATTGGATTGGTTCTGCAGGACATGGTGGAAGCCTCCAGTAGTTTTTTTACAGAAGCCACGTCTGTGGCCCAAAAGCAAAACCAGGCCATGCAAAAACAATAGAGATGGCAACTCCCACTGATACTTAAATAAATGGTTTAGGACATGAATGACTTTAAACACATTCTTTACTCAGCCGATATGAAATATATTAAAATTCAGTGGTTGCTATGAATCCATTTTGCTCTTCATCTGGATATCAGTAATTTTTCTTTGAATTTCTTTCTTTACGACATCCAGAGAAAGGAAGCTATTTTTCCCCCTCACCTTATCATAATGTTGTTACTCTGACATTTTAAGAACTTACTCAAAAAGTTTTCTGTCTATGTTGTTTAATCTTACAATTAGGGATTCAAGAATATTTACTTGAAAAGTAAAAAATATGGTGATAATAAAAAATTTTTCATGCATTACTCTGCTATCACTTAAATTCAAAGATTGTTTTTCAATTTCCTCAAAAGAGGAAAAAATAAATTAGTTTCTAGGTTGAAGATTGTGGGAGATTTATGGAGTTTTATCTGGCTAGTTGCCATGGAGGTTAATTACTCTTGAGATAAGCCCTAAGGATTATGAAATTTCAAAGCTCAGAAAAAGTGCCATTCTTTGTTATGTAAGGAATAAGTTTCCAAACCACTCAGATGTCCTTGTTATGAGGAGCATAGGGAACAGGAATATGCGGGGACAGCTGTAGTCTTGTGGTTTTTTGTTGTTTTGAGATTTTTTGCTGGTTTTTTTTGGGGGGGTGGGGCGGGGTTGTGTTGGTCTGGGTTTTTTTTATGGTTTGTCTTTTCTTATTATTTATTTTTAATTTAATTTAATTGTTGTTCCCTAGTGATGTTTCATGCGAAATGCCCCTATTACATTTGTAGTCTTATCCCCTTCCTTTTGGGAATATGAGGAGGTAAGGTGGTGCCTCTTCTCTTGATTATGAAACCTTTTCTTTGCTGCTTTAGTTGCTTTGGTTTCTTTTGTTGCTTTAGTTAAATTCTGTCTTTGCTTTGTAGCTATATTTAGCTCCAGTATTTTCTGAGTCATCAGCAAAATTTTCAAAATATCAGTGAGAAGAAATGTTAATGTGGACAGAAGATACTTTGTTATCTGCATTAGGTCAGATAATTTAAAAACAAGTGTTTAAAAATGAGGTCATGATTCTTCTTACAATATAAACATTGGAAACATAAAAAGGGATCTTTCTCTTTGATCTGTATTAGGAAAAAGGGGTAAGAGTTTATCAGCTTCAATGATTTTTTATTTTCACTGCAGAGAATTTGACATAGCTGTACCTTTGGTTCAGCTGAATAGCATGTCTTCAAATGCCCAGCATCAAACAGGGAGGATGTTATGTACTTAAATTTAATAAGCAAAAAGGCAAAAGAGATTTCAGGTTCCACAGTCTCTCCACAGGGAAGATGTGTTAGCTTTTTAGTCCTTGTAGAAGAAACTAGTTTTTAAGAAATATTTTTCAGATCCCAACAGTATCCTTATGCTCTGGAGATTTTAGTTGCTATAAATCTGGAATAAAGTAATGCAATGCCAAAAGCATTGTAAACTTGGTTAAAATAAAGTAAACATACACTGGAGAAATATTATGAACCACATTCAACTGACAGACCTCCAAGAAATCTGGTACTTATTTACAGCAACTAATTATCTTCTTGTAAAAAAAAAAAAAAAAAAAAAAAATTGGTTCATTATTCTCTAAAGAAAACAAGGATTAAAAGAACCTTTGCCTGTTTTGGTGCCTTTTAAATAATTAATATGAAAAAACACATTTTATAAATTTTTATTTTAACATAAAAACTTTAATTCACTGTTCTGCTTTCCTGAGATCATTCCCTATTCTATAGAGCTTCTAATAAATACAGGAATCATGTTTGTTTGA
Source organism: Alethe diademata (assembly GCA_025584955.1). NCBI lineage: Eukaryota > Metazoa > Chordata > Aves > Passeriformes > Muscicapidae > Alethe > Alethe diademata. The sequence goes on from JANRMJ010000054.1 coordinate 60,680,279, forward strand.
CTTCTTAATGATTGTATCAGTCAGTCAGCAAAACACTCAAGCAATCACTTTTAAGACTAATAACATTTAGTTTAAAATTTTGATTCAGCTTGTCTCTTCAGCTTTCCAGACTATGTGATTTTATTTATTTGAGGGCTGTAAAGTTTCACCACACACACACACACCCACCCCAACAGCAATTCAGTGCTATTTGAAATCTGGTATATTGGCTAACCTCCAGCTTGCACTGCAAAACTTCATAAGTTGTCGTTAAGTCTTGTGTAAATTCATCCTATCCCATGGGCATTTGGTTACCCAAAACTCTCAAATGGCCATAGATATCATGAATTATGTTCAAAATCTCTGTGGAGAGTAATGGAAATCTAGGCATCAACCTCAGCACACATACCTGCATTTAGACAACTAATTTAAGTGATTTGCTTCACTTATAGGTTTGGATACACTAATTTTATGTTGATTCCCACTCAGATCTTGATTTGCTTACTAAAATGTGGTATTTGGTACTGTATGAGGAACTCAAGGGGATCTGAACCATCCCTGTAAGACTGGTAGAAATGACACAGGAGACTTAAAGGAGACTTTTTAAATCAGGAACTTTGGCCAGAAGAGATATGCTAGAGCAGCTTAAATATAATTTTAGCAGATTTTTTTTTTTCATACAAACAGAAATTCTTAGTTTAGTTTATGCAACTAAACCATCAGCTCAGACAGGCAGATATGGCGCAATACATTGTGGAAGTGTTGTACCATACAGAAGCAGCGGCTAAAAACTTTGAATCCCAGGCAGAGGAGAGTGGCCCATGTGTAGGCAACTGAATTGAGCCCAGGGTGCTGACACAGGCCATATTTAAGCTCATCATCCTAAATTCCATTTATAGCTAATGGAAAAAGATTGACACTCTTAGGCATAACTGGTCTGATCTAATTTAGATATGCTCATTAAAGGTCATACTCAAGGGGCCTTGGTGAGCCAATGAGGGGCTGCAAATTGCATCAGAATAACTGCAAAAGCATTTTAAGGGAGTTTTTGCAACTGTTTGTGCACTGGCTCCTCACATTGAAAGAGCATATTAGCTTATGTTGGGTAAAATTAATAGATAGCCATGAGTTATGATAGGCTCTAGAAGAAGCAGCTGCTGAGTTTGTGTGCACAGCAAGGGCTGACTGCTACTGTTTAAGGAAAAAATGGAATAAGTTGCCCTGTAGGACTCTTGCTGTCTGAGGTTAGGTTGACTAGACTCACTAAAAAGAGAGCTGGCAGCAATGCCTTTTTTTCTGTCTGTGTCATGATATTTTTGCCACAAACAGTATGACAGAGAGAATAGTGAAGTTGAAAGATTCAGGGCAGTGGAGATTAGAGTAAGAAATATTTCCATTAAGAAGGAAGTAGCTACAACTGTGAGGTTAAATGCAACTGATACAACAGAAGCTAGAGACTTGGGAGAATAACTGTTGAAAGACATGAGGAAAGCCAGATATGTTTGGCAACTGATACTCAAAGTCTAGACAGACAGCACCTCATTTAGTAGATTTGGATATGCATTATGTTTAATTCTTCTGGCTTTGTTAATCTGAACCAGAAAAATAAAATACCTAGGTTAAGATAAAGGAAGTTTGGCAGAGTTTGTAAACCAGCCCCAAGCTCTGAATCTTCAGACAGTAAGGACACAGTAAGGGCTACTATTTTTCAAGAATTTATATCTAACCTCTACAATTACTGAAAGCAAAGTAAGTGAGTCTTGATAGAGGCTTGTAAACCACTGCTTCTTTGTTCTGAAAGGGCTTTTGAGAAAACTAGTGAATTAAAGCAGTTGGCCTGAAGGAACTTAAGTCTAGATGTTGTTACAGAGCAAAAGCTCTGTAAATGTTTCTACACACACACACACACACACATATATATATACACACAGCAGTTATAAATAGTGAAAATGAACTGTTGAAAAAAGGCTTGAGACACACAAAAAAACTTTTTAAGATTCACAATCAAGGGTCTATTCATTTTACTGCTATTGCAACATGAATAGAATATTACATTAGGAAACTATTTGGTTGGGCATAGAATATGTCTTCAAAAGTTTTTAAGCTACTTAGTCCAAAGCAACTTTATAAACTCTGTGACTATAACTTCAAGTCTAAAGAGCTCATCCAGGGGCAAAACAAAGATAAAGGCAGGCTGACCTTCCATGAGGCCTAAGTAGACAGACCTGGCAATGTTTTCTATAAAGACAGTACAGGTAAACTGCAGAAACAGTAGCTTGCTGTTAACCGTGAGCAAAGTCTGAAGAAATGCCACATCTATCAGGTTATGGTGACATATATAGATTACAGCCTGGAGGTAGAAAACCAAAAGGGCAGATCAAATCTCTAAGTATGGAAAGCTGTCTCTGTCTAAGTATAACTGTTCTCTCCTAAAAAATCTCTAGAGTTGTATCTTATTGAACTGTAAAAATTTATAAATCTGCAGCAAGATAATAGTCTATCCTGTCACCTTTACCTGTCTTATATGATTCACCTCTAAAGATCCTTATCAACCCCTTGGAGAAGCAGATGTTACATTTGGTGTTAAAAACAATTTTAAAAAATAAAGAAGAAAAAGACTCCTGATTTTATGAGCAAACAGAAAACACAGAGTAATAACTACAGAAAGGTGATAGCATTACTAATGAATTTTGGCTAACCTCTTGTGCAGTGCTTTGGAATTTAAAACTTGTAACTAAATTAATATAAAAATAGCTATCAAGGGAAGAAGGATCCAAGGAAATGGACAAAAAGATTGTGAATGAGCAAACCTTTTACTTTGTACAAATATAGTCAGCTACTGACCAGGACCAAACTGTTTTAATTAACCTTGGACAACTTACAGAAAAAGCTATGTCAAATCTGATTTAAACTATGATTCTGTACCTATTTATAATAAGAGGAGTTTTGTTTGTTTTGCATGTTTAAGGATTTTTTTTTGTCTGCATACATATTTTGTCTAGGTTAAACCCTTAGCATGTCGAAGATGATGGGATTTATTTAGAACTTAATGGATAGCTGTGGAAGTAAAAGATGTGAGGACCAGAGATTAGATGAGTCACAGACCAACCAATTCTATCAGTATCTTTTGTAGTGCAAATACATATTTGTGAACAATACTGCAGAAAAAGAAACATTCTACATGGAAGTATTAATGGAAGTCAAGAAGAGGTATGTGACTCCAGTGAAGATAAGCTGAAATAGCTGGGTTGCTCAGCCTGGAGCAGAGAAGTGTCTGGAGAGACCTTACAGCAGCACTTCAGTATTTAAAGGGGGCCTACAAGAGAGCTGGAAAGGGATTTATTACAAGAGCATGTATTGATAGGACAAACTGAAAGAGGAAACGTTTAGATTAGATGTCAGGGAGAAATTCTTTACTGTGAAGGTGGTGAGATATTGGAACATGTTGCCTACAGAAGTTGTGGATGTCCCATCCCTGGAAATGTGCAAAATCAAGCTTGATGGGGCTTTGATCAGCCTTGTCTTGTGGAAGGTATCCCTGTCCATTGCAAAGAGGTCAAAACTAGTTCATCTTTAAGGTCCCTTACAATCCAAGTTATTCTATCATATTATGATCCTATGATATGCAAAACATGTAATGAGTGCTGTTTGAGGATACCTACTGTGAAGCTTTGTGCTCAATCATTGCAGATTTTCTCCAGGACTGAAAATCAAAGATGTTGGGCTGAACATACCACAGAAGTCAAACATCTTTCCACATTCAGCAAAAAGGAATATTTTCCTTGGCTAACAGAACACCTAGACAAACAAAATAAACATCCTAATATCCCCATGTCAGTACCTGCTCTAAGCTTGAAAGCATCAGAATCTGTCCACTACTACCTAAGTGAGTTTAATGCTTTATTAAAATGTAACATCATTTGTAAGGACTCAGAATTAGCAAATATCAGAGCTAATGGAATTATTATTTGTGCTTTGAGTAGCTGTGAGAGTTTTGATTTGCATTTGCCAGGAGAAAGTGATCCCTAATCAGTTACTTTTAAGAGCTTTAGAGACAGAAAAAAATATTACTTTTTTTTTTGCATATATTTTGAACAATTAGGTACAGTTGCATACTGAAAGTATGTGAGATAGAAAGTTTCTCCCATGAGCCTTCTCAGGGCACATCATCTCTGGTCAGTCCTGGTTAAGGCAAAGAAATAATGCTGATAACTGTAACACTATTAATGTAGAAATTTCTGAAAGAACTGTATTCTTTTTCTGCTGCATGGCACAGATCATGTCAGACCATTCTATGCCCTTTCAAGTTTCCAACAGTCCAAGTTCAAGTTCCAATTTCAAGATTTTAGCACTACATAACAAGAAGCATTACACCTTCTTTTTCCCAATTCTTCTCACCCCCCCACCCCCATTTCAGTAAGCAATGGGGGTAAACCAGTTTTTAAACACTCTTAAAGAATATTGTATCTTCAAATGGAGGCAGCTATGAAAAACATTGCTAAGTTATTAATAAGAACATCTCACTTTCCTTATTTTTACAGTGCATATAGAGCTCATTTCACCTAAAAATACATTATTATATCTGAGCAAATCACCTCAATCTCTTCTCATGGGAAAGGGAGAGAATTAGTCACTTACAGGGAATGATAGCAATGACATATTTCAAATGTTTTCTTTAGAATGAACCACATCTTAACAATGTTCATTGCTGTCCAATAGTTATGAAAAAAGATTGCCAGATCCAATAAGGACCTTCACATTTAGCTAGATAAATCTCCCTATCCATAACTTCTGCTAATGCTTGCCCAAACAAAGCACTCCTTCATTCCCCATTGTCCCTAAAGTAGCCTGGAGTCTTGAATTTTGATCAACAATTGCAAGTCTACATTTTTCTGTACATACTTTTACATATATAGTGTATGTGTGTTCATATGCATGCATGTGTGCAATGCTAATTGATAAGATAAAAAATCTTTACCGTATTCTATAGGAAAAAAAATATGAAGAAATTAAAATTAGTTATTCCTCATAGTCCAGATTTGTTCAAGAGATAGACAAAGGTTAGGGGTTTCATTTGAGGTGTGGGAGAGTAGACTTAAGTCCCTGTTCTTCATGACTAGGGGAAGTTCATATCCCAGACATGTACTGAATATGTTTTCATCCTGCTGGATATAAGAGGGCCAAAGAATAAGCATGCTGTTGAACTGATAGCTCACTACAGATTCCTTTTACAGCTACTCCAGCTTGTTTGCTCTGAGCCAAGTCTACTACATAGGAAGTTGTTCACCAGTTAATTACAGACTAGTCTGTGCCATTTCACCTTCAAATCATCAATCACTTTCCAGTTCCTTGTCATTATTAAAATAACTGTAGACATCTCCTAATGAATGTTTGTGTATGTGTGTGCATGTGCATGTGTGTGTTTGGCTTTTTTTGTGTGAGCTTTTTCTTGATAACTTAATATATATGCTGAAAAAAAATTGGTCAAAATATTAATGTTATAGCCAGGAATGCCAACCTGGCAGTGGTCCTGCGTGGTACATGCTAGAATGTACCACATTAAGCCACTGTGGAAGCAGATGTCACTTTTGAGGAGATAAATAAGTAAATGCCCAAGGAGGTAAGCTCTTCCCCTGGTTTATTTTTAGTATGCATATTTGCTTCTTCAAGTCAGTGCTTTTAAGAAAAACAGACTTATTACTGGAAGCAATAAAAGCCTAGAGAGCTGTAGAAATCTGAATGATAGACAGAGATGATAAACCACTAGAAAAAATTGAAGGGGAACAAGCTTCCCAAGTCATAAATATAAAGAACATTCAAAAATAAGAGATCAGAATAAAGAAGCAGTAAATAAAATAAAAAGCCCAGTTTTGATTAAGTTCAAAGAGAATGAACACACTGCATCCAGAAAGTCTGCAAACAAGGCACATATGAATGCAGTAGCTCATCCAATGTTTAAATGGAACACTGTCCTTTTACTTACTGTAGAAAATAAGGAATTATTAGTATGTTTGAAAATTAGTAGAAAGTAGGTTATCATAAACATAGCAGAGGATCTTTGTTGAAAAAACTTTGAAGAAATTAGTAAAACTGGAATATTAACAATCAAACTATTGCAGCAGCTACACATATATTATTGAGTGACTTTCTTCGATATGTTTGGTACTTTTAAGCTATGACCTTTAATTGTGTGTTGTTTTCTTAAGATAGACTAGCAGTAATGCATAATCAAAAGCATAATTCTGGAGTCAGGTATATTATCTCATATAACTGCAATGTCAGTACTGTATTAGCACCATTATATTAGTGTTAAGCATTTGATTACTGAGGTAATTAAGAAAAGTTTTAAGACATTTTATACTCTCAGCCATTTCACAAGAGCTATAAAACTATCCCATCAATTCAGTCGTCAGGAAAAATTGGTCCTCTGTGGGAGAACATCTCTCATGATGGCAATCAAAGCACCTACTATAGCAAGATGTATTTGCTTACTTGTGCTTCACAGTGCAACTTTGTGCTTGAGATTTATGGGAAGAATAAAAATGAAATGCAACATGTTTGCGAGCAGTGTGCAGATCCGCATGCATTACCTAAATTAGTAAATCTAAAATATTCAGGTTCATTTTGTATATCCTTCCTGTTATTTACAGGATTTATCTTGAGAATATAGGCTCATCTAGCAACTTCATCTTAGAGAACTTTAAAATATTTGGAGAACTTTAAGGAATTGTATACATTCAGTGCCTGAGAATTTGTTTCACCATTCTCAGAACTTTAAAAATAGTGAAAATAAGTGAAGCAGTCATGGTATAAAATAGAACTAAATTAAGCCAGTGTCTCTCTCACTACAGAAAGTACTCTGTACTTCACCAAAACTAGACAGCAACCAAAAATTTTCTTCTTGATTACTTCATTTGAGGCACATTTTCTACTTTTCAGCTTAAAGATTCAACATTGTGAACAAAAAATAGGAAGGTTTTTGAAGGTCATTAGGCTTTCAGTTTTGCTTATGCACTGTTTCAATGCTAGTCCAAAACAATGTGTTTATATTTTTTTGCATAACTGGAGAACCAGGGAGCAAAATAACCATAGTCACTAACCCATTTTCCTGAGTGACTTTTATTTGAGGGGTCGGTGCATGACAAAATCTGAACTCAAGCATTTGTTACTATCAATCTAGCATCATAGATTTCAGTGTACTGTGGCACATTTAAAATGTGTTACACTAAAAAAAGACATTGATTTTTGAAGAAAGCCAGCTCCACGGTTGCTGAAACCAGCACAAGTGTTTTCAGAAAACATTGCCTTGTAAAAATGACACTGCTTTACTACTCATATGTTTCTCATTTTTATCCAGGAATATTAATTGTTTCTAACAAACAATGAAAAGATCACATGGCTAGTGGCTTGTTCTCCTTTGAGTCCCCTTCATCACTGTTTTCACTCACCAAAAGAACTTTTTAACATGTTAATGTCTCTTATACAAGTAATTCAGAAATTATAGAAAATTATGAATTCCCCAGTTAATGTGGTTTACATAATATATAACCTGAAGGAAAACAAAGGGATTCAGGTTCGTTTTGGTTTTGTTTTATTTGGTTGGGTTTTTTTTTTTTTTTTTTTTTTGTTTGGTTTTGTTTTTGTTTTATTTGTTTTGTTTTGTTTGTTTGTTATTTCATTTTTATTTTTATTTATGACAAGGTGTTTCGTGATATATACTAAGCCAGAAGCATAGTAAAATATTTTGTCAAAGAAGAATTTTTTCTAAGATGTATGTATTTTCAGTGTCTCCTCTGTTTTCTTCTTCCAGTATATATTTAAAAAAAAAATAAAAAAACCAACAAAAAGACAGTATTATCATTTATACAACTGATTCATAGTATTAAAGTATACAAGAAAGTATTTTTGTTTCCACAGCTGATTTACTAAGAAGAATTTTGCAAATAGTAGGCTATTTGGCTCCAGAAAGCTCTAAAAGCTTTATATGATGTGGTCATTTGTTACTGAAGGGAAAATAAAATAGGGTTTTGGAAATAACTGAAGATCCTAAAGCAGCAAAAAGGCCTGGATGAGTCAGAGAGTAGGGCAATTTAGAGGAGCAATAAAGGAGATTGACCTAAAAAAACAGAGCTGTCACTTATCATGGTCTTCGTACACAACAGCCATTTTCTGTGACTGTGGAACTTGGTGGTGGAAGTATAATATTTTTTACAGAACTTTCAGTCAGAAAGCTTCTCAGACTATAAAATTTCTGGTCAAACACAGAGCAGGTACAGGATCTCAAGGTTGCAAATAACCTTGTGATCACTGTAAGCTGAGGAGAAAACACCACTCCTGAATCATGTCCTTGGGCTGTCTGAGACAGATGAAAGATTTCAATCTCAGTCTCTTATATTACAGATGAATAACCTCATTAAAGGCTGTTTAATGAGCCCTTTGTATGTCATTCTGAATTAACCATGTAGTAAAGTATGATACAGCAGGAATATTGACTCTGGATTTTCCAGATTCCAAGATTTTTTTATTATTATTATTACTATTATTTTCCCCTGAGGCAGGCCTGCATTTCTGATTCTGAAAATTTTGTGTTTTGCCTGTTTGTTGGGGTTTTTTGTTTTGGCACATATTTTTGGTTTTGTTTTTGTATTTTTCTGTGATAATTTTCCAAATACATTTTTTTCTGTTTTATTTCATAAGGGAAGAGGAGAATGTATGAGAGTTTTGAAAACAGACTTTATTTTCAACTATATTTCCTTGTCCTCTTTTTCATAAAGTACTGGTGCATCCCATGTTCTGCACTCTAATTAATTTAAAACCAAAACAACTACATAATTAAATTTCTAGCTATGTGGGTGTCCAAATTCATATCCTATCCACCTTTATTTCAAAAGATCAGTTCATGAATGTACAGAACTATGCCTAAAGAACAGGAATATTATTCTAGCTTGAGTGAAATATTAACAGATTTCAATCTGATAGGTATTTCATTAACGTAGAAGCACTCTTATTTTGCAAACATTGGATCCTATGAAACCCTGTCTAAAAGTGCTCAACAGTTGCAGAGCTACCTAAAGTTAGGGACTAATTGGGAATCATTAAATACTGACTTCTGCATTCTCTCTCTTGATCTGAGTTTTGCAGGAGAAGGTCCACGATCAACATTATCTCTCTGTGTTTTCTGTTACAAATGTTACAAATAATGTTATTATTCAGAGTTTATTTAGAAGCAGGTCACTTACATGTAACTGACTTTTTCATTCTTCCCTTTATCCTTATTTGCCTTCCTTTTAGTATCCTTTCTGCCCTACCGGTTTCTGCTGGTGTGTTTCTCCTTCTTCAGGTGTCCTTAGTGCACTACATTTTTCCTTCACACGGAATGTTCTAATCTTCTTTCTTATATTTACTCTATCTTTCTTCATTTCATGTCACCGACATGAATTTCTGTCCCCACTTCCATTCCCTGGTGCCCTATCAGCATTTCTCCTGTTCCAGCCTTTCCAATTTAGTTTTCATTTCCTCCTTGATATAAATCTAGTAGTGTCGCAGATTTCTCTCTAACACCATGTAAGTACTGCATTAAAACTCTATTACTGGTAATTGAGCTAATGTAAGAGTGCAGATTACCTATAATTTATGACAAAGTAACTCTGTGTCTTAGACATTGTAATGAATCACCAATTTAATTTAAATGTATTGGACGCTTACCAAACCTCCCAAAGTGAGGCTGGGAATACTTGAAAGAATATTCTAAAACCTCTGACAATTGAAATGCAAACAGTCCAAATCCAGAGTTTTTCAGGACAGTGGAGTAATCCTGGGAGCCTATATCCAAGCTGTCTTGTCTACCATGAGAAGAGTCATGTATGTTTCATCTCTTGCATCAACTTTCTTATATTCATTTCTTCCAGCAGACAAACAAAATTTCATTCCAGGCTGATATATTTTGAATAGGATCAGACAGTAGTTTTTTCACATACACTGATACTTAGTTATTGTATTCCACCTCGTGCAATTTAATCATTGCTATGAGTCTAATTGTTTCAGTTAGGTATATCAGAAGTAGATTTGGCCCAGTATTTTAAATTTAAGAGAGTTTCACATTTTAGACATGTCAATTATGCTCTGCATCATGAGTGTCTAGATTGTGCTGAGTTTAGCAGCTTCAGGAAACAGACAAAATTCAGACTTTTAACAATATGAAATTAGGATGGGGGAAATTTGGAACTGATCAGCATAAGAACCTTCCCTGCCATTCTATTGTGAGTGTTTTACTTGCAAGAAGTGCACTGATGGAGTGGTCACCCACAAATTAGTGTTTAACTGCACTGACTGTTTTGCTGAAGCTAGCTAGTTGCTTTTTATGCCAAGCAAGACAGTGGATATTTCATGTCAGTGCTGGCTCAATAATTTTGCTCATCTACATTTGAAAATACTCAGATGTGTTCTAAGATGTGCAACTCATAAATCTAAGCGTATGGACTGTGCAACCACGTGGAAGTAAAATCAGTCCACCAATGCAGTTTTCTCCTTTCATGCCCTTTTTCTTCTGTATACAATTGTCAGATCTTGTTAAGTGAAACCAGGCTACAAATTGTTATTAGAATTAACAGACTTCTGTTGGTAAGGGGATAAAAGTATATATTCACATATATTTATTTTGTGTTGATATGCACTTAGGCATTTTTCCTGCCCTTCTTCCTATTTTTAGTGTTTATATTTGTACATCACCCACCCAGCGTGTTTGTGTGGTGGTTGATGGGAGAGGTGTTTGAAAAAATATTTTCCTGAAAGAGATGGCAACTTGAAAATCTATTTTTCTTAAATTTCTATGTTTTTGTAACTATTGCAGTCAATAAGAATGCATTACATGCTATTAGCCTTAGCAAGGTATTTTAATCTAACAGTTCTGCACCATGTTCACATTAATATGCAAATAGAAGGAGAATACAAAATTAAATGGAAATGAAAGTTGAAAGTTAATTGACATTTTTGTCACAAAAGCTCAGAGAAACAGTACTTACGGTTTAATGGCAAAAAGCTAATGTGTCATCCTAGGGAGCGCTACATCAATTTAGAACTAAGACGATTTTACAGAGGAAAAGTGCAAAGTGCTGTTTGTGTATGCAGGTTGCCAGCTCCCCCTATGCAGGTGGTCCCATCACCATAAACCTGGACTAAATTGCTGCCATTCATTAAACACAGTGGCTGTCTGGATAACTGCCTAGCACAGACTTACACAGGCCATCTATTTCTGTCAGAAATATGATATGTCACTGACAAAAGCTTAATTACTCCATTAATTAATAGGACAATTTTCAAAATGCTTTGCAATGCAGCTTGACACTCATTAGTGCCATTTATGAATATTTTCTCTCAGGGTATAATATGCTATAAAATGTAATTTGAAAGAGAATAATACATGTTTAAACCCTATGTATCTCTGAAACCAAAATCCATTCTTTGCTGAATTAGCCAGCTTTATGAAAAAACATAGACTTATCAGCTGAATGCTTGGAAAGATATTTCTCTATATCAAAAGACTTCTGTCACAGAACAGCAAGTCTGTGGATTGGATAGCAATATTCTGGATTAGAGTCCAGGCAGTCTTTCCCTACAAGAAATCTTGATCCCCCTCCAGATGTACTCTTACTGGTGTACTAGCAGATCCCTGTGTCCTTGGATGTCTATATCCCTTTATACGAACTGGCCAAATTAGAGGACAAAAGTGCTGCCAAAGATTATTCCATTCACGTATCTTCTAAAATGTAGGACCAGGACTGATTTTTAAGGGAGGTAAAAGTGCAAGGGAAAAAGAAGCAAAAATAAGACAAATATGTGGAGAAAGTATGAGCACAGCTCCATAGTTTTATATGCAAGTTAGTTAGATGTGGAAGGAGAAACACTTTTAAAGATTATTGCATTCCTTTCCCAGAGCCAGGAAGTTTCCGTGTTTTGATGAGGCAGAGTGTCTTCTAGTGTCTTCTCTGCAACAGAGCAGTTCTTTCTCATTGAATTTACAAGTTTTTTTATATTTTTATTTTATTTTATTTTTGTTTGTTTTTTCTTTGGTTTTTTTAACATTTTTAGAGTTCATTCAACATAGGGTAGGATCATAAGTCTAGTCATTGGCCCTGCACATGGAAATCTACAGATTTCTGAAGTTTGAATAGTATGGGCTACTTACCAAGAGGTTGGCACTTCAGTTCTCTGTGCTCTTTGCAGATTCATAAAATTAAAAGTTCTAACTCATTCAGCTTCTGCTGCTCACTAAACAATTCTTTTCTTACAGAAAACTTTATACAACTTTAATAGACAGGCTAAACAAAAATATGAAAATAATAGGACAAGATGATGAAGACTGCCCCAAAATATATATACTATATATTGTATATATATATATATATATATATAAAATATATATTTAGTATATGCAATAAATGCACAAAATATATAAAAAATATAGTAACAAAGACCTTCTTCCAAGGTCATAGCACTTAAGGTGTTTAAGAAAATTAAGTTAGTAAGGCAGTTCTTGAAAAACACTTTATTTTTAAATGGTGATACAGGAAGGCAAACTGCCTTACAGGGGTGTTAGTGCAAACTCCAAAGTCTAAAATCAGGATTTGAGGAAGCGATCTTTTCAGTTTCTAATCTGGGATTGTATCATCAATGATTTTTGCTTAGTATCCATAAATCTCACTGCATGAACAACATTCCTGAAAGGAGCTCTGAACTTGCTGAATGTTCATCCTTAGAAAATTTAGTTTCTTAGGCATTTCACAATGTAGAGCAAGAGGTAGTGTGGGCTGAGAAACTGAAAACCATTACCACTTCCTCTGCCTGACCTGTTCACCTGCACAAGTTGCTTGTTAGCCAACTGAAGAGGCTGAGCTGACAGTGTTTGTCTGCCTTGGTTCAGGATCTGACTCTAGAACAGCAGGGATGAGGGACACAGTATCCTTTTCAGCTACCCCAGTCTTAGCCTGCTTGTCAATCAAAGCTCTAAGAATACACTGAAAAAACAGATTTTCTGAGGGTGGGCACTTAGCAGTTTCTAAAAATCCAACTATCTGAAAAACACTTATCAGTTAGAGCCCTCTAATTTGATGCACATGTCTTAATCAGCCAGATCTTTATAGACTTCCACATCTTGGGCTGCTTTGACATTTAAAGGTGCCTTTTACCCAGAAAATCCCATTAATCATAGTGGGAATATGATTAAAGTCTCAACTTGGCTCAGCTTGGAAATGTGTGCTCAGCCATGAGTCAACTGACACGTACCCTCTCCCTTACATACCCATAAAAACAAATAAAACCAAATAAACAAACAAAAAACCAAAACAAACAAACGAACAAAAAAACCCCAAAAAACAAAACAAACCAAAACCACAACATAACTCCCC
>JANRMJ010000054.1:60693670-60709119 GCA_025584955.1 Alethe diademata
TATTTTTTGTTTTTTTTGTGGATTTTGCACGCTCTGTCGGCCATCCCCCCCCCCCCCCAAAAAAAAAAAAAAAACCTCTTTGATTTTTCTTTGACTTCCCAGCAAGAATCCCATGCTATCATTTTCTCTGGAACTGATTTATGCTAGACCATATTATTCAATCCTCAGTGACTCAGTATAGTCAGGTATATTTTTGGAAGAGAGGCATGTTAAGTGGTACTCCAAAGGGTCTTTTGCATACTCCTATTAAAAGCATAGAGACTATTATTTTAATCTCTAAAAAGAAAAGCAAAAAACAAAAACAGATACAAAATTAAAGGGAACAAATTGCTGAGTGGTTCACTGATGTTAATGAGTGACTTCTGTCTTACTTCCTTCAAAATTCAGTACTTTCTTTGTTTCCCTTCAAAATCAATAAGGCACAGAAGTGAGAGTTGCAGGTCTGTTTGTCTGTAGCTATTGCAGGTGAGAGGAAAGAGTTTCGAAACCAAAACCTCAGGCATTTTTGTTAGTTTTATGCACTCGACATAATCCTACTCTTAAAACATTTTTTGCGGTAATTGTTACTTCACCTCCTTGGTGCCAATAAGAACTACTACCCCAAAATATTAGAGAAGTAACTGGATAATCTTCTCTCTCTCCAATACAGATACCATCTCCCATCCCTATAATCAGTGACTGGTGAGCCATTTTTATTTAAAATGTCCTCATCTTTGATTGTGAATCCTTGAATCCAATGTACATACCCCAGCATATGCTGTATACTTCAGAAAAGTATAAATAGATCTGAAGGCTTCCCATTCACCTAAAAGTCAGTGTAAACTAGGTTGCTATTTCTCTGTGGTGGTGTTATGCACTTTGTTGCATTGGAAGAAATAAGAAATCTTTGGTAGTCATGTTGACACATCTGGTGTGGCTGTCCATCTCCAATGAATACCTTTCTAATGGAAGACAGCAAGCTTCTTTTCCAGAAAGAAAATAATAATCCCCGTTTTCTGACTCTCGGTTTAGTCATCAAAACAGCCAGTTGTCATGACGAGATACATAAGAGACTTATCTTGATTCAGCCTGAGCTGGTATCAGCCTTTATGTCCACTTTGCAAGACAATGCTATAACACTAGGCTATAATAACAGTAAGAAGAAAAGAAACAGCTTTAAAGGTGAGCTCCTGCAATGCTGAAAACACAAAATTCCAGAGGTTGGAAGGAAAGACTGTAAAAATAAAGTTAAGATCTATCTCAGAATAATGTAAATTATTGATCCTTGGAATAGGAAGGCACATAAATAAAAGCAACATAAACTACAAAAATTACTACTAGTCCAAGCTAAAAAATAAAGTGACCAACAATCAAAACCCAAAATCTTAGGTGTCTTCCCTTCCAGCTGCATGTCATGACCCTCCACAATATAGTACTCTCTGAATGGTTTGATGATTCATGCATTCCTGGGCTTCGTATTGCATTTGAATGAGTGAAGAGAGTTCTCAGCCAGAATATGCCATAGGGAGGTGTCATGATTGAGATTATCTGCAGCTAGAGTTTACCTTCTATTAATTTGCATTGCAAGAAATTCACTCATCTCTCACTGTTCATTTTATTCTTATTCCTGCTTTGACCAGTGTTTCAGTGTTCTCTCCTCAAATAAGGAAGCTGTGGAAGTTAACTGACATCTGAACAGACCTTAAATCCTGATCTGATTTCCTGTGCTTAAGGTTGCTGTCATCATCTACTCCGGAGAGTTAAGGGAGATTAAGCAGCTGCCCACATTATCCTGAATTGCCTTCATATTTCCCACAACATATGTTTGTGTATGTGGGTAAATAACTGTAGATACTCAGAGACACCTGTGTGCCTTCAGAGTTAGGTAATTCCAAAAAACACGATTATCATCTGCAAGCTAAGAATTATTTAATTTCTTAAGCCTTTGTTTTGTTAAGATTTAGGTTAACTTTATCCATGAAGAATGTTTTTATCCATAAAACATAGACCAAGCCACTAGCACTTATATGATGATATTATGGGGACAAAGGAAACCCTGCTGATGTGCCACCTTCATTAAAAAAAAAAAAATCACTTTAAATGTTTAGTCTTAAGCAAAATATTAACATAAACTTTTCAGGATCTTTTGTCTGTACTACAGAATAAAGTAATGATTTCTGGGAATGAGTTAGAAGAAATGGATAATTTCTAAACAGAAATGTAGAATAATATTTTTTGAGCCTTTGCATTGAATTATAATATCCATTCTCACCTGACGATTTTTAAATTCAGCCTTGCTGATGCATTCCTCACAATCAATATCATTACTGTTACTCTCACAGTTAGTATTCACATTTTACTGTTTGATTTGTTTTGTTGGATTCTGGTTATCTATGGCCTGCTCTTCTAAACCAAATTTGCATTAGTTTACATTTTCTGTCATAGATTTCATTCAGATTTTGCTTCTGTAATTGCCAGTGCAGACTGCATAGCATTTGACTTCATATTCATCACGGCTGCTGTTTTATAAACATTAAGCCAGTTGTATTTCACTAAGTGAAAATTGTAAATGCATGTCCTTTCCATTCACACAGCACCAAGTCAGGTTCAGGTACCAAAACGTAAGCTCACTAGAGATATAATTGCATTTATTTTGTTCTGCTAGTTACTTTCATTAACATGTAAGGCTTAAAACACCTTCAGCTTTTGAAATCTTCTTCAGAATTGTTCTAAAGTGGCTCTTCAATCCTGCATGTATTAGACATGCCCAGTCTTCCAGCTAACAGCTATAGTGCATGTTTTCTTTTAAAAGTAGGCTGCATGAATTTTCAACAGGTAATAAGGTTCTGGTAATACTTTTTGAGGAATGTGTGCTTCTGATTTAGTATTCAACATGGCTTTATGATATTCTGAAAGTATCTTTAGTGCTTAGAAACTAATGTCTGATGGCAGACGGCTGTGTCACTGAAATACTTATCAAGAATCTGGAAATGGGCCTCTGCAAACCCCACAAACTTGATTTCACATTTATTTCTTATATAATAATATATTTCTTATATAATAATAAATAAAAATAATAACAATAATAATAATTAATAAAAAATATAAAAATAAATAAAAAATATAATAATAAAACCGTCTTTTGCTTGTATGTCCTGAGCTAGTTTTGATCTGTTGCCAATCTGAGCCAAGGATATCACCTCACAAAATATGTAGTGGAACCGCAGCTTCTCATTATAGGCATCTTAATTCTCCTGTTCTTATTTGTTACCACCTTCTGCAATGAATATTTTTAAGCTACTGTATTGTAATGATTTTTCCAGGGTAGTTTTGACAAAAGCACCTTTCTTTTCATGCCAATTTTTTAATATGCTTCACGTTTTGTCATCTAACCATTAAGCAGGTTAATTTTTCACAATTTAAGGCTATGCTATACATAGAATATGCTTTTAAAACATAATTGTTGCTTAAAGAGTTTCTGGTATTCTTCACTTCTTATGTTCATGTACCAGTTGGGTCAGCCTTACTCACTAGAATATCATAGAATCATAGACGCAGGCTGGAAAAAACCAGTAAAACCAGAACAAAATTGAGTACAACCATTAATGTAATAAAGTCCCTAGGCACCACATCTACACATCTTTTAGAAACCTCCAGGATGGCAACCACCATATCCCAGCAGAAGATTTTAATGCTCGGTAACCCTTTCAGTGAGGAATTTTTTACTAATACTCAATCTAAAACTATCCTGATACAACTTGAGGCAGTTCGTTCTTGTTCTATTACAAATTAGCTCAGGAAAGAGATTACCCTCCACTCTTGCTACAGCCTCCTTTCAACTACTTGGAGAGCAACATGGTCTCCTCTGAGCCCCCTTTTCTCTGGACTAAACAAGCCCAGTTCCTCCAACCACTCCTCACAGGACTTGTTTTCCAAGCATTTCATTCATTACAGTAAAAGTCTTCCAGGCTTTATGCTCTGACTGAACCTGACCACTTGAATCACTGTTAAATAGTTGCAGCATTAATTAAAATAATCTGCTAAAGTGCTACTGGAATTTAAACTGTTATTTCACTGGAGCTTGTTCAGAGATCTCTAATCTACTCCTCCAGAAGGTATGCTCTGTTTCATTAGAGCTTTCAGTGGTACAGCCATTACTGCCAAGGAAGTAGAGCAAATCAGACTGGAAAGAAATGTTTGAAGAAGGAAAGAGGGATACAGAATTGGAACATAGGAACAGGTGGAAAAAGATCCAAAAAAGCTATCTAAGGAAGTCAGAGCAGGCAGGAGTTTATTAGGACTATGCAGTCGCAGTAAAGGTGAAGGATAGAACATGGATGTAGTCAGAAGAGGAGAGTGAGAGCTGGTCAAACAGGGAGATGTTTGGGATTACAGCGTAAAGGAAACTCATGATCTCATTCACTTCCACTAAAAATTAATTGAATCTGACTACATTGTTCTCATCTTTAATGACTGTTGATACACAAGACATGGGAAGATGAAGTAGAAATTTTGAAGAAATGGTTTTTTGATTGCTTTGAAACTTTTCGGTTCTTGGAAAACCTATCAATATAAATAATTATAGCAGATGACAGGCAGCTTCAAATAACTTTTGTTGCGGTAATGCATTCTTGCTATTTCTTTAAATCTGATTTTATTTTTCTTGCAGTATGTATGTAAAAAGAAAAAAGTCACTATGTTCATTATTTGCATGTAGAGGAGTTGGTTTAAGTGATAAGATTACAACCATAACAAATGAAGGGAAGCTAGAATTCTATGTGTACCTTGAACAGCACTAACATATCCTTCTTCCTCCAAAGCTCTTTTCTTTGTCTCACTTTGTATGTTGAAGTTTCCCATGACTGGAATGAATTTTAATTGATACCTAATTAAATAATATTATATCTCTGAGTGTTTAAGCATTCAACTTGAACTTTTTTCACTATTTTTTTTTTATTCAAAGGGGAATAAGAAAAGGGATACTTTTGCATTGTCAATAGTACTCATGTGTTCTCTCTATAGCCTATTTGTTAGTGTACTTTCCATAACAAGCCTTCGGAATCTCAATACCTTATGCAGTTATTGCATAGGGTATATGCAGTGGGATCCAACATAAAATTGAACAGTGGAGATGGAATCTCAGATTTGCCAACTTCAAATTGAACAGTGGAGATGGAATCTCAGATTTGCCAACTTCAAGCTAGCTGCCATGCCACGAAGTTAGAGAGTCATTACAGTGCATCCATTGTCTTTCAGTCTTTCTTGGGGCCAGAAAATACTGCCTTTTCACTTAGTACTGGACTGATGAGTGTCCAGAATCTCATCTCAGAATACCCAGCTGCCTAGTGATTGTAGTTGGAGATTCATCCTCATATCTGCCCAGGCAGGAAAAGAAATTCGAGATTAGTGGTCCTATATGACAAGCAAAGTGCTCTGTTACTGAATTATCAGAGAAAATGAGTGGTTTCATTTGCTTTTTCCTTTCTTCCAAACTAATTTAGAAATATATTAGGTCACTGGTCATGTTCTTGGCTCTAATCTCTGCAGAGACACACAGATATGAATCTCATATGGATTTAAATGTTCTCTGTAGCTGGCAGTTAGGTAACTATATCCTTAGTTTTCATTTTCCTCTACAGTTATTCTTACTATTTAAATTGAAGTTGGGTGTTTTTTGTTTTTTCTGTGTGTTGTCCTTTTATACTCCATTCTTTAGCACCAAGTTCTACCATAAATAACACACAAAACACTGTCTGGACTGACAGTATAAATTTCAGTAAGTAGCTGTGGCATAAATTTCCCTTGTGAGTGTATAGCCTAACAGCCTGTCTCCAGGCAGCAATCAGGACCCCACTGAGCTTGGCAAGATGCACTCGCTGATCCAGAGCACTCACAACATAAGCTCATGACAAGAAAGAACAGATGGAGACAAAGGTAAATAGCGGTGTGGTGGCAAACAGAGTAACAATGAAGCTGGGCCCATCTGCTGTTCCAGTAAGCACAGAAACTGTACTTGTCCTCTGCTGTATCCCGTTACACCACTTCATCTCTTTGGGTACAGCAGGCAGCTTGGTAGATAAATGGACAGGGCTAGGCTTTGACTGAGGGGGGTGTATTTATGTCAACCCTTCCTTCCACATAGACTTTGTTCCCTTCGTTCTCTCTTCCTCTCACCTCTGAATATCATCCCAGTTCTCTTGGCAAGGTGGATGGGCATGGTGCCCGCAGTGTCTGTGTGGAGCAGCAGTTAGGTGCTGAGGGGGAAAATTCATGCATAAAACTCTCAAAGCTTTTCTTTGAATCAAAAGCTCTCCTAAAAAATAAAATGATCCAGAAAGTGTTCTCTCGTTATGAGGACAAATGACTTGACATAGCTGGTATCCAAATGGCTACCTTCTTTGATGCTCCAAAGTAAGCTGTCCGTATTAAAACAGCTTACTGGGAGGGTTCTTTGAGGCAAGCTGTCCTTCAGCTGTTTCAAAACATTTGGGAACATGCTAGATGGTGCAGGCTAAAGCCAAGTCATAGACAGAACAATTAAACTGTATCAGTTGTCTCAAGTCAGTGCACGAACCTTCCTTTATTTAGTTTACAAATATAGGAGTAGTCTGAGCAAATAGACCTACTTGTCGCTTCATGAAAGATGCAAAATGAAAGGATAGAATGCAGGTGTGTGGGGAAAACAGTAGTTGGAGAGGTTTTGAAGGCTTGTGACAAACCATCCCTTCCAACTGTTTGGTTTGGGTTTGGTGTTTGTAATGGAGTGTCAGTTTTACTCAGGAAGAGGTGACCTTCACATTCAGAAATTCTGAATGCTGGATCAATGTAAATAAAACAGCAACTTTCTTAGGCACTAAATGGAAAGCTGTGAAAATCATTCAGATTAGAGGCAGTTGCTTTTATTAGCCTGCAATACTGCAAAGGGACCACGATTATTTTAGTATTCTACTGCATCTCACATTGCTATCATCTTGTGTGTCATTTAGTCACAGCGCCATAAACTAGAAGCTTGATTTTCTGAAGTGCTCTGTGCCAATCACCTTCAGTTCCCCAATACACACGACTGCTTGCCGTAGTGCTGCCAAGGATACAAACTCCTTCTTATTTCCTGTACCTGTAAAAGAGTGGGGAAAAAAAAAATTGAACAACCAGACAGTTAGTATTGTGTCTGTAGAAAGGAAAAAGTCTTATGTAAAATGTATGTATGGACTTACTGTTGGGTACGACTTTCCAGGACTGTGAAGATGGGCAGCATTACTAAGACAATAAAACTGATCCTGATTTCACTATCTTGACTAGAATTCAAATTCTGATTTTCTGGGTTTGTAAAATTAAATTAATGTATATCAATATATGTTAATACAACCTATAACAATATAACATGGCTGCTAGTTACAAACACAAGTGAAAATTATTTATAAAACTAGCACATTTGTAGCAAAATAATTATTTAATGATTATAAAGATTTACATTGCTTCTTATTTTGAAATGTTAGTTTTAACAGTCAAAGTAGAAGATTAATTTAGATATATTTAAATTTTTGTGCTTATGTAAAATCAAATAGGCTCACTCATCATGGTTATTGAAATAATTAAAAAAATAAAGATTGCAATAGATATCTTGATATACTTTAAGAAATAAAATGTATTAATAGAAAAGATATAATAGGAGCAAACCTTAGAGCATCATTAGGAGAAAACATCAATATACCATCTGATTTTTCTGGGACTATACCTTTGTATCAGAAAGTTATGTGAATAGTATGTATCAGAATTCACACAGTTATAGTCTTCTTTAAATGATAAGGCAACATCTTTATCTTCATGTTGTTTAGCAGAATATAAATTCTTAGCTAAATACCAAATTCACATGACTGTTCATTATTTTAAATTGCAAAATTCTTAGTGTGTGTACAAATTAGGAATGTGACACAAAATTGAATTTTATTATTGCTGTTCTGTGTATGCCAAACTGTATATACAAGTAATCTTCAGTTTGAGGGGGTTTTATTTATTTTGATTTATAAACCAGAATTCTAGTTTGTAAGTATAAAAGCTAAATTTAATTTATTGATGGACATATCAGATTTTTCATTCAACTGAGTAAATTCAAAGCAATGATTCTTTCAAGTCTAAATGAAATTGTATAAAACTGCCTAATACCATAAGTCATAAGCAGGGGAAAGTCCAGCTGCTTTGAAATTTTTTCAAGGATTGTGTAACAAGCAGGTAAAACAATATGAAGTGATCCATTTCTGGATCATATATTTAGTGATAAAAATGCTTACAATGTTTTAAGTACAATTTTGTGATGTAAAGAATTTTAATTTGAGTCAACCATGGACCCTTTTCCCTGTAAAAAAAATTGTAAAGCTAATTGTATAAACAGAACAATTAATTTAAATCAACACTTCTGGCAACAAAATAAGCCTTAAGGAAGTACACATGCTCCTCTTCACAAGTGCACTTACCTTGACAGAAGCTATTAGGATTTAGCAGCAAGGTCTAGCTCGACACTCATTCCAGTACTGTAAGACAGGTTTTTATTAATCTAATACATATTATTTTTATTAAAATGATGACAATATTTCTTAATGATGATAAAGTGGAAAAGATCATCTCCTCATGTAGAAAACATGAAATTCTGTCTCTACCAGCTACTGGTTATTTTTGGGGATGATAACGATGCAGTAAGCTGTTCATTTTCTAAAGGAGCTGACATTTGCTGATGTACATAAATAGGCCAGCTGTTCCTTTTTTGGGGGTAAAAATATCACATACAGTTAAATCTCTTCAAATTGCTATAAAAATCCCCAAAGTAAGGTTGACAATCCTTCAATAGGGTTCCTAACTATAAATTCCTAAGTAATTAGAAAGAAAATAATTTTCAGTGTAAAGTAATGGATTCAACTATGCAGGAAAGCTTTTTTATGATCCCAAATGGCAATAATTTAGGATGTGAGAAATAAAGACATAAAGACAATCATTGTGCTATTTAATAGGGAATGTTATGGGTAATGAAGCAAGATTACAATTAAATTCTAGCATGCTGTGTCCTACAGGAAAAATCAGCTCTAATGTTTCTAACCTTTATCAACTGGCAATGTTGCAGTTATGATCTCATAAATAGTTATCAATTCTGTCTGTATGGCACTGACTAGTATTAATACCATAAAACACTAACGGAGTAAATAACCTAAGCAAACTTAAATGTACAACAGTGCATAGTGACCTTAGAAATGCAGAACAACTCTATAGATGGCAACTTCACATAAGCAGAAGTACTTACAGGCATAGTTTGCCAAATTGCCATGTCTAAAATTAGGAAGTCGAGGCCATATTCTCATCTCACTGTGCAGCCTGACTTTTTTACAAGTACTGAGCACTTCTGACCCTATTAATGATAATGAGTCCTAAAATCCCAGAAAACCTCTGAAAATCTGGCAACTGTCTTTTATATAGCTATCTTCAATTATCAAAATTAGAAGTTTTAACTGAGAGATTTTTCTGAAGTTCATCACATGTTGAAGAGGTATGATCAAAAGACAGGACACTTCTTGGTGGTACGTGTTTAGTAAAGGAGTAGGCAACTAATGCCAACAAACTAATGCCATAAATTTTTGAACAATAAACTTTTAGGGAGACACCATAGGTGGATATCCAAAAAGAGGAAGCTAAAGACTGCAAAATATTCCTTTCCCATCTGTGGACCTGACACATCAACTGAGAAGAGCAAGTGCCATATTTTTCTGAGACTTATACTGATTTCAAATGGGCTGGTGATGCTGAAGCTCTGGCTTGTGTGGACATTTTTTTTGAGGAAAGCAATTGTTATCCACCCACATATGCCACTCTGTTAAACAAATAAGTTTAGATCACTGGTCAGTGAACAGCATGGTTCTGTTCCAGTGACTGCCACTCCCAATCTCTCCTTAACAGTTGGAAGACATCTTTTCATTGGCTTTTTTTTTTTTTTTGTCAGAATCTCAAAGAAATAAGGTCTTTGAAAGGAAAGCTATGTACAGTCATCCTTATAAGTTGGTAGAGATGCCTAAACCTCCCTAAAGGTGCATCATCCCAAATTCTTGGAGTGACTGAAATACTGAAGATAGTGTGAAAATGAGCAGATTTTAACTTTCCTATTAATTCCCAACACTTTTCTGAATGGCACTTACATCAATGTAAACATGCTTTTGTGTCATTGGAGAGAAAAGCATACTGTCTGGAGAGTGGAAAGGGAAAAAAAAATTTCTGTGAATTTTTGATACCTGAGTCATGCAGCTGAAGACCCCTTGATTTAGGTATTTTTTAAATTTAAACAAAAATCCCACTTTTATCCAGAAGTAGGTTTCTTCAAATATTTTAATGCATTTTCACATATTGCAAACAGTAAAAATTTTTATTCCTTAATATTAATATAAGTTCTTCTACAGTTAAATTCAATACTTTTATTAAATATTATATGGAACTTTATGTAAATATTTGTAATAAATTTTGAGTTACATTGTACCATTATGCCTTTGCAAAATTATTGATGGTGGACAGTTTCTCTTTCATGAGTTTTAACCAGGTCTCAAGACTTGGTCTCTCTTTTGATCTTAAGCTTGTGGCTAACCACTGTTTTATATCTTTTAACCCCTTTATCATAAGGTCAATGCCACTCTGGAGGGAAAAAAATTGAAGAGGTTATCCAGTCCATGCTGTTACTAGTGATGAATTGCCCTTTACCACACACTTTATGCTATTATCTTCAGATTTTATTCCTGGATATCATAAGAAAGGAGATTCCAATCACTTTTTGTCCAATTTAATTCCAAAGGATAATACACCTGATTGCCATTGTTTATCCTCTCTCTAATCAGGTCTAACAATTTTCCTTTTAAGCCCTTTCTTCTTTTAGCTGGACCCAAAAATACAATGAAGCTCTCAGTAATTTTTCCAGTGTTTGTAGTCTGGTCACCCAATACTTGTAGTGATATAAATGTTTATTTTTCCAATGTTAACTCATCATTCATGTGAGAATTATGCATGTTTCATTTGTGAAACCTTTGGAATATAGTCCACTTGAGTTTTAGCTCTGCAAGAGTATATGTGTCCAACTACTAGGGCACAAGACCTCCACAATTGTCTCTAGGTCCTTCAAGCATTGAGCACTATACATTACTGTCTGAAATACTTACAGACCAGTAGTTTTGTTGTTTTTGTTTTATCTTTTTTCCCCTTAAACTAGCCAAAATCTTACACTGCTGAAACAGAAATCACTTTTGGGTAGTATGAATTGTGTTTATATGATTTCTATATACATGTTTCCCCTTTGGTAGTTTCCTGGAAAGTCAAATGTGGCTGAAATTTCTTTTGTCAGATTTCCAAGTTGGTCCGTGTTTTGAGGGGGATCTGCTTGCAAATTTGAAATTATGAGCTTCAGAAATATGAAAATGCTTTTTATAAATTCACAACTGTGCTTTCCAAAACCATGGATTTCATAGACTAAGTAAGAATCTGTAAGCACTAGAAGAAAAGAACATTTTAAGAACAGAATGAGACAGAACAAAAATATAGGAATTTTTTAGAAAAATCTGTACTTTCCCTACAGAGGCCTTTCAGGCCAAGTCCTTTCCATCAGATTTGCTCTTGGTACAAGATTTGCTTTTGTTTTTTTCAGGCCTCAAGCAATCCACCCAGTGACCTCTGACTCTCAAAGGAAAGGATTGTCTGCCATTACATCTAAAGACTCTTTTTTCCTTTATGCCCTCTCTCTGCCCACAAACTTCTTACATGGAGATGTTCTTTCTCATTCCAAATGTATTAGCCATGAAAGTACTGAGAGACAGAAATGTTAAAAAAAAAAAAACCCAACCAATAAACCAAGTGATCAAATTACAAACTGGGCATAAATACAGATATAATCTGTAAGCATCACAACTTGTCTTCTCACTGTTTTTCTGAGTTCAGGAAATATTAGTGGTAAGAAGAAAAAAACCAAAAGAAGTGTTTGGCTTACCCTGAAAAATACATAATATCACAAATTTAAAGGAAGATGCAAAATACTCTGCAGCGAAATGGTTGCAGTGTCAATATTTGAAGACACACCTGCATGGCAACATGCTACCCTGAAGAAAGCGTACACAGATGGTTCCAAAGAAGCTGGACTTAGAACTGTAAGAAATATGACTCTCTTAGCACAGCAGCCTGGCTGAGCAGTGGGATGTGTTTTAGCTTAAGCAGATCTGTGTGGTGCCATTGGATTCATACAAGGCCTAGCATGGCCAAGCTGCTTTTTGACATCCATTTCTACAGCTACATGAAACCTACGTGAAACTACATGAAACTGAGACAAACTTGTTCAACAGACAGTAGCTGAATATGCTAACAAGACATCTTACTGTTCCACACAGGCATATTGCAAATACACATACCTCAGCTCTTCAGGAATTGATAATTTGCAGACACTTTGGAAAACTTAAAACCACAGTTTCTTTTCACTGAACTTCTGTTAGATATAAACAGAAGATTAAGGTTTACTTAATAATAACAGTAGCCTAAACCTCAAATAATCCAACCATTTAAATGCTTTTTGTTTTATTCTTTGTTATATCTACATTTTACTTTATAAACTACAATTCAGTGTTATGATCATTATCTGAGAAAGTACTTGTACCGTTTCACACAATTTTGTGTTTTATGTGCATTTAAAATTGTTATAAACTGCTAAAAGTTGAAGAAACAGACTGTTTTATTACAGCACAATACTATATGGTCTAACAATAACTGGAAAACACTTTTGTTAACTGACTCTCTCCAACATCATATATAAACAACAGTGAAAAATAGCACTTATCTTATTAGTAGTTCACTACTAGTCCATCAGCTTTAACTAAGTCTCGGATGACCTGAAACTCTGAAGATTTCAGCCTTAGCTTGCATGCTTCAACAATTTTATTATGTTAGCTTTCTTTCTACATACATAATGCACAGATAAACTGATCCACTGGGGCACTGCCTTGTCTTCAATATTCAGTAGATTAAGTGAAGTACCAACCTGAGTAAAATGGAAAAAGAAGTAGGGATGGTAAATACATTTGCAACGTGAAGAAAATAATGTTTATACATCACAATGGAGAATAAAATGCAGTTTTGATATTTAATAATTTCTTCAAAGTTAAATTGTAGCCCTGAATCTTATATGAAAGGCATGTGTTTTTACCAATACAAAAGTAAATTAAATGTACTTTCTAAGTAAATGGATGCAAGGAGAAAAGAGGACAGATATACAATTTTTCAGGGATCCAACTTAACGCCAAGGCCATCAACAGAACAAATCAGTAATCACTGCATAGTTACTTGCAGGGAAATGTTATCTCAAACTTCACCATGTGTGACTAATTGACAAATCCGTATAAAAGAAAAGGACTCAGTGGAGATGAGCACAGGCAATGTGTTCACAAGGGCCA
Organism: Alethe diademata; assembly: GCA_025584955.1. Taxonomy (NCBI): domain Eukaryota; kingdom Metazoa; phylum Chordata; class Aves; order Passeriformes; family Muscicapidae; genus Alethe; species Alethe diademata. The sequence goes on from JANRMJ010000054.1 coordinate 60,707,101, forward strand.
GAAACAAACATGAGGATGAACCACAGCTGCTACAAAGAAAGCTAAACTTGTTTAAAAAATGAACCAGAGGGTGATTTTTTCTTTTAATATAAAGGGCTAAGTCATTTGAGTGGTCTTTTAAATGGCCTTTCCTTAGTTAATCAAGCAGTTTAAATACCTTCCTAAACCATCCAGATCAGTATGGAGGAAACATATAATGGCCTCAACCCAACTTGGAACAAGAAGTCTGAGAAACTGACACAATAATGTTTGAAGACAGCAGTGGGTTTGAGGTCTTTTTTTATATTCCTTACAAATGACTGGGGGCATCCATTGTGATGATGGTGGGCATAGAGAGATTTCACTCTAAATATATGCTTATGTCTTTCTATTGCCCATTGGGGAAATTGAAATAAATGTCTTCAAATAAAAGCCCACTGTTAGACAAACAAAGGCACCTACTGCTATCTGAGAAGCTCTCCAGATAAAAAAAAAGTGCAAATGCTCCCTCAGATTCACAGTATCTGGAAGATTTAAGCATGGATTTTTGTATATGCGATATTACAATTATCTTTTGAGTAATCTGATTTGAAAAGTTACAGGATAGCAATGCACAATCAAAACATTTTTTTATATTTAGTAGCTTCAGTTTTGCAATGTCACGTTGAATCAATCAGATTTGTCAGCTTGGATTCACATTCATTTTGCACTGTTTTTAGTAAAACAAGCGAATTTTGTAGCTCAAAAAAAGCTCTTTTAATGTTTACAACATTAAAGGCAAAAACAGGAGTTGAAAATCTGGAATAATGTAATAAAATTTATTAGTTTTGTCATTAGAATTTTGAACTGGAATGTCAAGTTATTGCCATCAAAACAATACGCAAGATGTATGAAAGTTTAAAAAAATCCCTGTTTTCAATTCTTTCTTGTTAAAAAAACCCAAACAAATAAAAAATTATATATGCAGTCACCTCTATGAATATTTATAATTACAAACTATATAAAGTGAAATTATAAATGAGAATGTTACATTACAGTTTACGTATGTCTGCTTCCTATGTATATTCTGAGACAAAATGAGAGATGCAACTGCAGAAAGTTGTTGTACCTACAGTAGTGGGACTGTGAAATCAACAGTAGCAAGACTGTGAAATCAATTTCTCGCATTTTTGTGCATAGATATTTATACAAAAATTTCTTTACACCTCCTCTATGGTATAATTCTATGGTTTGTATGTGTGGAGGAGTCTGTGAGAACATTTTGGGTACAAGATGTCAAACAATAAACAAGTACATGTGTAAAGTAATACACTAGATAGTACAGCAAAAAATTGAGAGTAAACCATAGTTGTTAACCTCTTTCCTTCTCTGGGACAGGAGTTAGTTGTGTCCCATATGTTTTTACAATGATAGGTTTCCTATGGAAAATTATTTTTTATTTTTCTCAGTATGTATATTATGAAATATCCTGCAGTTCCATAAGAATAAAGAAAACTGCAAGATCATGAGGTGATAGTCTGTCTCAATAAATTGATTTGTTCGACATTTTAATCCCTCTCATACAGTATATTTTAAACAAAAGAGCTACTCTTTCAAGAGTACCAGTGCTTCAGAGATTATTGTCCTTTCTTTTGGAGCAATCAGTCTGGTGATTCAGGTGAAGACAAAGTATATTTTAGAGAAAAGCAACTCAGAAAGGTAAATAGTTTAGTCTGCTGGCTAGTTATCCTGTATGCTGTGAGAAGGAAGAGTTTAGATATAGTCTGTAAAAGGGGAATAAAAAGATCAAGATAAATTTGAATGCGTTGAAAAAGAACATCTCATCTCATGGTCCAAAGTTCCATCTACTAGTTTCACATCCTATAAAATTGCATTTCTTTTTACTAGTTTTCAGTTTTATTTGTCTCAATATAACTTGCATAAAGACAAATACATAGAACAGTAGTGTTGTAATTCAGTATTTAGAGGCAGAAGGAATGAATCATACATATCCCAGGTCACTGTCCTATTGGCAGAAAGCCAGAAAGGACCTCTTCCTGT
>JANRMJ010000054.1:60713542-60737599 GCA_025584955.1 Alethe diademata
GCGGGCGAGATATGGCTGCACAAGTGACGCCATTTAAAAAAAAAAAAAAAAAAAAAAAAGGTGGACAGTAATACCTTATCTGAGAGAAGATATGACTGAGCTTTTCTCAAAAGAGATGAAAAAGCACTGTTCTCACACCAATTCAAATACCTGATTGAAAACATTCCTTGAAGATTCGGATAATAAAAGCAATCAACTTAGGTTTATTCATTGGTAAGTTAGTAGTTTACAACAGAAAATTACAATTAGGGAATAATTAGGTGCAAATCACAACTGTACATAGCACATTCTCTTCATTTCATAGGCAGTCATGACAATATTTGTTAAAGAAAAACTAATTTACTGGGATATAAATATATTAAAATTATTATGCAATTATATTATGGGGATAATAAATAAAAACCTAATTTTTCTGAATCTTCACAGAGGTACTCATTGCATAGGGAACTGAGTCCCCAGAACAGCACAATTTGTCAATTTTTGGTCAGGATCGGGGTGTTCTGTATTTGAAGAGAAAACTGTTACAAGGGTCCTTGCAGTAGCATCTGAAGCTGGATTAGGAAAGACTCCTCAAAAAAATGTTTTGCATAGTTCTTTCAAAACAGCTGACCCTAGAACAAGCATAATTCCTTGCTCTTAAGAAGCCTTCAGAATTTGCAAAATGTCTCTTAAATAAACTGAATACAAAAGACTGATCCACCCAACTATGATATTTTTTATTGAAGACTAGTAGTCTATATGCAATTTAATTATTTCTATAGCAGAAATCACCTCTAGGAGTCTTTGGGATACACCACCCTGGGTGTTAATCAACATTTCAAAGCATACAAATTGAACTAGACACAGCTGGTGTTGCCTCAGTCTATTTTTCGACCTGTCCAAAATTCTTACCAGGAGTACTCCTCTGTAATCAGTCAATCACTTAATTCTAATAGTTCAGTTAATGATCTAGTTTCAAATCAGTCTGTTATCTCAATCCAATCCATAATCTCATCTCGACAGATGACTACCAAGAGATTTCCTGGACCACACAGGAATTATGACTCCGGCGTGATTGCTGTGGAGACAGGCACAGTCCCAGTATGTAACAGGACAGGCCCAACTTTGCCATGGAAAATACTTGATTACATATTTGTAATTTAATTCTTATAACTCTTATCTCCAGTAGACCTTTTTTTACACATAATGCTCTTTTTTACTGTACTCTGATAGGTATGCTGAATAGTATGCTACCTTTTACTGACAGTATTTTTGGGATTTGGTCCTGCTGCCTGTCAGTACTACTGTTCCTGCCCCTCAAATACATTCCTCTTCCCATTCTGCTTCAAGCTCATCAGCACATGTGGGGGTACAGCTGCAAAGACCGAAATATGGCAGGAATTACTCGCAGGGCTCAGCCTGAGGATAAGTAGTCTGCAATTCCCATCTCTTTCCATGACAGAAGTTCCCATTGCTAGCACTGATGAGGGAGGAGAGCAGAGAGGAAGAACAAGAAGAAATTTACACCTGAGATTAGGGCTAGGAATCATAAAAAATCTGTACTGGATTTCAATGAAGCAGAAGATGTAAAGGACAGGAACAAGTAACAGACAAGAACAGGTAGATATTTCCATAAGATGTGGGAGATTTCAGAAGCAGTTTTTGGTAGTCCTGAAAGAAATATTTGACTCAGAATTAATTTCTGAAGTGCTATTTAGATGAAAATTACTTCCAATCAAGCTTTGGGGAAAGTAAATACATTTCTGAAAGACCATATAAGAGATAAGGGTCTTTGAATACATTATTTTTTAATTGTTTTACACTTCAGAATATATTGCAATGTTGAAATATTGATTAATTATGGATGTGGGTAAAATTTCATTATCTGCAGCTGGGACTTTTTTGTGCCCTAATAATAATATATTTTTTAAACTGACATTACCTAATAAACCCCTATAATTTAACTTTGTGAAATGTAGCACGATATTTGCTGCTTATGGAAGGACTGGGTACATCATGCATTCTGTAAGGTGATTGTATATATATAAAACATATATATATAAACATATAAAACATATATATATGTTTTATCTTCAAGCAAATTTGATACATTTCTCTGGCTGTACATATGCACATGGATTTTCTGATGCACAGTTAATGCAGACTGTTACTTAAGGAACAAAATATAAGAAATATATATATTTTTCTTTTTTAGTTTTTTTTTTAAATTATTGGATTAGAAACAAATTAATTGTTTGCCATGTGACAATGAGGGTCCAAAATATATCTATGTCAGATCTGCTCAGCTGCCAGTTGCACTTAACCCAGCAAGTTGCAAGTGCAGCTAGAAGTCTCAAAAAATCCTTTCTCTCTGTACAATTACTTTAGTGTAGAGCCCAATAAATTCAGGCACGCTGAGCTCAATCTAATATTTAGTCCTAAAGCTGTATAATGTCTGACTATGGTATTTTGCATTTAGCCTGCTGTACAGACCCGGTTAAATAAAGAAGATAAAAATGAGAGTGCACCAGTCACAATTTAAATGCACTGCAAATTTGTCTCTCTGTCCTAGTGGTATCAGACTACATGAGTTTGACTCCAGGGAAAGAACAACTGCTGATGCATGTGGCTGGGGCATGTGTGTGGATTCAGGAGTACCTAAGCAGCTGTACCTAAGTGTGGGATCCACACACTTCAATGACAAAATAGAATACTTATCCTTACTCTCTATAACGCAGGTCAATAAACATACTTTCTACTGTTTCACAATTTATTTTTCAGTTTCAAGTGCCTGTAGATTTAAACAGATTTTCTGGAAGGCATGACATTTTTTTTCTAATAGTAAAACTGCTTTCCTTTTTCATCTATCCAAATTTCATCCCAAATTATTTTCTCTCAAGATTTTTTAATATCTTATTCTCATATGTCCTTTCCAAAAGATTAAATAAATTCTGTCTTTTCTTCATGTTACAATAGGAAGTGATTTTTTTTTTTTTCCCATAGTGTGAAGTCTCTGTCTGTCTAGATAGAACTTCTTTGATTCATGGGATCTTGTGTAAACAGTTTGCTTCCCTCTGTTAAAGGATTCAGTGCTTAAATAGTACCAACATTATGAAAAATAAAGAGTAGGAAACTCATCTGCAGACTTTCTTCATTCCCCACTGGAATAGAGACTGCAGAGGAGATCATCAAGCACTCACCATCCCATCTCATGGTTCTTAATTTTGGGATGCCCACAAGCAAGGTTTTAAGAAGGTACATTGGGACATCAACTTTATGCATTTGTTTATACTGGCTTGTGTTTTGGCAAGGCAACTGTCTTTCTCAAAATTATTAGATGGTCAAATTAAGTGCTCATATTCTTAGCTTCACAATATTTAGTTGTTGTTTCTTGTTGTTGTTCTCATTTTCTAATATATACTTTTTCTATGTATTTTTATGAAGAGTTTTCCCTTTCCTAGTTCGCTGCATAAAAAGGTGAATCATATCTGCCTGAAGTGAGTGCTTCTCTGAGATAAAGGTCACAATTTGCTCTATAGAGAGGGAACTCTCTTTTTCCTTGAAATTCAGTTTCTTAAACTTGGTGACCATGAAAGAGTGATTTATGTTGCTATGGTAGAGTGGTTTACTGCTGCACTTGGATTTGAAAAAAAAAAAAAATAGAAAGAAACACATTTGCAGTATGCAGCAGAATTAATTTAAAAAATATATATATAAAAGAACCTGAAAAACTTGAAGTTCAGATAGAAATAGTTCTGAAAAAGTCTGTGGTTTTAGCAAAAGAAATTCATCTGCAGCTCAGTGAAATACAATGCAGTGCAGCCTGCTTTAAGTGACATCAGTCTAAGCAGTCTGTCAGACTAAATTAAAAACAAACATTTTGTTAAGTAAGACTGGTTTCTAAATTAGTAATCTTCATGCTGCAGTCATTCACTTGTAATTTCAGTGGCTTTGGAAGTGGGCTTTTCTTTTTACGAAACAGAAAATAGAAACAAGACTTTTCTATGTAAGAAAAGGGTGTTGTATACACAGAGTAATTTGAAGCGTTTTGCAATGCTTTACCCTTAAGACAATTTCTGTTTATGCCTTAGAGGAGGTACCTCAGAATCCAGATATGGGAGTGTATAGCTATAATAACCCCTATGAATTAGAGAGGTAAAAACGAAATATATTGCAATGAAGTACTAAACTTCTGTAGTAAAATTTGTTTCATGTTGGACTTGTCAGTAAAAAAAAAAAAAAAAATTTACTGAAGCCCATGTAAAACTTGAGCACAGTCTAAGAAGATACAGATAACTTCTTGGGAGGGGAAAAAATTCTGATCAGGATTAGATACCAAGGAAGATTTATTGTATTGGGTACAGAGTATAAACCATTAAGACAACCTAGTAGAGTATCAGGAAAATAAGTATAAAATTAAGAATCAAAATGGTCTAATTTGTTGGCTAGCAGTTAACACAATAAAACCTATCATGGAAAAGTAAAATACTTGAAATATGCAGTTTTGCCGAGGCATTACTACTGTGGATGTGACATTTTTCTGTTCAATATAAGACATATTTGAATATGACCCACTTAAAAAATCTGACTTAAACATTATGCTAGTGATATGCGCAGAAAGATGGATGCAGAACTGGGAAGGAAGTAGAGAAAATTTAAATTAAAAATAAATATATACAAAATAAAGAAAAAAAGAATTATGCTAGACCAGAGGAGGCAAAGTGAAAAACAGCTATGAGGAGACTAAAAATAGGAAAAAAGATATATGGCATGTGTTCTAATTGAAAAAAAAAGAATATTAGATTAAAATCCTCAGTATACAGAATGATTAACTTTTACATATTAAAACATATTTTTATTATGCAATTCTAAAAGTTTTTTTAATACACAAGAAACAAATGATAGGTGATAATTTGTGATATACAAATGAGTAATATTGAGATCTCTTATATTTTAAGAATTGAGTCTTACTTTATTTATCTTTAATAAATGATTGACAGGTGGAATTCCCTTTTTAGAAAAGATTGCAAGAGGAAACATCTGTGTGACCTGATCAAGGAGAAAAGATGCTGTAACCTTACATGCAGCAGCTAGTGCCTTCCTCATATAGGCCTGTAGTTTTCATAGAGAATTACTTAAAAGAGGCAAGATTAACCAAAATTGACATTTATGTTTTATAGCTACAGTTGAGTTCAACAGTGCAGTTCCCCTCCATTCTTATAGCTAAGTCAATCAAGGCAATTTGGGAAACACGTGCTGTTATCATATATTATGAGATTCCTACTATTTTCTACTTTTATCTAGGAAAGATATCTAGAAATATGAGCTGCTTTTGCTGTTCAAGTTCCACTCATGTCTTGAATTAGGGTGTGCAGAATCATGGAAATTCATTATCTGAACATGTTGAACCTCAAAAGGTTGTTCAATTTACTGGAATTTCTGGATGAAAGTTTAAGTCAGTTCTTGCTTTCTCAGTACTGGTTCATCCTTTCATAGGTCTGATACAAAAATTTGGGTTTTCCTAAGGCAGCTCGTAAAAACTAGAAAAAATTTAACATCTCCATTCTGACCTCATACAAACCAAAATTAAGAAATATAGAACAATTTTTTCCTTTCTTTAGACAAATAGATGCTTTATTTAACCCAGTGTTACCTTCGTGTCCTTGGCTAGATGCTTTTTAAAAGTCAATGTATTTCCACCAGTGTATTATCAGTTTTTGGCAATTAGTACTTAAGATTATCTGTAGTGAAGACTTTACTTCTACATCACAGTGTTTAATAGACCTTGCTGGATATTTCTCTTATGAATTTGTCTAATCTACTTTTGATCTCATTTGTACTTTTGACATCTAAAATATCCTGTGGCAATGAGTGCCAGAATTTAATTATGCATTCTGTGCAAATCTGGTTCCCTTGATTTGTTTTAAACCAATTCCCTTATAATCTGTTTTGCTGTCCCTACTTTCTGTGCTATGAGAAACAGTGAAGAATGGTTTCCCATTCATCTGTTCCATGCCATCCATTATTTCATACACTTTTACCATACCACACCACCTGTTCGCAGAACCTGATGATTCTTGTTCTATTTAATTTTTCTTTCTACAGAAACCATTTTATACCTCTGAGAATTCTTCTTCATATCAATTATATCCTTCTTGTCAGCAAGTGACCAGCACTGTATGCAATATTTGAGACATTGGAATGCCACAGAGGTATTAGTGACACAGCAGTATTGTGTTCTTTTCTCTGTTCTTAAGAGCTCATGATGTTCAATTTGGCTTTTTGACCTCAGGTGAATACTAAGCTGATTTTTCTTAAGTTCAGATGCAGATCTCTCACCTAACCAACTAAAAGCAAAACTTAAGCCCATCAAAATGCATGTCCAGTTAGAACTGTAGTTCCCTCTGTGCATTAAAATTTTTGATACTAATTTTTTTCCCAGAATATTTTTGACTGAGATTCTTTTTCTACTCTATCAATTTGTTTACTTATGATTATTCTCAAGTATCATTAACCACCAAACCTTTATCATGCCACTACTCATCCTTCTGTATTAGGTTTGTTAGGCAGTTCATTTGATCTGCATAAATACCATGACACAATCCCATGCTACCTAGAATATCAATGATTTCTGTTTACTATTATTTTCATATTAGGTAACTAGTTATTGATACAAAAGATCTTTTTTCCAATGACAGTGTTAAAAACCCCACAAAACCTTAACAAGCCTGTGAAATATTCCTTCATTCTGAAAAAAAAAAATCTTCATGCTTCACCATTATATTTCAGTTGCCACGTCTCTTATTTCCATGATGTTGATTAGTGAAGAGTCAAACCTAAGTACATGTTATTGTAGAAAAGCTGACTTTGTTTTTATGTGCAGAATTTCTGTATTGGGAGAACTAAAGGGTTTGAGAGAGAAACAGGCAAAAATATTCCTTCCACTTCTGGTGAAGCCTAGATGATGTTCAGTACAGATTATCATCTCACGGCAGCCATTCCAGTGAAACTTAAACTTTTTGGTGAACAGTGAACCTATTAAATTGTGCACTTATTCATAACCTGAACATGGTATTTTCTAACAGGAGGAATATTTTTCTTGCACTTAACAATTTTGTCTGTGTGTTAAAACTATATTTTCTGGAATCTTTCTGGTATTTTATATTTCTGGTATTTATAACTTCTGGAATCACGGCAGTCAAAGAGAGTCAAGTGAGTTAAAGTGAATATTCGCTCAGGAGTAACTTCAGACCCAGTCACTCAGGAGTGACTATTTTTCTATTGGGGGTTTGGCCTTCTAAAACGCCTTCTAAAACACCTTCTAAAACACCTTCTAAAACACCTTCTAAAACTTAGTAAAAAGAGAGAGCACATCTGTAGCTGAAATGGAAAGGACTTAGATATAACCTTTCTTATAGAGCTAGTAGGTTTAGTTTTCTCCTTTATAATAGACACAAGAAGGTAGGTGTAGTTGACATCCCATGCAGGAAAGACAGGAGAATTTGTAGAGGCTTCTTAGTTTCTCAGTTTTATTTCTGACATATATGGAATTTTTCCTTCAGCCTGTTTCTGATACTGAACCAGTAGTATTCATCTAAGTAAAAAACAACCAGAAATATAGGACCATGTATTGTGGCAGCATCCTGAAACATTAGTAGGTGGAGTCAAGTAAGAGAAAGAAGAGGGAAAAAAAAGAACAAAAAAAAACCCTCTTAAAAATACTAAGAAGTTCTGTCCATTACCAATTTAGATAAATGCTTTTAGATTGACAAATGAAGACAAATATGTCAGAAAAAAAACCATGGGAAGCAGAAAAATACCCCAAAAGCTCCTCAACATAGGAGATTAAGAATGCATATAACAATCAAGTAGCCAGTCCTTTGGCCAAAATATACTGTCAATATCAAGAAGAAAATAATAAATTATAGATATAAATATAAGATATATAAAAATATGAAGTGATTTTTATCTTGGGAAAACTATTAAAAATTATTTTTCTCTTATAATAGAAGTCAGTTTTCACATTTTCACTTTTTTTCTTTTCCCCCAATTCCTTGGAAATGCTATTTCTATAAGTTAAACCCTGAGAAGAGCTTCAGATCTTCCCTAAAAAGCAAATATAAAGCTTTGCAATTTTCAGAAGTGAATTCTTGCTACTTGACAGCTGGAACAATAATTTCCTGCCACTGAAAATGTCATTTATTTAAATCAGCATGACTTTATGATATTTCACCTTTTTTTCACCTAAAAATGCATAAATATTAATTTCCACATTCTTTTTAACATCCTGAAGGGTTTTGAGTTTTGCTAGTCAATGATCTAATGCACAGACAATGTGCTTTTTCGTTTTGGTGAAAAACTGCTTAGAAAAGTTTTGGTAAGGTTAAACTTGGGTTTTATCCAAGTTATAATTAGCCAAAATTATAACCTCTGAATTTTGATATTTGTAATAGAAAACCTCACGATCTTTCAACTGCAGTAGACATGTTCTACAGTACCCTAAAAACTGGACAGTATAAATGATTTCAACATAAAACCACAAAAGGAAGCAAGCTGAGGCTTCAGCTGTTATATCTCCCTAGATTGTATTTGAGATCTAAAATTATTTTTCCTTTTTTTCTCTAACTTGTAAATAACCGGTTTATCTTAATTAGACTAGATTATGCGAAATTAAAGTTTGCTGCTGAAAACAGCAACGGAGCAGAATTGTCTTTTATCAAGAGCATTATCTTGTAAATGTCTTAAGCTGTCTGGTTACCATGATAAATAGGTTGGGGTACATGCACACTTTAATTACTAACAGTGAAATCTGCTGAAATTGAAGTATCGCACTTAGTAAGAGCTATTAATTTTGAAATGACCCGTTTAATAGTGACCTGTGGTATCAAAGTATGGATTTAAATTGGTAATTAATAAAAGTCCATTTCTGAAAATGCTAACACAAGAGCTCAATAAAAATGCTAACTAGGACTCAAATACCACTGACAGTTTATTGACATTTTAATACATATTACTTATGCTAAATACTTTTGTACACTCAGAAGTAAGGATGAGAGGATAACAATGAACATATTTCCCAGCTAGCAGTTAGGAGATCAGTGGCACACTTAGTAGACTAGCTCACTTTTGTAGGTTTTAATCCTGCTTATAATGGAGGAACACAGCATGACTTCTTTTTGAAGCTGCATTTACAAAATGAATCATTTTATCTCAGACTGCAGAGAACAAGAATTCTGCTTTAAAAAAAAAAAAGAAAAGAAAGAAGAAGAAGAAAAAAATTAACCAGGTCTCATCAAACTATGTTTTTAATGTCCAGGAGATGAGTAAAGTGAGCTCTCCATGATTTAATAGCGAAAGTGTCACTGCTAGAAACAAAAGCTGATATATTATCTATCTGGTTTCCTCCTCCTGTATATCTGGAAACTGACATTTCAGACACCCAAAACACCTCATAAAATCCTGATTGCATATGTCAGAAAGTGCAGAAGTTTGTCCTCTATTCTGTAGGAAAGAGCAGGTGTTTCTTGAGAAAAATACCAACTTCTATTCTAAAACATAGCCCCTTTTTCTCAGGCAATCCAAGGATTAATTATCTCAGTTCAGCAAAATATTTCTATGCATATTTAAGTCTATAGGATTAGTGTGTCATGTTGAATGATGCCCTAAATTTATAGCTATTTTTATAGGCAGAAAGAGTGCTTTAATGGAATGATAGCAAAAATCCTTAAACTGCAAAATTGAAGTAGAGGTACAACACATGTTCTATAGAAGACTGCAAAATAATGTGTTTTTCCCTATATACCTAAACGTAACTTTTTCCTGTGTTAAATATCAGGCTTTGGCTGATAAGTATATGTGTATTTATCTCTCTATCTCCCTATGTCCCTTCTGGATATATATATATATATGTATATATATAAAATCATTGATACGTATGTCTAAAAATAGTATTGGAGACTGCAATTTTTAATAGAAGAGAATTTTTTTGAGGAAAAAAGCTGCATTACAGCTTTCTATCTTTTTGAGATGTGCTGTAACATAAGCAATTAACAATCACTTGCATCTGTTCTCTCTTATTTTCTGCAGTAATATCACTTAAAATTTGGTTAAGAGAGACCTTCCTTGTAAATTTCAATGATTACCTTCTTTTTCTGTCAGTTGTTTGTTCTTTCACTGCTTCACTTTCATTCTGCCATTTGTGAGTGAAAAGTGATGAGCATTCTCTCGGAAAACATGCTTTAATTTATTGACCTTCCCATCAAGCATTAATTCCCACAGTCATGAAATCATTGTAATAGCCTAGATATTGCAATGAAAAATAACCAATTATACTCAATATATATAGGGTCTATTTAAAATAATGTAATTTTTTTTTGTAAAACTGCTTATTACAGATTTTAAAAATTGGAAATATTTTACATATTTGTGATTGCTTTTAACTGACAAGTGACAAATTCTGCTCTCTTCAGCTGTTTAACCTCTCTGTCGAGGTATTTGAAAGCTTACAGGTGTCCTGTACCTCTGGACTTCTTTTGGGGGAAAATCTTGACAGAGTAAGCAAGAAAAACCAGAGAATAGAAGCAAGTTCTTGTGAAGTCATGCCAGAATAAGTTAAGAAGAATACAATTCATAAATGCTACCAGGATATGATCCAGGCATAACATTGAGTTTAAATCATATAACACTCCCAATTAAAAATGGTAATGCAAATCTAAATACTGAAAAAACTTCAGAACATAGAAGTGCCCATTCTGGAAATTCAGATAAGAAACCGCAGCTGGAATCAGTACTTCATGCTGTACCGAAATTTCTCCTGATTGCCACTCTGTCCTTAGTGTGATCATCTAAATATCCAGCTTTCCTTTTTAACCAAATTAACCAAGAATAATTGGAAGCTTTAGTGATTCCAAATATCTCTCTTTAGAATTTCTGTTAGAGTTTGTTTAGTAAAAGGAGTACAATTCTCATAACCATCAAAGATTTTCCCCTCACCTTTTTAAAAATGAGATACATATTCTCTTGTCTACTTTGGTGCAAAGTCAAAATCTGTGTTCTGTATCACCTTAAAATTTTTATTATCAAATATATTTTGTGGTAGGTCAACACCTTGGCTAGCTGCCAGATGCTTTCCAAACCACTTCCTCACCTTCCCTCCCCAACAGGATGGGAGAAAATAAGATGAAAAGCCTTATGTGCTGATATAAATACAGGGAGGTCACTCACTAATTAGTGTAGCAGGCGAACCAAACTCAACTTGGGGAAGATTAATTTAATTTGCTGTCAATTACAATAGATTTGGATAGTGAGAAACAAAGACAATTTAAACAAAACCTTCCCTGGACTACCCATTTTTTTAGGTTAACTTTGTTTGTTATTAACTCCTTTAAATACTGTGGAAAACTTACTCAAGTATGCGCTTGCCAGAGGTGGCTACACCTTTTGGAAATATCCATCAGCTCTAATATGGGGTCATTTACAGCCTGTAGTTTAGGTTTTTATTATAGTGAAGATCTCTTCCCAGGCTGCAGGGGAATCTCTGCTCCAGCACCTGGAGCACCACCTCCCACTCCTTCACTGCTTTGAACTAATTAGCCCTGCTGAAGAATGTCATGTTTCATTCAGATAGCATTGGACCATGGAGTGGTACCTACAATTAAGCCTATGTGTAAATACTTGCAGAAGCAGAGCTTTAATTTCATACCACTCCAACAAATAAACCCTGTGTGGACCAGCGAACAGTGAGCTTTATATTCAGAAAAAGTTGCTATGTCTTCTTAAATAATATAATATTTCAGGGTAAGGGAAAAATACAATACAATTTTAAATATTCCTTTATTTAAACTCTTGCCTGTTTGATATTTACTTTGTTGAGAGAAATTGTTTGATCTGTGCAAAAAGATCTTGTAAGTCAGTCAATTTCCATTTGCCATAATGATGTTACATCTTAGCTAGCTACTTTTGTCTGATGTTAGCAGGGCAAACATTACTTTTTGAAATTAATGGAGCATCACACCTTCCATTGCTCAGACTCTTGGAGTAGAATCCATTATTCTAAATTTGTTTCATATTTTTTGTGTGACATGTGGCATGCCTGCACAGTGGAATGAATATGGATCATTATAAACTTCATCTGAAAAATTTCAATCCAAACTTCTTTGAAATGAGAGAACTGAATTCCTGATTACTGAAATACACATCTCCACCTAATAAATTTTTGGAAGGAATTTCTGTTTTGCTTTTTTTTACTTTTTAATATGGAATATCACTTATTTCAAGTGCATGACAAAAGAAGCTCCACTTGGAGTCTAGTGTCTTTGGTTTAATTACGTTTGTTGAGACTGATGTGATGGATGTTTATATAAAAAACCTATAGCTATTTGGTCACTCAGGCTATGTCTGTATTACTAAGTACAATAGTTTAGTGACTGTTTTTTAAGTCTTGATGTTAAATAGCACACTGTAATTTTTACACCAGTCTAATTTTTTTCTTCCATAGAGCAAGTCTATCTATGGGAAATTATCTAAACCCAATATTATATTCTTATTCATATGCAGAAAGCGTAGTGTGTCATTTGGTATGGGCCAAAACCATACCAGGATATACTGTGTACATATGTGGTACATTCTGTGATGCCAAAAGAAAGTCATAAGCCTGAGAAACTGTCACTTCATTCAAATTGTAAATCATTTGTTACAATTATTATATAGATCCTGAAGACATGGATCATATTTTTAAGCAAGTCAATTTTAACAATAAATAAAAAGATAAATATATATGATGTTACAAACTAGACATAACTGAGGGTTATGTTCTAAAACAACAGGGTAATTTAATTTGATAATTACAAACAAATCTGCAATTATTATTCCATATTTTCATTTTTTTGTGTCAAGAGGTGCAGAGTTAGCTGGAGCACATATATAAGATGGTTCACAGTTTATTAATGTAGTACTACATTCTATGGACTTTGCAAATGATTGGCACATTATTACCTCATTTCTAGTAGGCTGACTTTATAGAGGTTTCTATCAGGTTAATCAGGATAATAAGTCTTTTTAAAAGCCATTTCTGCTTCTATAAGCATTTGCTGTTCCCCGTTTCTCCCACTCAACAAAAATGAAGACACATCAGTGTGTTTTATTGGTCACCAGCCATCATGTACCTTTAAATAAGGCTTTGCTAGGGACTAGTAGTATACAAATCTTGTGGCATGGGGAAACCTTCACACTCCTTTATTTACTGCATTTGCCCAGGAAGGGATCTATAATTTTAGCATAAGGTTGCTCTTAGCTTCAGTCCCATATTACTCCTTGTCTTGTGTCAGCTCTCCTGCAAGTTTAGGCCTCTGATATACTATGGCACTAAAAGGAAATCAACAATATTATGTTACTGATGAGTACCAGAGGTAACACAGCAGTACTGAAAGTGAGAGGGAAAGGTGGGATGAGACAGGAGGATTTCCCTACTGCCTAGTTGTCCTATGTAGCCCAACAATCTCAGTCATTAAAAACATTGTAAATGCAAACTACTATGAAATGCAAAAACAATTGAAACCAATAAATGAAAAATATCTTTGTGAGAAAAACGAAAATCAAACTTGTACAAGTACAACCCACGTATTCAAAATTATTCATTGTTTTTTTCCTGTGAAATAGAGAACAAAGACAAAATACCTGATCTTGTTTGAGCATAACTATTAGGAAAGATGTTCTCTCATTCTCTCTCCCCACTTCCTCTTTCCCCCTTCACCCTTCCCTTCGCATTTCTACTTCCACCTGCTCCCCCACTCCTGATATCCATGGCTCCGAAATCAAGTTAGCCACTGTCCTTTTTTTTTTTTTTTAATCAAATTTAAATAAATACAGATGTGGTAATTTTGAAAAGAGTCAAGCAATAAAATCTGAGTCTCAAGAGACACCATTTCACAACAAATTCTTCTATAAGAAAGCTGTCTGAATAATGCTCCTTTCTTCCAAATATTTTACACACCAGCTAGAGGGAAAAAACAAACAACAAACCAACCAACCAACCAACCAACCAACAAACCAAACCAAAAGCCCCCAAAACTTGAAACAAATGACCTAAATCCCCTTTCCAACAAAATTGAAATAATTTGACATCTATTGACATCACCTATTTTGTCTGTTTCCTTCATAATTTGAACACATATATCATTTTTGTCTTTTTGTCCCTGAGCACTCATAGATAACTGCCCCAAGGCATATTCACTTAAGGAGGAGCTTGCCAAAATGACAGCAAATCCTTTCTGATTAGTCTCAAGGGACTCCAATTCAGTATCCAAGACATTTTTTTTCCTTTCAAATAGTGACTTAGATGAGCACTCCACCCTCATCTAGATGCAACTGTCTTGAAAATTACTGGTGTCATAAATGACCTAACAAACAACGAAGAAGCTGAAAAAAACCCTAAACCAGAAGGCCATGTTTTCTTATGATTTTTGAACTTGTACTCTTCCTTTCTTATTTTATATTTTTTATTTTTCTTTTTTTTTTTTAATTTACTTTCAAACTTCTTAAAATATAGTAAGATTTGAATGGACTAAATATTTCAGTTTTCTATTGCTTTTTTTTTCTGTGAAATTCTATGCTTATCTGAAATGGATTTTCTGACTCTTTTGGACTTTTTCTACAATGCCAGCGGTTGGTATGTCTGAAGACTATTGCATCTCCAAGAGTATTTAGCAAAACAATGATTTGCATTTTCTGGGGAAGATCTAATACAAAATTACATTTTAATGTTTCTTGTTGCATAGCATCACAGTGGCTCAAAAGCAGCACTGGAAGACAGAATCTTTCTCTTGGGTGCTTGGGTGCATTTCAGGGAAGTGTCCTTCTTCAAGTTTAAAAAACAATCTGCCAAAAACATTTCTCACCACACTCAACAAGATAATATTCAAATGTCCAAAGCACTTTTCTAGTTTCATGGAAGCTTTGTTTGCCTGATATCCAAGGAAGAGTGGAGAGAGAAGGAGGATTAGCTTACTTAAGACAAAGAAATATCATAATAATCCCTTAATTAAGCCATTGTAAAAAAAAAAAAAAGTACATCTATTTGCACAAAATGTCCGTTGGCACTGATAGGATACATATGAAAAGTGACTGCAAACTCATTGCTGTATTTGGCATGGTAAGAGAGCCTTGAGTATACCTGGTACCATACCTGGATAGGTTTGTTTTCCTCCCTCTACATTTGCAACTAGAAGAAATTCTAAGAATTTGTCACTTCATGAGACTTCAAGATAAGCAAAGCTAGGAAATGCAGATACTGGATTTGACTGTTCTATATTATTGTCTTCTAACTTCACAGCATCTTGATTCTGTGAGTTTTTAGGATGATGCAATTTAAAATGCTTGCTAATAAGCCAGATTTGAAATTACTAGTTATTAAATACTAAGATGATTGAATTAATTAGTCTATTCTTTAATTTTTCCTTACCATTTTCATGTCTATGTTTTCACAAGGCTGTTTTATATTTTTTTCTATTTTTTGTAATACAGTCAGTAAAAGATGAATTTTTATCCTTTATCAGAACAGACTTGACCAAAACAAAAAATTTAGTTTTCAGAATGCCTCCCCTAACTTTGCTGCCAATCTGTAGGAAATTTGTAGCAAAACACAAGATTTTTAAGGTTGTGTTAGTAAAAGTCAGCAGTCAATCTATCGTAATTTAAACATACTATGTAGACCTAGAGAGTTCATTTTATAAGAAAGACTAAATGCATTGGAGAACAATATGAGTGAAGGTCTCTTTGCCATTATGTTGGTCTTCCAGGAAACATTGGTGGTGATAGTGTTTAATAAGACAGCATACTGTTGTAAAATTTCAGTCAAAAAAGTTAAGGCAATAAAAAAAGACAGGGTCAGAGTAATGTCATTTTTCTGTTGCATGACTATGTTCCATCTTTATCATCTTAGAATTCTGTTATTTTTAAGTCTCTTATTTACTGAAAATAAAGGAAATCTTTGCTGCATTCCAGTATCAATGAGTAAAGGAAGCAATTTTCTGAGTTTTCCTTAGTTGATATCAAAAATCTTGATATAGGTTTTTGTATGAATCATACCAGATTATGTTTGGTTTCTTGTTTAGTTCATATGTTATGGCATTTTAGCTAACATCTAGTGCAATATGGTTTTCAGGAACTTAATTGAATGCATATTTTACTAAATCTTCTCATATTAGTGTTATTTAGTCATCAGGTGATGCAGAAAGGATTAATATAAATTCCATTCAAGCAAATTACACTTCACACTAAAATAATATTATAAACTGTTACGAAAAACCATCTTAGAAATATGACTTGTTGAAATGTAAAGACAAAAACTGCATTTCTGCCTCGTTGAGAATGGAATTGAAATCAGAATCTCTGGGCTTAGTTGAGTGAACTTAAGAGGATATTGTTTTTCCTTTTCCTGTAAGAGACATCAGAAAGTAAGTTCAGTGGAGCTTCATTCTAGTTATATGGAAAGGAAGTTATATGGTTAATTGATGGAAACAGTTCAATTTTTTAGGAGCAGAACATCCACAGCTTTTGATCGTTTTGAGTAAATTTTTGTACACATATGAAGACCTTATTTTAGTCCAAAGTGACTTTAAAAGAACTTCAAAATATTGATTTTTTTTTTTCTTCTTGGATATCTTTTACAATAGCATGCCTGTACATAGACAGTATATGGAAATATAATTGCTTTGGTAAAAATATTTTATTGGTCCTTTGTATTATCTCCAGAATTGTGGTTTCATGTGTTCTATTAATGTGTATACAGTGATGGCATGAAATAAATATTCATTTTTCCAGGGTTCATTTTTTTTTTTTAAATGGGATGGAAGTAGTGCATTTCCTGCACTCTAAAAAGAACAAAGTGACTACATTTTGTAATCCTTTGAATTAAATCTGACTTTCTAGGCCACTGATGGCAAGTATCTGCAGTATAAAATAAGTGAAAGAGGGAAAAGATAACTTGGAGAATGATGCTTTATACTCAAATTCCAGTTCCTTTGGGAGCTGGGAAAATTTATTTTCCTTGTGTTTTGGACAAAACAAATTATTTTTTCTTTAAAATTTGCAAGGATCAGACTCCTATGCAACTTCCTCTTATCTTCTGAATCAAGTTGTTGATGAACAAGGGTTGTTTCTGTGGTCCAGGCTAAATGGGTTCATTTTTTTTTTTAAAGAGAATGAATTACACCTTCCCAATTTGTTCTGTATCCCACCAAACAGATATAAACAGTTCCCTTCCAGAACTGAACACTCTAAAAGACAATATAGCATGATCTAATGATAAAATAATATAAGAAATAAACAATGATAATAAAACAAGTCAGCATTTATTATACAACTTAATCTTAAGCAAAAATCCTGGAGTCAGAACCGAGAAAAGCCTTTATTATGCAAAGCAGCACAAGACATCTACAGACCTTTTCTTTTCCCCATGGGTTTCTAAAGTACAGGCTCATGTGTTCTTCAGTGGCAAAGCTGGTTTAAAAAATCACTTTTCTAACACCACTTGCTGATTCCTGCCTCTGTGTTAGAATTTGCCACTTCTTCAAATGTACCAATGCAACTATTTGTAATGCTGTGCTGTAAAGTGAATCATTGACAAGAATAACAAACCTTGGAGACTCATTATTACAGTTCACTTCAGGGATCTATTCTACATTATGGCCTTACAAATGTTTTCAACACCACAAAAGACAGGATGGTGAATGAGAACAACCGGTGGGGGGTCAAGGTGTATGTATTTGTGTAGGGAGTGAGGACCTCTTAAATTAGCTTCACTTCCAAGGAAAATATATGTAGAACTATGCTCTTATTCTTCAATGTGCTCTCTTCTTTATATACAACTTCTATTCACAATTTTTTTTTTGTTCCTCTCTCCAAGGGGTATTCACCACTTAAAGCAAATGTCTGGTAGTTGAAAATTCCATTCTCTTCAGCAAACTGTAATTTCTCAGGTTAGGTGGGTCCCACTGAATACCAGATAGCACTGCATACACTACCATAAATATCTACAACTCCCATCACAAGGTAAGATTTTTCACACATTCTTTCTTTATTTCAGATATAGAGAGAAAGGAAAAAGAAGTCAGGCATAATGATGACAAATGTATTCACACACTGCCCATGCAGCCAGTCCTCCTTCTATTGTGATTAACAAATTCCTCTTTTGCTTCAATTGAAACAGATGCTAAAAAGCTGTAGATTAATTTAAACAGCAAATTGAAACAATGCATTATGAGAGCTACCCATAATCTCTCCAATTTCATACTAGATCTTACATTTTTGAAACAAAATACTTGACTATTTCACAAAATTTAAAAAACAGTGTCAACTAGTGCAAGTATGAAAAAACCCTACTCTGGGCAAACATTGCATACAAAAAGTCCTGAGTGAAAACTACAGCTACAGTGGAAAAAAATCTGACTTGGTTTTTGGAGATTTATTTTCAGGTATTTTCTGCTCAGAATTAGACAACTGTTTCACTTGCTAGGTAATATAAAACTATGCAAGTAATCTTATATACTCTGTCCAACCTCCCACTTACAGTCTATTGCACAGAACCATGTCCAGAGGACTTCTGAATATCTCTGATGAAGTATGCTGGTTTTGGCAGGGGTAGAGCTAATTTTCTTCACAGTGTCTGGTATAGGTGGCTGTTTTGTATTTAGGCTGAACACAGGGTTGATGATATAGAGGTGTTTTTGTTATTGCTGAGCAGAGCTTACACAGAGACAAGGCCTCTTCTACTTTTCATACTGTTAAGGAAACTGGGAGGAGACAGCTGGAAGAGGCGACCCAAACTGGCCAAAGGAATATTCCAGACCATATGGCATCATGCTCAGTATATAAAATGGGGGGTAAGAAGGAGGAAGGGAGGTATGCTTGGAGTGATGCTGCTCCTCTTCCCAATTGACTGTTACATATGATGGGGCCCTGCTATCCTGGAGATGTCTGAACACCTGCCTGCCCATGGGAAGCAGTGAATTAATTCCTTGGTTTGCTTTACTTGTATGTTCAGCTCTTGCTTTCTCTCCTCACTGATGACTAAGACGTGCAGTAGAGCAACACTCCTCACTGGCTTCTCTGTCATCAATAGGAGAAAATAGCTATCAAAGCATTCCAGGAGCTTCCCGGATTGCTTATGTCCTGCTGAGTTATCCTAAATACTCCCCATAGATGTAGATGAAGACCCCTGACGAGCACCAGGGCCTGTAAACCTGAGGCAGCTCCTGCTAGTCTGTACAGGACCTGATCCACTCATCATTTCTGGTTATGTGTGTTACAGCGGGCACCCATTATAATGTTACTTTTACCTTTCCTGTCTTTTATCCTGACTTGTAAGTTTCCTGATGGCTTCTCATCAACCCCCAGGCAGACCTCCATTCACTTTAAGTGCTCTTTCGCATAAAAGTCAACTCTACCATCTCCCCTTCTTGTCCTTCTTGAAGAGCCTGTGTCTCACCATTGAAGTGGTAACAATGTAACCCACGCTTATTTGCAAGCTCCTGGCCCCAGAGTACGATTTTCAGGTTCCCCACCTGAAAGAGAAATATTTCAGGCAGCCCTTTTTAGCTTTTCTCTGACCTAATGTCCTCATCATTGCAAGTGCAATCCATACTATATTTAAAATCTGTTACCTGTATATCTGTAATCAGCAGTGATTACAGCTTGTGGTACAGGTACAGAGGATCCCTTCTCTCCAGGGCTGCTCTGAACCCATTCTCTGCCTGGCCTGTGTTTGTGCTTGAGAACGCCCCAATCCAGGTGCAGTACTTGCACTTGGTCTTGTGAAACTTCATGAACTGTGAACATGCTCACTTGCCAAGACTGCCAAGATCCCTCTGGATCGCATCCTTCCCAACCAAACAAGTTGGCATCATCCCCAAACTTGCTGAAGGTACACTCGATCTCAGTGTCCATGTCACTGGAAAAGATGATAAACAGCAGCAGTCCTGATACTGAATACCTCTGAGGAGCCCCTCTTGTCACTGGTCTCCACTCGGACACTGAGTCATTCACCACAACTATTTCAGTGTAACCATCCAGCCAATTCCTTATCTATTGAATGGTCCGTCCAAAAAATCCACATCTTTCCAGTTTAGACATAAGGGTGCTGTGTGACTCAGTGTCAGACATTTTGCACAAATCTGGTTAGAAGACATCAGACACTTTTCTGTTATCAAAAAAAATGCTGCAACCCAATCATTGAAGGTCACCAAGTTTGTGAGACATCATTTGCAATTGTTAAGCCTTGAAAAGAAATGGAATTTCTCTCACCTTGAAAGAAATGAAATTTGACTTTTTCTTTCTGTGCAAATCATTGCCTGGTTATAATGATTTCTTAGCAGATAGCCAGTCAAAAGATTAATAGAATTAGAATCGTTGTAAAAAAGCCTGTTCTCAGTGACAGCTAGCTTGGCTTTTTCTCTCTTCCTTTTGAAAGATAGTAAACAGAAACAAAGCCTGCAGCAATACAAAGAAAGCTAGCACATGAAAGAGGGATTAGCTTCAGGAGGGTATGACAGATGTAAAGTGCTTAGCACACATTGCTATGTGATGTTCAACATATGTTGTCAATTAAAAATTGCTTAAGAAATATTTAACAAGGCAGAGCTAACATACCCCTAGTTTGTACGAATATATTGAGCTTATGCATCACTGCCTCCCATTTAATTTTTTCAGTTTTGTTGTAAGCTGAAGAGAACCTTATATAACATGACTCTCAGCTAGTTTTAAAGTACCATTTAATTCAAAGTATTGGAAAACAGTGTTTGTTTTGTCTTTTGGTAAGACGATGACTGGATAAATTAGCACGGCAGAGGATCTTCTAAACTGATTAAAATTGGCTTTCTGCAGTAAAATATAATTTGCTGCATTTTCAAAAATGCATTCAAGATGTCATAGGCGTTGGCATATTCTTTACCTAGACTTTTCTGATGCCAATTACTGGGAAATTTTCCCAGTGAACCCCAAGGTGTAAGACACAAGCTCCTAGGGTAAATTCTATTTTATCATTTGTATTATCTCCTACTCCTGAATCTTTCTGCATGCAAGACATTTTGGTTTGTTTGAGTTTCTTTTTAAATGATTGAATATGCCCTATTCTACCCCCAAATAGCCACTAGACATTATTCTTTCTATTCCCTTTCAAATAAAAGCATCTTTCTACACAGCTGTACTGTAAAGCCTCCATAAAAAAACAACATTCTTGTTGAACTCTGATGCCACAAGATATCTTCACAAAAAATGTACTCCTAATGTTAGTATATTCCTGAAAGCACTTTTTTTTTTCCTATGGTCACAAATTAAGAGCTTTTTACGACTGGGAGTTCATAGGTTTGCAGTCATCCATGAAAGACACTACTTGTGGCTGTGGTCTATATATTAACTCCTTTTTGGAGGTAGAGGAACTGAACTTGTGGAAGGAATGATTGATAGACTCACAGACATTTTGTAGCATCTTATCACCTCTGCTAATTCTTGAAATGTTCTCACAATGAATTAACCTTTCAGTTAAAGTCTGTTGTTCCACTTGTAATATTGCTGTCTTGAACCTCCTCTTATGGAATTCTGTTTCCAATCATAAAATATGAGTGTTTAAAAATAAAAGTTACAGTGTTTATTCCAAGAGTCTTTGTACTTGTTAAACACATATTGTAGGCTGCTGCATACATCATCTGCCAACCAAATGTCAGTTCAACTCCTACTTCCTTTTAAGCAAGGTATAAAAAAATTCAAGAGATATTCATGGAACAGTGAACTGAATGTGCCTTAAGCGTGTTGTTGATGTGGGAATTTATACTAAATTACTGTGCTGATGGATGTTTGGCTATGAATTGAACTATTAACTAAGAAAAACTGAAACATACTTGAATATTGCAATACATATTATTTTAAAGGAACATTATAGACCAGAGATTTCTACCTTAGTGAGAGACAGAAAAAAGCATGGTAAAGGAAATAAGATGGGGTTTCTGAATATATAAAACTGGAAATACTGAGTAATTATACTGGTTTAATCATTATTTTTCTTTCTGCTCCTTTTAAAAATATGTTCTATGGGATTATAACTATAAATTTTAAAAAGTGACAAATGCATTATATTGATCCTAAGAACTG
Source organism: Alethe diademata (assembly GCA_025584955.1). Lineage (NCBI taxonomy): Eukaryota > Metazoa > Chordata > Aves > Passeriformes > Muscicapidae > Alethe > Alethe diademata. The sequence continues at coordinate 60,735,662 of JANRMJ010000054.1, forward strand.
GTAGATCATATTGTACAATCCAATTTAGAACCCAAAGTAAGGGAAAATATATGCAAAACACATTGGGTTGCTTTTCGGTTCTTTGTTGGTTTGTTTTTTGGTTTTTTTTGCTTTTTTTGAAAAAATTAAATTCAAGTCTGTTAATAGTGTAATGTCTTCAGAAATTTATTATTATTATTATTATTCAAGTATACCACACAAGTATTTTAGTAATGGCAAGAGATTTGTTTATTGCATGTTCTGGTAGATTGAGTACTAAAACTAGTAGTTTTTTAGTTTTGCAAATCCAAACTTTGTTGCTAAGATACCTCTTTCAGTATTGTTTGGTTAAGTATAACCTACACATTCACAACGAAGATTGAAAACCATGTGGGCTTTGGAAATCTCAAGGCATGGTAGCTTGTTAAGAGCAGAGAGAAGAAAATTGAGGAAATAGTATATATTTTAAACCTTTCTTTTTGTCCACGCAGGCCTTGCCTAAGGCATCATTATTGGGAAAGGAAGGTTGCTGTGAAATTTATCAGCCATGTGCAGAATTTGAACTGATGTTCACAGAAACAAATGGAAAATGGTCTAATAGTGAATAGTGAAGTTATGTCCTTGTTGAAGTAATTTAAACTGTTTTACTGTGTTGGAACTTAATATGAAAGATATTTATTTCCTTTACAAGGTGTAAGGGATCTTCAATATTCTAAAATAGTAGCAAAGGATAACACTTGTTAGATTTTTGTGTCCTATTATTGTCTGGTAATTTTTATTACTGCATTAAATTTAGTTTATCAATGGTCATTTTCAAATAAACCAATTTTCCTGTTTTTATGCAGGAAAGGCACAAAAATCAAAGTATATAAAATCCATTCCACAATATTGCTATGCCATATTTTCTGCCATTTTTCATGTACCAGTTACTTTTCTGTTTTGATTTCAGAAATGGTCCAATGCTCCAAATTTTTTTTTGTTTGTTGTTTTTTTTTTAAAAAAAAGCTGCCTTGGTTCCAGGTAGGAGAGGGTTAAATTTCTGCCGTAGTCAGGAGAGGACATGCCAGGACCCAGATATTATTGTGCACCACCTCACCTCATTGCCAGGGGCAGGAGAAAGGGAATGTCCTTCCACAAGGAAGGGCTCTCCTCTGCCTGGGCTGGCAGGGCTGCAGTTGGGTTGCAGGCTCTGTGGTGAACGTTCTGACATGGGACTTGCTCTCTCTGTTGTGCGCTTTTGTTATTAATATATTAGCTGTTAATGTTGCTTTTCCTTAACTCACTGCTTTTTCCAGTAAATTGTTCCTATTACCCTTGATCTTTGCCTTTTGTGCCTCTGATTCTCCTCTCCGGTCCATAGAAGGGGTGAGGAAGAAGGGAGAGAGGGAGATGAGAAAGAGGTATGAGGTTTTAGTGGGAGCAGTAAACTAGAGAATACCCTTCCTAAACCACACCAAAATCAAAGTTGATTTTATCAGGTTTCTTATACAAAAGAATACTTGTTAGTTTGTTATAATGATTTGTTAAGAACTGCATTAGCATCTATATACAGGTACTCAGCTTTCTGGGTGAGTTTGCAGATCTTGGGAACAAACAGTAATTGCAGTAGGTCTGCAGCTTCATCATTGTCCTCACCTAAGCAGTGCCAATTAATACCAGTTCTGAATTTGCAGCAGTTGTGTAGGTATTTAGAAAATTCATAGCATATTTCTGAGGTTTCTGCTAATCTTCAGTACTTTTTCAGTCATAACAAAATGAAAAAATATAGTATTTCATTATGTTATAGATAAAAACGTGATCAAGTCGAATTACATATGATTAAAATAAGCGATATTTATTTTGCGACCGAAATACGGTCCTGGATAGCCACAATCGCAAAGGAACAGCGTCGAGCCCGGGGTCGACACCGGCTGAACAGACAATGATTCGAACTCTATCGCTCCGAACCCCACAATGTTC
>JANRMJ010000054.1:60747298-60759208 GCA_025584955.1 Alethe diademata
CTCTTCTCTTCTCTTCTCTTCTCTTCTTTCTCTTCTCTCTCTTCTCTTCTCTTCTTCTCTTTTCTGTGAAGAAGAAATCAAACAACCTATATTCTACATTATAATCAGGAAGACCAGGGGACTGCATATTCTGCTTTAATGGATTTTATGTCCCCAAAGAAAAACTGCTTATAGAAAGAGAGTGTGACTTCACCTCACCCGATATCCCCTAGCAGAGGGCTGGTCCTGGTGCCAAGACCAGCAGTGTGGCTGGGAGGGGTGTGCCAGTATGAACACAAGCAGTGCATATGAAATGAGAGGTGTAATTCTCAGTGAACTTTCAGTCTTTACTAATATGTCAGAGGGTATTTCCTGCTTGCTCAGTGAAACGCATTAGTCATGTTTTACGCAAGGAAGCAACTGTCACCATTTTAAGAGAATACTTGTGCACTTTTTAAAAGTTAATTCTACCATTTTAATACCTTTTTGTGCCTTAAAATGTCAGTATGCATCAGTACAAGATGAATTGCTCAACTGTATCTTTAATATGTTTCCAAATAGTCTATTTAAAAATATCCTTAATTTCAAATAAATGGCATGAAACTGGCTGGGTTTTTTCTTATTTTTTATAGTTCTTAATCAGGGAGACAAAGTGCATTTGTTTAACGAAAACAAATCAAAGCACTTTGCACTGACATGGTTGTCACTGTAACAGGATGATTCTATTATTTAAATACTCAGAGGTTGCTTTTTAAATCATTCTTGATTAACAGAGCATGTATTTTCTGTTTCCTTTGAACTAAGAGTTTTTCTCCTTCCTTGCAGTTAACATATATATCTCAAACACCAGCTTGTCAACTGATGACTTTGAAGCTTCAGTAGCTATGCATATTAAACTGCACTGGCAGAAAAATAGCTGTGATGTCAAAAAAGGAACTTGGAGGTTATAGACTCTCAAGAAAGATTAGGACAAAGCTTTCCAATGACAAAGAATTAAAAGAACATGACAAGGCAAAATCAAAAGTCTTCAGTAAGAATTGTTTTGGCTTTGATTTTCCTCTGTGATGCATGAGAACTAAGTATGTCACCTGTACAAAATGGTACAGAAACATCTGGATATAAGCCAGACTGGCTTTTAAGAAATTAATACCAAAACCACATAAATTTAACCTGATTTTAACAATACTCACTTCCTTTCCTCAGGAAGGTTAATATATTGTTCGTCTCAGTTTGAAAGTTGTTACAAAAAATGTTAGTGCATTGCCTCATTTTCAATCTGTTCAATTGCCCCCAGAAGTGATGGTGACTCAGACTGCAAGGGTTCAAAGTGAAAAGCTCTGATTAACCTCAGGAATGTTGTTAATGAAGCACACATCGACTGGGAACAAGAGAAAAATAAAGGAACAAGCTTTCCTAATTTTTTCTGGCTTAGTCGAGCTAACCCTGTGTTGGAGGTTTACTAATTTGCTTCATCCACAACGCATCAGTAATTGCCTGGGGAAGTGGATCTGAAAAGAAATATTTGCAACATAGTGTCATGGAGACTAATACCAATTACAGACTACCTCTCTCTGAAGGCTGAGCCTAATGTCAATGTTTAATCTTAAACTTGCATTTAGATTCAGACTAAAACTTTTTAATCTTATTTTTTTCCTGGTCTTCCTGTCTTCCCATTTCTTCAGTCCTACCAATAGTGCATCAATTGCAGCACTAATTTAAATAATTTGCCACCTTTTGATAAGACTTCTCCAGGATATCAGGAAAATTAAAGCTGTCAAAACTAGACATAATTAAAATTTGCAAAATTAATGGGCTGCAAATCGGCAGAGGGTTTGCAGTAGGCAGTCCAGATGATCACGTCAACAGGAGATACTATTAAAAAGATCATGATGAATGGTGAGAGATAAACACTGCCATGCTGTAAAGTGCATTCATTCAGAAAATAAGTGCTACCATAGTAGAGTTTAGTACATGAAATACTCATACCGCTGCATTTCTAGAAGCCTTATTGCTATCAATATTGCAATGGAAAGGTTCACTACTTGGGTGTGACGACATGAAATGGTATTAAATGCTGATAATAGAAACATGGACTTACCATTAGCTATTCCCATGCACCATAAAGTAAAAATTAAATCAGGCATTTACCTAAAAATTCTTTAAAGAAAATAGCATGATAGCAATAAGAAAGTGTTACAGAGCTCTGCTTCCTGATAGATGTTCAACTATGCAATATGAGGAAAAAACAAAGCTACCACTGAGCAATGTAAGAGCATCAGTGTTGGTCCCCCAAAAGAGACAGGCATGGTAGCCAGCATGATGCTACTATAGCAGTACTTTGAATGTACTTGTTAAACCAGAAAAAGTAATTGATCTTAAGTGGGAATATGCCATATGCCTCTTCTGCATAAAAGCTTGACCTCTGAGGTCCGTTAGCTATCACTTATTAGTACATTTAAAATGCAAATTTTAAAATCTTATCCTATTTTATCTTTTTTTGCAGTAGACATATGAGCAACTATCAGAGAAAAAACTATCTGTAGTTGCCTGTTAAAAATTTTAAATTAATTTACTAAGACTTTTTTCATCCCATTTCTTTGAATTTTCTTTTTTCAAGTTCTAGAGAAAATAAATTTACCATCTGGACTGTCTACAGTAATAGAAAGTTTCTAAATATTAGCAAAAGCAAGATTTAATGTACTAAGTAACAAAGGCTACTACATGAAAAGTTCTTCTAAGTCTCATGTTCAGCAAGAAAACAAGTTGTTCTGGCTTGTCTGATGATTTTCTAAACCAAATAATCTAATCCACCTCAGCAATCTCAAACTGACTCCTGGCTAAAGTTCTCTCAAACAATGTCCACAACAAAGAAATTATTTGCTGACAGCAAGGGAACAGAAGCAGTGTAACTTGCTTCATATTTAGAATCTTAGAGCAAGTCTTTTCAAAGGTTCGCATCAATACTAATTTTAGATGGTCTTCTTGGTTCTTATTTTCCTCATCCCACAAAGATGAAAAATGACACTGATACATTTACAGACATTACTGTGAAAAAGCCAGGATCTGCTTCATACTGAGGGGCAAAGAGAATTCACTATAGAGTACAAAACATTTGAGCCAGTTCAGAGTCATATTTGAGATGGAAAATGGTATAATTTGTTAGCTCTGGAGTTATTATTAATCAATTTATTTGTTTATTTCTTGATTTAGATTTCTCAAAGCCCAAGGGCTTGGTATTCCAAATTTTGCAGGATTAAATGGAAAATACATAGTTGTTTACTTTGTCTCAGATGTGTTAAACACTGAAATTCCCAAATTCTATGTTTTGAATTTCTCTGACTTTTACTACAGCTTTTCCCAACCATGTGAGAGTTTTGACCTTTTCCAATTAAAGTCACCTGCTCAGTTAAATTGCAGGGGGATTTTATCTGTTTATTTTAGATTTTAAAAATAAAATATTTTGGATAATAAGATTTTAATATTTTTTCTTTAATATTTTCTCTCTAAAGCCTGTAGTTTTTCACTACATGAGACTGAAGAGGTGTGTGAAATGAGAACATTAATGAGGCTTATATATATATTTAATCAGCATACATAGCCCTAAAAAAAACCCGAATGTCTGTTACTGCTTCTCTCTTATTAAAAAAAAATTCTCTTTATAGTCTACTCTGATCTGCACTTTCCCCCCCAAACTCTTAAACTACCATATCACCACCTCTGATTAGATCCAAAGTAATGATCTATACTATGCCCAGCAAAATGTATTTCCTCTTTTGAGCCCTTATAATTGTGCCAACAATATAATCTTTCAGATAAAAATGAAACACTATTAAAAAAACAAACAACAACAAGAAAAAACACATCTACCATTTATTGGATCAGAAAAGATTTGCTAAACATACTAAAAGAAGAAGAAGAAATTATTTGATAAATTTAATGATAATAAAGAACACAAATGCAGCTCTAGTTACAGAATTGATCTTCAGTATTTACAAATATAAAGAAGAAAATTTACCACATATGTGACAAATTAACTTGTGACTATGATTCATTTATCTTTCCTGACTGAAGACTCCTTTTGGCAGGGTATTCCCATTAGGGCTACAGAGTAAAGCAACACATTTACCTTAAATAAAGGAGTCACTTTCCAGTCAGGCATCAACCATTTAGAACTACTCCAGATATGTATTTGGAAATGGTTTTAGACATATTCTATCGTTGTATAATGAAGTTCAGGCTGCCTTTAATATATATTATAGATTTTTATATATGCATATATATTGTATGTGTATAAATATATACACGTCTATCTCTATATATTGATATACCATTTATACTGTCCTTGGAGAACAATTGGTTGGTGAAGAACTATAAAACTCACAAGATGTCAGCTATGTTTAAGGGCTTTCTGAGCTTCCAGAGGCTGAAATGGTCACTCTTCAGTACAGTTTTGGGTACACTTTTTAACGGGCAGCCCTCACAGACTTAAGGGTCCTGGCTGGATTAAACTTTCTAAAGGATGTAAAGCCAGAGTTCACTGAAGTCCCAGCATAGCTAACTATTCCAAACCTGTGACTGTTGGACCTTCTGTACCATCCATCCTGGAATGGTTGATATCTCTGATCTGTGCCAAAGTTGTGAACTTATACTACTGCTTTCCTGATAGGATATCTGTCTTTGCAGTAAATAACTGAGAATTCCTGAATTTTTCAGTGTTTTCGGTATCTTACCTCCATATTGCATGGGCTAGAAGTCCTGGCTGCCTTGGTTTTGTGGGGTTGCGTTATTGCACTGAAAAAAAATCAAACCACTAAAGGATTGCAAAAGCGGAACTAGTTCATAAAAAAGAAAAAATAATTTTTCAACTAATGCTATCCAAATTAAACTCTGTTTTTGAGAAACTATTTGTGCTTCCTGTCAAAAAGATAAATAACAAATATATGTATAAAGAATTAGAAGTTAAAATGGAAAATTGCCTTTACAACAGTGAAAAAACGTGTTTTAATCAGGACAAATTCCTCTATTTTATATGAAAAATACAAGAATATTGCACACTTATTATGAAACATTTACTTTAATATTAATGTTACATAAGAATAGAAGATGCAAGTGGAAATAGATTACAATAAAACAGTGAGCAGCCAAGATATTTCTCTAGTACCACATGTAAGTAAAATCAACAATACACTGCAAAATCTTTTAATTTTGTTAAAATATCATTTTTAGTGACAAATTTTAAAAACCTTATCAACCTTCCTAAGTTTATGTAAAATTAACATTTAGGTTTTATGGAAAGCCTCGTACGCTACAATTTCTGGGTTTACACTGTTTAATGAGAAAGGTATCGTACAGTTTGTAAATTTTGCTGACTTGACTTGACACAGTGCCCTTCTACCTTTTCAACCTGTTTCCATCCTGGTACTGAAAGAAGGGTAGGGCTTATAGGAGGACCACTGGTCAAGCTAAATAACTTGCTTCATAGAATCATAGAATAATTTAGGTTGGAAAAGACCTTTGTGATCATGAATGCAACCATTAACCTAACAGTGACCATTCCGTCACTAAACCATGTCACTATGTGCCACATCTACATGTCTTTGAAATACCTCCAGGGGTGGGGATTCAGCCACTCCCCTGAAAAAAAAAAAAACAAAAACAAAAAAACCCAAAACTATTCCAATGCTTGACATACTTTTCTGGTAAGAAATTTAACCTAATATTATATCTAAATCTCTCCTGGCAAAACTTGAGACAATTTCTTCTTGTCCTATTGCTTGCCACTTGGGAGAAGTGACCGACTACGCTTTTTTACATAGTCCAAGCTGGTTATGAAGAACAATAAGGTGTCTCTCTCCTGAGCTTTCTTTTAAGCTAAACAGTCCCAGTTCCCTCAGCTGCCTCGCACAAGACTTGTGCTCCAAACCTTTCACCACCTCTGTTGCCCTTCATGTTGTTAATGTTTAGGAAATTTACTTAATTTTGAGCAGAGAATATAATTATCTGTAACGTTTTTAACTATGATTTCAATTATCAAAATTAAGAGCATTTCTATATAAGAGATAGTAAAAGGCAGTACAATAAAATTTTCACAGTAATTATTAAAAATGGCTGAATTTTTGGAGTTTTTTTTTTTAAATATTCTTCCTATTACAAAAGAGAACATTACAATACTATAAAACTCTTTCAATAATAAATTAAAATAAAATAACTACAGCCAGTTAATACAAACAATTTGTGTCAAACAAAAAGCAATATTAATGGTCATATTTTAAAATAAAACATGAAACTGTAAAAAACTACAGCATTCCTTGAACAGTCTTCTGGGGATATACGATAATTGTCACACCACTTACATTAGAAGACAATGAAATGTTATTTGACAATTTTGCTGAGATAGTACTTTTTGAAAGTTAGTATTCTAATGTCATTGAGGATGGGCATAACATCAACTTTTTATTAAAGAGATCATAGTGGCTTTGTGAGGAAAAAGTAGGCGTATTCATATTGAGCAGAACTATATGACAGAATTTACATCCTTTAGAAATAGTCAGATAATTGGTGGGCATGATGCTGGGCCTACCGAACTCAAGGCATCTTGCATGAGTTCCTCCTGGGCAATCTAGTCTTGAAGCCAACACTGAAATGCGTAGAAAGTACTCCTATGTTTTGTGTATCTTTATTTGCAGCTTTGACAATAATTCATTTGACAATAATTGCTGTCAGCTTCTTAGTGAAACACATTTTCCTCTTTTCAGAGCCCCATTGATCATTGAATATGCATCTGAATCAAAAAAGACATTACTGATAGTAGTAAATCTGGTTTAAGCATGACAGGAAACAACTAAATATTTCTATTTTATATCAAGACCTAATTAGAAATTCCTTTCTTCTTTCCTTTTATCTGTTCGCTGGTGTGACCAGAAACAAAAATGGTGTTTTAGCTGGTAACATATTTCGGATTTAAATAGTAACATTACAAGAAGAGATGTGTAAGTTTTCACCACAGTCTTGTATGCATTCTCCTTCAGATTAGCATTTCATTTGCTTTTTGACCTCCACTGCAGGACTTTTTATTGATCTATGAATGTTGGTGTCTGTTTTTTTCATTTGCGTTGCAGTTCATTTAGAACTCAGATATACACAAGTAGGTCATATTATTCCCTCCAACATTCACCACTTTGCCTTCAATGAAACTTATTTCATCCAGAATTAGGTTGCCTGTTCACCAAAGTCCTTTTGAAGTTCTTCACAATATCCTTGAGACCTGATTAACCCAAATATGCTTAGCTGTTTTTGTTGCTAATTAAACCACCTCATTCCTCACCTTTGCCAAGTTACTAAGAAGAATATTCAACAATGCAAACATCCTTTGTGGTTAGTTTGCACTTACCACTTTTAAGTACTTGAAAATAATAATTTGTACTCATTTAGCTTGCTTTCTTCTGCAAGACAAAGGATGTCTACTTGGATATATTTCTTATATCAGAATTTAATCTTTTCTCTTGCACTTCATACAGATGAGAAATATAATACATTGCAGCCTTAACAGAATAAACAAAGACATAAACAGAAGGATAGCTTATGCTTGATGAAAAGTTTTCTTTTGTTTTCTATTTTAATAAGAAGAATTTTTTTAAAAATACAGGCATGATCATAAGACCACCCTGGTAACAGGGGAAAAAAAGAAATAGAAATTTTTAAAGTCACATAAAATCAAAACCAATAGAAATAAAAAAAATTACCTGGATAAACAGGGATGATACAAAAGAGAGATGCATTTTCATATTAGGAATGATAATTCATTACTGTGAAATAACAAGTAAGTTGGTTGGAGACCAGGTCTCCAATGGTGATCTTTAATTCTCAATTACCCTTTATCCTATCGAATATCCTTACCCTAACATCACTAAAAGTAAATTTCTTTTTAACTACCTTTTCTTGATGGTGAAAACCATTCACCTTATGTCTCAATAAGCAAACATCAGTACTGAAGAAGATAATGGGTAAGCAATATTTAGCCTAATAAGATGAGAAGAAATTATCAGACAGTTATTCAGTTAGTTGTGGAATGATCCTTACAACCAATGAACAAAGTAGAGTACTTGAAACAAAATTTATGAACATAAAATATAACTGTCTTTTTTTTTTTGCCAGTTCTGCTGTATTCATTAATTTTTAAGTCACCTATTGATTGCTCCATGTGATCCTTAAAAATGTCAGCCCCAATATTGCTGACAAATATGATTTTTACATCAAGAAAAGATAATGAACTTTATTTTTATTTATTTTTTAGCACTGCTATGAACATGTATGGTCTTAATGAGAAGGGTTTTGAAAAAAAATTGAGGAGCAAAGCTACCTTAGAAATGCCCTTTTTAAGATACATGGATGTATTATCTAAATAAAATATTAATGCAGTAAAGATTTTATGTCTGATGTCATATGAAACTTGTCTGAAGAGAATTTTAGTGAAATCTCTATGTATTTAAAATGTGCATATGGGTAATTTGAAATTATGCATTTCTATGTATATAAAATCAGAAACTTGTATGTCCATGAATTCAACCTTAGATATTTGTAGGCTTCTATCTGTGACTTCGGGGTTAACTAGTTTTAAAATAGACTGAAAAGCTTTTAAGTCACCTTCCAGCTTATTTTTGGTTTTTGGCACACTCTTGTTGTTGTATTCCTTTTTCCACTACCTTTTTCTGACAAACTAAAGGTCATGTTAGACAATCTTTTGACCTCTAACTTATGGCAGTGTCTTCTGGGTGGTAATAACAATAATTAGGCTTTTGCAATGTGAACAGAGATGTCCAGCATAAATAGGGTCAAAATGAACATCAAGATACATGCACAACATAAGAAACATAATCTGTAGATCAAATCTTTAATAAATCACTATAAACAAATACTTTTCTAGAGATGTTTTTGTGTTTTGCTTGTTTATTTGTTTTGCTTGTTTATTTGTTTGGGGGATTGTGTGGCTTTTTTGTTATTGCGGGGTTTCTGGTTTAGATTTTGTTGGTTTTTTGATTTTTTGGGGGGTTTTTTTGTGGGGTTCATTTGACTTTCATTAATAAATACTGATATCTGAGAAATGCATAGAACGACAGGATTATAAACGGTGTTAATGGTCTTTCAGTCAGATGGAGATGTCTAAATCATAGATTCCTACATTAGGACAGATGTAGCCCACTTTTTTTTTTTTCTTCAGTTTGATTAACTCACTATGTCCAACTTCAGACTTCATGTCTCTTGACCTCATTTTACAAATTTATGCATTCAACTCTTTTTTCACTCTCACGTCTGCTTGGACATTATCATTCTACTGCATCCTGATTTAATACTCATTTAGAGTCATACAAATGATCATTATTTTAGCAAGCTTTGGTTAAACTACACGGTTTAACATGAAGTGTTTACTTTCTGTCAGAGAAGACTATAATATTCTTATCCATAATTTTTACTAAATTGATTTCTACTAAATCTACTAATTGAAAAATTCACTATTTTTTTTTTTTTTTTGCTTGAATATTCTGGCTTGTTAACTTGTGAAATTTTCACCTGGAAACTATTTATTTTGATGACCTGAATTGTATTTCTGCTAAATTTTCATGTGAATCCATAAATTTATTATTTTTATCATAGACATAGTATATCTCTATATATCTATACATTTATGTCAGCTGAATCCTGTCATAAAACCCTCCCTGAATTGCAATACACAAACATTTCCTTTTAGAACACAAAATGACTTGTCAGGTAGCACCAGTGTTTTCTTTTCTTTCCCTATAAGATTTAATGCATTTGTGCATGACATTTCAAATATCTAATATATAATACTAAAAGCTGCTTTTGGTCGGCTGATTTCTGACAGTCAGCCCTGCCTAGTTTTAAACCTTCAATAGAGGTATTTTGTGGTTTAGGAAAGGCGCTCCTTACTTTAGTTGTCCCACTGACAATCTCCAAAGGATTCTGCTTCTCCGTCCCGCTCCCTGTCTTCCTGATCCACATGGCACAAAAGGTAAAGATCACTGGCTGAGATAAGAACAATTTACTGGAAAAAACAGTGGGATAAGCAAATGAACAGTACAAAAGAGAGAGTAATTCACATGCAAAATGCTTGCAAGCCTGACTGGACCCAGTGCAGTCACACTATCCTGCTGCTCCCTCTGGCTTGGGACTGGCACCATGCTCCCCTTACTAGAAGGAACCCTTTTTTCTTGGAAGAGTGTCTTTTTCCTTGCATCCCATGTGAAGTGGCCTAAAATAACTTACAAGTACTTGCCATGCACCCTCCTGGCTACTGCAGAAATTGTCCCTGTCCAAGCCAAAAGCAGAACAGTATAACACATTTATTATGGTCTACCTTTTATAATGTACTATTATTTTCCAGTTTCCCAGAGTGCTAGTTCAGTTGTCCAAAGCTGTCAGTTACCTTTTGAAGGTTCTTTAAAACAGGCCCATTCCAAGTTGTACTCAGGACATGTTACTCTGGCATATTTCTTAAACACTTCTAACACGCTCTACTATTTTCATACAAACCACCTCTACACCACTGACAAAAAAAAGTACTCTGTATTTACTCTATTAATTCCCTTCTTATTGTTTGGCAAAAGGGAAGTTTTTCTTGATACATTGCATTATCATTTTGAAGGTTCCTTATTCCTTAAATTGCTTAAGCATCCTTTATAATCTGCAATAATTTGTTATAGATTCTAAAATCATAGAACATTTTTCCTTTAAATTCTATATTTTGAAATTGAAGGTTTCATTTACACACTGTATTATTTTTACCTATTCTTGATATATTTGCTATTTCATAGATTAAATAAAACCTAAAAGAAGCAGCAATATCAAATGACACTTTCGTATTTCTTCTTTAGACATAAAAAATGTTTGCATTATTTAAATGTTTATACTGTCACAAATATAAATTATTTAAGTCTTTCACTAAGATTTTTTAAATTTTTTATTTATTTTTATTTATTTTTATTTATTTTTATTCTAATCAGATTTATTAACAATAAATCAGTAGGTATGGAGGAATGTCTAAAGAAGCAACCTGTAAATATGAATGGAAATAACTACTTTATTCCTTCTCTTCACCTACCTTTGTATTTTGAAGGAAGTGACAGAGATATCTTGGACTGTCTAGGAGGAATAAGAAAGTGTACTTTGATAACAATATAACACTTCAAAATGTGCATGCTTCTTTTTTCAATTTGACTACATTTGAATTAATTTGTAGACTATCTCCCCAATGAGTACTTTAGCCTTCACTCTGACTTTCCATGAAAACTCATTTTTCCAGTGATATTTTTACCTTGAATATTGTATTTGGTTCACTTCGCTTTCAATTTAATTCAGGTGGTAGTGGAGAGACACTAGATGTCAATGTGAATGAGAATCTGGGTTTTTTAAAATTTGTTATTTTTTTATCCTGCTCTCCTATGAACAAAAGAACAAGTTTCTGTTTCCTTACATGCAATTCAGGCCCCTCAGGGTGCCTAAGAAAAGCATTTGACACTAAGTCATTTAGGTAACTGAATTGTTTTCCTGACTCTTCAGTAACTTAGATGAAGACATCTACCTTGTAAACTTTTGAAGATGTGTCCATACACATACACAGAAACAAGAAAACCCAAACAGACAAAAACAAACAGAGGAACCCCATAAACCCCCTTAGTTTAGTTCATGGCAAAATCAATCAAACAAAAGATACAACTCCTTAAAATATTTCCTTATAGATTCACTGTTTCTTTCTTTGTGAATCTTTGCAACAAAATATATGATGCACAGGAGGTTTGTAAGGTACAAAATGTTAAAAAAATCCCAAACCCCAACAATTTCTGTCACCCTTTTCCACAAACACTGCATTTACACTGTGGGTGGAATCCCTTCCTACAGTGTCATAAATACTGGGTT
>JANRMJ010000054.1:60762243-60783429 GCA_025584955.1 Alethe diademata
CCTTCCTTCCTTCCTTCCTTCCTTCCTTCCTTCCTTCCTTCCTTCCTTCCCTTTCTCTCTCTTCCCCTTTTTCCCTTCCTTCTTTCTCTGTTGTTTCCTCCCTTCCATCTTTTCCTTTCTTCTTTTCTTGTAGTAAACAGTAAGACTTTGAAAAGAAATGCTTCTTTAGAACATAAATCAATGTGGTCCCATAAATTAATGATGTTCAGTGTAAACACACACATAAATTCATATGCCAGGATGTATTTTCTATCACAAGGAGTTTGAATTCTATAAAAAACAAAGATTATAGAAAAAAGGAGTTACAATGTAGTAATAGCAAGTCAGAATATATGAAAGAAGAGTAAGTGCAATAACAATTTTCCATAATATATAATTTCCTTTATCATTAACTTTTTCCTCCAAGAAAATACTTTTTCAAATTTAGACTTAAATTTATAGCTGAAAGAATTAAAACAATTTCTTCCTATGTAAGTAAAGTCCTACAGCCAGAAAGGACCTGAAAATATCTTTAGGAATCCAGCTAACATCAAACCAGTCCAAGTACAATTAATGGAAAAGTTCCTTTTAAAACATTTTTAAAACAAATATGCAAATATGATGCAATACATCAAATTATAGTTGTCTCCTGAGGGGGTTTGTTGGGCAGAAGGAATCAGTGGGACTTAGACATGGCTCAGCTATGAAAATTTAAAGAGAAGGCTGAGCAGAAGGTATATATGTACATCTCATCACTTATAAATAGATGTGTATATATGTATATATATACACATTATATACCTTTGTAACAGGTAGTTAAAACTAATTTTATTTTCAACAAACTAGGCTAAATGATTTTGGTTCTCTTCATAGTGAACAGTCAAAAGGAATATTCTGAGCCTTTGGCCAAATCATAATACCTAAGGAGATCTCATTTCCTTTCTGTCTAGAATCTTTTCAATGCACTAGTCGATTCCAAGCATTTAAGAGAGAGGCAGAAATCTCAGTATTCCTCTGAATTTTATTTAGTGAAATTCCCAGTTGGACTGGGAAAAACTGCATATGTTACCACTGACAAAAAGGCAGAATGAGAACCAAATCGTCTGCTCTGTTTGGCAGTTAAATTCTTGCCAGCCTTTTCATCATACAGATTTACATCAACCAGCATTAAGTCTGAACTATTTATATTGGTGACTGTATTTTGCCCAGCCAGCAACAATAATGATACTGCAATTACAATACCTCAAAAAGTATCACATTAAAACTAAGCATTTTAATGTCCTGAAAATGTATTTTCAGTACTAGTATGACTAGTATGGAGGTACAGACTAGTAGAGCTGCAGACAAGTATAGAACAGAATGAGTTTCTCAAGCTATATCTATCTTACTAAACAAAAGAGGGTGAAAGTAAAGTGTACACTGAACTCTCTTCATTCCTGTTGCACTTTCAGCATCCCTGTTACTTGTTAACTTGCCCCCTAACTAGTTCAACAACCACCTTTCACTTAAAAAATGGGTAGGCTTTATTCAGTGGATACTTTGCTTCATGCCCAAAGAACTGTCATAAGGCAGAACTACTTCTCGCTTTAACAAATGCATATTTTATCAAATGTATATTTTTCTATCTCTTATGTGCTCTCATCTCACAGAGAGTTGCAAGCTGTGGATACTTTCAGGTTCATGACAAAAAAAAATAAAACACCCTTGGTGGGTTGCCACACCATGACACCATTATGCCTAATGATGAAGTGAGGAAAATGTACAAAACAATATAATATTACATATTACACATGTAATAAACAAATACATATTACACAGCTACAGAGGCCTTGTACAGAATCTAGGGGAGATCCAGACCGGAGTGCTGTGCCATACAGATAAAATCATTCTTTTCATGAAGGAGCTGAAATTTTTTAAATTAATTCCACCGGACATTGCTACTTGATCTTTTGACTGAGGACTGGTCCCTTGCACTTGAAGCGGTGTGCCTATTCAATTGTACTCTTTTATGATTTTTTCTCTTCTTAAGGATAGAGGGTGTGCACAGAAAAAAGAAGAAAATATCGGTTCTTGTGATTTTCATTCTATTGTTAAAGGATCATATCTGTTCCTTCTTTGTCACCTAGTAGTAACCTATTCAGCAAACCTCTGATTTCATTCAGTAATTGCAGCACTAATTGCAGTTCTTGGTCTCCTCTTATGTATGTAGAAACTTGGACTTAGTCCAGAAGTTTCTCCAAGACAGTGAGGAGCTCTTCCAGCTGGGGATTTGAAATTAAGCAGGAGCTGAAGCCAAACTCTCATCCTGCTTTTCCTTTCCCTGTTATTGGAGAAAAGATGAGCTCTATTAAGCAGTGTCCTAAAGTGCCTGCGTGGAGCTGTTTTTTTCTTGGTTTTTGGTTTGTTTGTTTGTCGGCATTGTGCGAGTGTGCGTGTGTGTGTGTGTGTGTGTGTTTTGGTGATTGCAAATGCATTACAATTTTTAAATATCTAAAGATTTATTAAAATAATTTGTTCTGTGATTCTATAATTTGAGAAGAATTTATTTATTTAAAAGTTAAAACTTTGGGGTTTGCAACTATTTTTGACAAAATCTATGAGAGGGACACCAGCTCTTCCATCTCTCTCTTTCCCCCACCACAGAGAAACAAAATTTTTCTTAATTTATGATTGAGTATATGAAACCAAGAAGACAGGTTTTGAAAAATATAGAAAACACAGAGTAATTCAGACCAGATAATTCCAGGTCAATTGTGCTAATGATATTTAGTCTTATGCAGAAAACAAACATGGTGGCAAACAGACATACTTTCCAGATTGAAGACACGAGTCCTGACTCAATTGCTGCATTTGCTCACCTGTAAAGGTTCACTTGCTTTTCAGCTTGTATTTTTTAGAATAAAAAGTATGATAATACATATGATCCTATGCCATTGGCATGTCATGGCACAGAAACTTACTTGTCACATGGAGCAAGATCAGACACACACAAGACTACACATAAGAGTGTGTAGTCATTTGCTTTTTCTATGAGATCCATGGCACTTTTTTTTCACCCTTTTTAGCTTTGCAAAGTCTTGTGTAAACCTCTTAAGGCTTATGATAGAGGAGATCCTTTAACACCCCAATAGTCAGCAAGCAGATTTATGGGTCATTTTCTTGTCTCTATTGCTTCCTAGGCTTTAGGAGTTGAGCATACAGCTACTCTTAGAGGTTTGGTTTTAGTTGTTTGGGAGGGTATGTTTTGTTCTTTGGTTGGTTAGTTGAGTTTTTTTAATTTTGCCACCTTATATTTGTTTGGTTTATTGTCTTTACTAATTATTAATCAAAATGTCTTTGGCTAACAAAACAGATGTCGTTACATTCCAAGAGTTTGCATACCCTTCACATACCACAAATGCTTACAGAAATTATCACTAAAAGTAATCAAACTGGAATTACTCTTCCAATAGTTTACATATTTTCAAAGTTGTCTATACTGAAGCTTTTCAGCCTGGTCCATTTAGTTTTGTTTAAGCATAATAACTACTTCCTAAGAAAAATCACAGAATCACAGAATTATGGAATGGGTCAGGTTGGAAGGGACCACTGGGTCTAATCTGGTCCCACCTCCCTGCTCAAGCAAGGTCATTCTAGACTACATGGCACAGGCTTGTGTCCAGATGGTTCTTAAACATCTCCAGTGAGGGAGGCTCCAGAACCTCTCTGGGCAATCTGTGCTGGTACACAGTCACCTGCACACTGATAAAGTTCTTTCTCATAAAAATGTATTTTATTAATTTTAAAAAGGTAGCATAACATGAGGATTTTATTCGCAATTCTGTGTAAATGTAGTTGACCTCCCTAACTAACTCATTTAGGCTAGGATTAAGCCAGAATGAGTAGATCTCTTCCTCTATTTCTCTGATGCCTGGAAGAAGTACTGATTTTGTTTTATTTTGAAGACTGATGAAGCAATGATTACAAATAAGTTATAGTCACAATTAGGACTCTTTTAAGTGCTTTTTTATTAGTGAGAGTCTTTTCAGCATACTCCTGTCTTGGCTTTTTGCCAAGTATGAATATTGTCTATTGCTGAGTGTAAAGCTACTTGGTTTAACTTTTTTTAAAGAATAATAAGCTTACATTTGCAGTACTACTAGTACTTTACTTGGTTTTGTTGATTAAAGGAGAAAGCTCATCATATTTTTGTATTTATTATAATGAACAAAAGCACAGAATTTCCCTCCAAACTATTTTAAACTCTAGACATCTTTGACTCAGATTAAATAAAAAAACCAAACCAACCAGACAAAACCAAAAATGGCTCAGGAAGATTGAACATATAGACATTTTAGATTACTTCTTCTGCACAAAAAAAAATCAGTTCATAAATTCAAAAAATCTCAATTTCTTCAATATCTCTGCCAAATATATATATCTATTCTTTTAAAATACTATGATTCTATGGATCTACATTAATTTCTCTGGTTTTGGTAGAACCACACAATTTTAGAAAATATGAGGGGTTGCCTAAAAAAAAAGTTGTCGGGAAATGTTACATTTTATGCATGACTTCCTACTCAAAGTGAGTATCAGTGAAAAGTTCTGAGGACCATTCAGGGCATAAATATGAATCAGCATGAAAATCAATGTATATTTACTGAACTGAAACAAGCAATTTTATTGTTTACTCTACTCCTATGTAGAAATTTTATTAGGGCTTTTAATGCAAAAAATTATTTTACTTTTGCTTTAGAAAAAAAGCAGTAATTAAAGGCTATTGCTATTTATATACTTTCATTAAAAAGGAAATGAGTAGAAATGCTTTTAAATGAAATGCTAATAGGAAGAAAAAACCCTCTTTCATTTTCCATGAAGGAAAAGTAATTCCTGCTTATATTTAGTGTCTGTATGAAACATTATATTTCACTTCAAAAAGTGTTTTTTTTTAATTTTATTTTAAATATAATAAATCCTTATTTGACTTTTGTAGTAATTAATATGGCTTTCAGAGAGAGTGTCAACTGCCATGAATGCTTATTACTTCTTTGCATCTCTTCAGGGAAAGCTTGCATGTATTGTGTATAACATAATATTGATTGGAATTAACATCACTAAGAACAGTAAAAAATTACTTTCTTACAGACTGAAAAGCTGACAGACAGTAGAAAAAATGGTCAAAGATATATGGGCAATACAATTTATGACCTGATTCAAAGTTGAAGTAATTTTGGAGCCTTGCTATAGACTTTAAATGGTTTCAGAAGAAGCCTTTATTAAAAATTTAAGAACTCATTTTTAACCCAAACCCAAATCTGTTTTCAAATATTAAGCAAGAAATTCAAACTCTGCATGCTTTAATGACATGTACATTGGATATAGCTGAGTTTTAAGGCAATTAAACTCTGAATATTGTTTTCATTCATGACAACATGCAAAATACTCTTTATCAGATTTATCTATCAAAATTCCTTAGTATAAACAAATTATCTTTATGGAGTTGACAGTATGACAAAGAGCTGAGAGAGTCTATGTTCTCCTTGAAATAGCATCTGCATGCCAGACCAAAAACCTTCAATATTAGTATTTTATAGCTATGTTTAGGTAACTCAGTAAACTCTTATGTTTCACTTGTCCAAAGTAGTCCTTTTTGACAAACAAAATAAAATTTAAAACCTCACAAAACCAGAAACAGAAGATTCTCATTTTGTATTTTAAGTTCTGAGAAGACAGTGCATTTACTTAAATGTTAAGATCCACATTAAATTACAAAGATGTCTCTGCCTAACTTAAGGCAAATGAGACCATGTGCCAAAGTCAATAGTATTGATTTGATTTAACAGTAAATGTGAGGAAGAGTGAGAGAAATAAACAGAAAAAGTTGTGGTGGGGTGGAGAGAAAGAGAGTAACAGAGACAGATGAAATAGAAAATACCACCATTCTGAGGATGTTGATAGCAGCCTGTTGATCCTCTTCTTCTGGTCTTGCAGGTGGTGAGGGTTCTCAAAACATGGAGTTCAATGGATTAATACACTTGGGCCAGGGAGGTTTACAATTGAGCCACTTTGTGTACGGGAGGATATGTGTTTACTCCTTTTGACCACATGTTATGCCACACACCCAAAACCACTCCTCCTCCCCTCTTTGTTGTGGGGTGATTGTTGCAATCTTGGCCTCAGTAGGTAGAACTTTGAATTATAGACTCCCACACCCCAAGCCCCTCCAGGGCTGATTTGCAGGACAGCTGCTAGGTTCAGCTTTCTTTTTTGATACATTCTTCTCCCTCAGCCTTGTTTACTTGCCATAATGGGCAAAAGTCCTTAAAAATGTTCAATCCATTAACAGTGACTTTTCAGTCTCTGACACTGAAGCACAATGACTCAACATAGAGGAAACCTGAAAACTTCTGGGCTGCCATTCACACAGACAACTTTCTGTACAGAAGATGTATCTTGAAACATGTCCTAGGGCACTTGAAGAGAAAAACAAGAATTCTGTCCAGTCAGCAGAAGTCTGAAATTTAGAAAACTAAG
The DNA here is from genome assembly GCA_025584955.1 of Alethe diademata. Classification (NCBI taxonomy): domain Eukaryota; kingdom Metazoa; phylum Chordata; class Aves; order Passeriformes; family Muscicapidae; genus Alethe; species Alethe diademata. Next base: position 60,768,739 of record JANRMJ010000054.1, read on the forward strand.
ATTGGTCCTGATATGTTTAAAGGTGTCAGGGGAGCAGAGAAAAAAGCTGGTGAGGTTTGAGATGTGAAATAAAGCAGTCAAAGTGATAGCTATTGAGAGATCAGCACACCAGATCATAACATTTGTTCTTTGAGAGTTTTGACGTGGAGAGGAAGAAATTTTGCTGTAAATGCATAGGAAGCTTGGACAGCTCTCATTAAAAATTGTTTTCTCTTAAAGAAGTAATTTTTTTTTTAATTAAAAAAGCTTGGGAAAAAAACCCACAGAATAAAGAAAACAACAACAACAAAACCAAGACAGTCTGAGGGATGGGTAAATGGTGAGGTTAGCAATGTCCTTATTGATACAGCTCCGAGGGAAGGTCAATGAGCTGGGCATCAACCCATGTTGGAAAGCTACAAATTCTGAGAAAAGGTGAGATTTTACTCTTCCTGAAGGTTATGGTTCAGTATGTTTAGCATAGCTGTTGCCTGGAGTGGAAAAGAAAATTTTCTGAGTCATATAGAAGAAACTACAGACTGTTGGCTTTATTCCCTCCACTCTGGCTTCATTGTACGTTGTACTTATCGAAATTCATAATGTTCATCTGTTCATGCTTTCTGATGACCTAAAAATAATTTCTCTTCTAGAGCTGTATGGATCCTTTTATAGTGTAGAAAGTAACATAAAAGGTAAAAAAAAACCCAAAAAAAACAACTGTCTTTAAAAAAAAACTATTAAATTATTTCATTCATGGTCAAGGTTAGGATAAAACTTGGGATAGAAACATCAGTAAAAGGATTTTAAAAGTTTAAAAGAAATTTTTCCATTTCTAAAGGAATGGAAATTTAACAAATTTTCCCAATTTAGTAATATTAAACAGTTAAAGTCCAACAAGGAACTGAAAGCCACAAGTCTTAACTATTTTATCTTGGTGATTCTGCAAGCAGAACTTACCTGTATTTCATCACTTCATCAATGAAGATAGTAGGAGCGGCAGTGTAAAACATTTCCATGAAGTCTGAATAAACAACACTTACAATTCTCCCCTCACCTACCTAGGCAGTCATCTTAAAAACCCATCAGGTTGGTCAGACATGATTTGCCTCTGCTGAATCCATGCTGACTGCTCCAAATCACCTTCTTGTCTTTCATGTAACCGGAAAATGGTTTACTGGATTACTTGTACCATCGCTTTCCCATACTTGAGCTGAAGCTGCAGGTCCTGCAGTTCCCTAGTTTTTCCTCTTTGTGTTTCTTGAAGAGAAATGTGTTATTTGCCATCTTCCAGTTATCAGGAAACAATCCTGACCTCCACATTCTTTCAGATATAATCAGAAGTGTCCCCACAAAGAGATTGGTCAGTTTCTTCTCCACTTGTTGGTGTAGGTTCTAAAGTTGCATGGACTTCCCTGTAGTTTGGGTAAATGTTCCATGACTTGATCTTCCTCCACCTTTACATCTTCCTTAGTTTACTTCAAGGAGAAATAAGTCTTTCTGGCTTCAGACTTGCCTTTGAGACTCAAGGACCTAGGGCTGTGGAAGGCAGGTCTATCAATACAGAATGACTTGAAGAAGACATTGAGCAATTCAGCTTTTTAGGTATCTTTGTCACCAGGTTTTCTGTCCAATTCAGCAGCTGACAATTTTCTTTGTTTTTCTTTCACTGCAGTTGCACCTATAAAACCTCCTCTTGTTGTTCTTCAACTTTCAACAGTCAAAACTCCAGATAGGTTTTACAAACCACATCCTTTCCCACTAGGACACTTCCCAAAGATCAAAATATATGTGTATATACATTATATAGAGAGAGAGCCTCAAACTCTTCGAATTTTTCCAGTCGCAAATTTAAAAATGAAACTAATTATGAGTCTTCCTCCACAAATTACCACTCTCTTACTGTGTGTATATATATATATATATATGTATATACACACACACATATACATGTATATTTTTGCCACGATTCCATATTTCCAGGACTCATTCTGTAGATAATTTTTATCTGCTGGACACTGATGGTAGCTGGATATTAAGTATATTCATAAAAGATATTTACTCAGAAACATAGATTAAGGTTGAGTTTGGTGCTGATTCTAGATATTGGAGGGATTACTTTTATTTAACCTTGAGTCTTACTGCAGTAACAACTACTTCACAAATTAATCATTTTTTTAGAATCTTACACACAGCAGCTCACCTTAAATTGCCCGATAAACTGAGCTAATGTAAACCTTTACATACATTCCATGCTTGAATTCAAGCTATAAGACCAAAAAAGTTTATTAAAATGAAGTGGAATATGCCACCAACATTATATGAAATTGTGGATGTGATTCTTACATCCTGAGGGATCTTTGTGAAAGAAGCAGGCTTGGTCAGATGTATGTCCCTTTGTGCCTTTACAAAACAATCCTAAGGATTTTCTGATGGATTAAAGGGATTTTTAGATGACTGTGAGGTAATCCTATAAGACTAAATCACATGTAACATTGTCCTACAGGATTTGTGTAGGACTTAAATATTATACTATAAGACCTGTAATGATTCCTTCAAAAACACAAGTCTGACTGAGTAGCTATTATGATGAGTACAAGTTACAGGACATGCAGGAGAATACATAGGTAGTAATGCACTAATGTTTATAACACTGTGTTTTATTACTTACTCAAGAGTAGTTCATTCCATATTAAAAGCCAGTGTTAGGGATTTAACCTCTCAGAAAATTTTCTCTTTTTTGCTGTTACAATTGAAGTAAGGCAATTTTAATAGATAGTCCCTGGAGCATAATTTTATTTTCTGCCGGTTGAGACACTGCTTTCCATCCTCTATTCAAATTTAAATGTATCAAAAATTGCAGAATTAAATTAATTAAATATAATTGAATATATGTTTAGGTTTAGGTAGCCATATATAGGTTCAGTGTTAGATAGTGACCAAGAATTATTAAATTTTAAGGAAACTCTGAATTCCTTGAACATTATTTTAAATTGAGGTACTAACAATAACCCAAAGTGGTTTATATAGATGTAACAAAAGCTCTACAATACAGTACAAAACAGCTATAGTTAGGACTCTTAATTCTTATAGACACAACAAGGATGTTGGTTTGAAATAGTAAACACACCACTTGTTTAATTTGTTGACAAATCTCTACAATCCCCTGCAACAGGGAATTCCATTTAGGATGAAATTTTCTCCAATGTTGAGAAACTTACTTCATCACCAAAAAAGATAATTAAAAGCTTTCTATGTCGTTGTTATGTCTTTCTTTTTCTTTTTATTATCTTTTTTTGCTTTTTAATCTATATTTTGTTTCTTTATCTTTGACTATATTGCAGCTTTGTATGAAATCAATTGGTTCTTCTGCAAAAATAAATTAAATTTGTGACCTGAGGCTCTTCCAATGGGAACTCTTAACACTGTTTTGTTAAAAAACTAGGGAACTTCTGTAGATGCCATTTTGGCAGTGGGCTGGTACTGGAAGGGAATCCTTTTTCTTGGTGTCCATATTGATTATCTTTGTCAGGAGTCTTTCAGGTCGCAAGGGCCTGTTGTAAAAATTACATTGTTATTACCTTTAATACTAAACATTATTTATCAACTTCTTCCTCTGTCATAAAATTTCTTTTTTTTTTTTTTTTAAGTTTCTTGGACTGTTATATACAGCAGGAACAATTGTCTGGGTCTTCAGAGTTCTCTTAACCTAGGATTAAATGAGGAGGCTTACCAAAGTCATATTTTTGTATATGCACTTCAGTATTTGTGCAGCTAATGTTCTCCTTGTAATACAGAAGTATTTATGCTTGCTGCCATAACTATTCAAAACTGATTTAGCTTCTGGTTATAGCTACTAGTTCTTGCCCTCACTTACAGATATTTCTACTTACAGTTGATTGTCCACTATCTTCATTATCTATCACAATCTTTTTCAGGATTTATTTTTGTAGAACTCCTTACATCACAGATTATTATCCAGTTTTCTCTTGCCTTACATATTTTTCATAGGAATTTGTCTGATGTTTTCTGCATTTTCTTTCAAGGAGTTGAAATCTCGCTTCATTTTTCTGGTCACACTAATTTATAATTTTTTAGATATTCCAAGGACAGCTCCCTTTCTTCGTGATATTACTAACTTCTGTATGCGAGTCATTGTTACAATGCTTCATTTATCAGCTGTTGCTAGGTTTTTCACATTCTGTTATAAGATAACTTCTTTGGATTTTTTTCTTTTTTGTTTGCTTGGATATTTTTTTTGAGGCTTTGGGTGATTTTTCCATCTCAAGTGTGAGGTATAAAGAAATAGTAGTTTTCTGTATATAAGTGGATGAAATATGCAGCAAATTTACAATAATGTTATATAGTAACAAGTTTTCAAGCCTCATTGACCATGATTCTCCTACTTGTACCTTGTATAAAAGTTTATATGTAGGCAAAATGAGAAATGAAAAAAGGTAAACTCCTTAATAAATTAGCAAACATATTTGTTATACATTAAGATCTGAAACTCCAAAGAACTTAAAATAATTATGCTCCATAAAGTTTTAGAAAGCGTGGTAGGTCACTTGACCTCCTACTATGAAATGTATGAGTTTCATCTAATATCTTTCTCAATTAAACTAGATAAATGACATTATTTATTTTGTTTCCTTTGCAAACACAAAGTAGAAGGCTCAAATAAGACTGCAATTGGACAGACCTTTGCTTTAATAAAGAGAGAGAGAGACTAAGATATACATTTTAAAAGACTGGATATTAATTGGTATGAAAGTAATGTTAAAAGAATGGAAGAGGAAAAGGCTTAGATATCTTTATTGCTGCATCTAAATGTATTTATATGCAGCATAGAGAATAATTGAAGCATTTTGAAGATTTTCCACACCAAAAGACACAAATCCAATTTTACAGATCTTTCTTCTGTATTTCCAACACATTGAGAGGCAGTAAAAGCAAGAGAATTACACAATGCCAAGTTGTTAACTTTGAGAAACATGATTTTCAGCATTTTGGGCTCTATACTTCTCCTGAAACTAGTCTGAATTTTGGAGAAGTCACTGTCCTTTTGAAGACTGCCAAAGGCTGCTGCTATCTAGAAAAAGCAGTATTATTCCAATTTTTTAGACCTGTCCTGGTAATTTAGCCAATATAGATATAAAACTGGTAATTGTTAGGAAATATCTCTTTTTTTTTTTCCCTGTGTTTTCAGGTTCTTTAAAGTTTTCTTGAGGGAATGGACTGAAGAAAATAATTTTATCATGGCATATTGTCTAGTTGTGAGTATAAAATTTTGAACAAATCTCACATTTTCTGATCTCATAAAGCTCTGCTTCAGTATGGAGAGTTTATACAGGGCTCCCCCTTCATGTCCTCTGCAGTTAAATAAATTTAACACATCTATTCTGAGATGTTTAAAAGTTAGACATCTAACTTTTTCAGGGTGGTCACCTTTTGTCATAGTCAACAGAATGTCAGGTATAACATGAGAACAATTCATCTCACCCCAAAACAGGAACCCAAGAACAATCAGTTGGAAGTTCTTGGCAGCATTATTTCTTCTACCATAACTATAAACTTGGCTTAGTAGTGCAGATATCCAACTTCCAAATGCCTGCAGTTAGCTAAGATATATTCCACTTAGAATACTATATTACCTGGAAAACCTATAAGTTTTCACTGCTGGAAGACATCATTTATCTGCACAGAACATCTGGTTCTTTCTTTGGTAAGTGAGTGTCAGTAACCTAAGGCATAATGGTAAATCTCTGCATGGTGTGAAGATGTTCTAAAACAAATAATTCATGAATAAACTTGAACCATCATATTCACAATATGAATCTCAAGGAATTTTAACATCAAAATCAAAACATGGAAGGAAGAAATTAATCTAGCAGAGAGGTTGTGAGTTATTTGCTTGTCCACTGTGTATCTTGAAAACACATGTATTCTATGATGCTCAGAGTGCATATATATAATATATTTCCAGAGTATCTATAACCTCTCAAGGCCTACAGCACTTATCCATTAAGTGGATATTTGCTCATAACCCACTCAATGATTTGACATCTTCTTGGAGGTCTTTTCCCCTCTTTTTTTCTTGAAGTTTTTAATCATCAGATTATATGTCTGTCTTTTGAAACCTATTTCTTCTCTGGCCTCCTGCTTCAGATCCTCAGTAACTCTAGTGTTTCCTATTTCATTAGTCTGTCTTTTCCACTGCATGAGTAGATTGGATATATATAAATACAGATGTACTTCCTTTAGACACATTCTGCCTTCCATTCTGCCTACACTTTATCCAAGACCGATCACTTACCATGTAAGTCAGTCCTGTGTTTAAGGGTACAAGAGATATATGGAGCTACTTTAGGTAATCCAGCAAAGGGCCAAGATATTGATTAAGGGACTGAAGCACCTGTCATGTGAGGAAAGGTTGAGAGAGCTGGGACTGCTCAGGCTGAAGAAGAAAAAGCTCATGGAATTCCATGTGAATACAAGAAAATTTTTTTTTTTTTTTTTTTTTTTTTTAAATGAAAAAAACTGGAAAAGATTTCCAAGGGAGTTGTATAAGGCCTTGGGGATATTCAAACCTTGGATGGACGTGGTACTGGGCAACCTCTTGCTCTTGCTCTGAGCTTAGGCACTGGACTAGATGACCTTCAGAGATGCCTTCCAACTTCAACTGTTCTGTGGTTCTCCAATTAGATTAGAAATATAGTTAAACATCTGTCAAGGTTCTTGTAAAATTCACTCTTTTGCTGTTGGGCATGCAAACATATTATTTAAGTTCTATGCCTTCCTATTGAAGCCCAGTAAGTCCAGAAGTCCAATAGATAGCCCTATACTAAAAAGGGTGTGGATTGTCCTTTTTATATGCCTATTCACTTGTGCATACAAATCTAGAATGGCACACAGGCAATTCGTTTTGAAGAACAGAATCCTGTAGTTCTGACATACAGTCAACATCAGTTTCATTGGAGAAAATTTAGCTTTGCCTTTATACAGACTGCAGGTGTTTTCCTCTTTCATATGCCATATGCTCAACATTCTTGTTCCTGGATTCTGTAAGTTATGTTTGCTCCTCATCTTGGAAAAATATTAGAAGGTGATCAACTGTCAAAGTAAGCCCAGGACAAAAGATTGAATCACTTAGGTCACACCAGCAGGGTCTCTGAATAGTACTAGTCACGTAGGATGAAACACTCCTCTGGGAAAACAGCTGCAGATTCAAGTACCTTTGCACCCAGAAATAGATTGCTCCATAGGATGCATCTATCAATAACTTACATTCTTCTTCACGGCATGTTTTTACACATTATGACCAGCTGCAAAAAAAGGTAGAAAGAGACTTTTAGTTTGTCCTGCTGCAACAAAAGTTTCAGGCAAGTACAAAGACAAAAATTCTCAGTTGGTGCTGTGCAGAAGATGATAAGCTTTCATCTATGATGCTACTTTTTACAATAAAGAGAATTATTGTCTTGACAGAAATAATAGTCAGTCTGTCTTAAAGGAGATTTCTGTTTCTTGTCTTTATCAAGAGTCAACAATTAGTAGTAAATTTTTATCTAGATTTTTTCAAGTCTATGAAGTCCTGACTTTGCCAAAGCTTCCTTCGCATATCTCTTACACAAGTGAAAAATTTTACTTGTGGTCTTGTTGTATGGAACATAAAGCTGTGAAATTTGAGACTATTTTAGAAATATGAAGTAAGTCTGAAAAACTGCAATGAGCCATTTCTTCTCTGAGTAGAAACACAAATTACTTAGGAAGCAGCAGTACATTTTGAGTGTATGGGAATATGATTTCTAGCTGGAGACTCCCAAAACCTCCTTCTTCCTCTATTCGCTGGCTATACAGTTAACTCAACTGGTTAACGAACTGGTCCAGCTGGTTTATCAAATGAAGTCGAATCACAGGAGAAGTTGCTGTGAGTGGTTACATTTATCTGATGAAATTTGTTGCTTTCAGTCTGCGGGCTGCAGTTAGGTGAATTACAGCTTCACAGATAGAATACTTTAAAAAATAAAAATGGTGTACTGCTATTTCCTAGTCACCGGTAATTGAGTGTCACTAGTGGCATTAATAAAATAGGAACATTTCCCATCAGTATTCACATAAAAATTAAATATTAAAAAGCATGTTGTTAAGACTTTAGATAGACTGACATACTAATTTAGAAAAAAATCAGTAACAACTGTACTGAATGTAACTAACCCAAAAAAACAATATTGCCAGTATTTTTGATAAGTATAGAAGGATATATACTGTAAATAAAAATGTTATTAATTCTGTTCTTTGCAGCAGTAATGTTGGATAATAAAATGAATAATAAATATTTTAAAAATTATAAGCAGGCAAAATAAACATTTGTGTTCCTTCATATCAGCTTGCTGTTTCTTACTTTTGGAAGTGAGAATGGACCAGTTCTCAGAATTTTAATAATAGACGTCAATAACATTTCTCTATAAAACAAGATACTGGAATAATATGTTCAGGGATTTTTGAAATCTCCAAATAAATAATGTATTTTTTTTCTTTGTATATTATATGTATTGTGAGCAAACTCATTGCAATCTCTCTTTTAATACATATACATGTGCATATGTATTTATAAATAACTCCAACAGAGAGTCTTAACAAGAAAAGATTATTATTTTCCACATGTATTAAAATTAAAAGCGGTCCTTGTTTAAAATTTCTATAATAAATAATTAAAGGCAGTAAATACATTCAATTATTAAAGCTGCAAAAAATCTCTATGACTTGTATAAAAATAAATTCATTAAGAGAGGACAGCTTACAATAACGGGTATTTTTGGTATTTTTCATAAGAAATTTGGTAATTTAGCACTTAAAACCTATTTCATGAGTTTCTATAATTGTTCATAGCATATCTGAAATGTCTGCCCAATAATGTAGTTCTTTTAATGGGAATGCATAAAAAATTCTTGAAAACTATTGAAAAACTTTTCAACACAATGTAAAATTCTAAAATTTTCTAACTGACCATGTTCCCAAAAATTTAGCAATATCTGAAGCAAGTCAGGAAGAGAACAATCAACCGAATACCTTCTTCTACTTTCAATTACTGTTTTTCATGATCTGATTTTCCCCTATATAATGCTGCACAGATGGGTTAAAAATTACATCTGTAACAAGAGAATAATACAGAATTTTTATTATTTCCAGCTTTATCAAGATCATTTTTTTGAAGATTGTCATTAATCTGAGTGACTTTTAATATCTGTGGAACCACTTCATCATTCTCCAAACTTGTCAATAAGCAATCAGTTTTAGATCAGAAGTCATTATTAATTATTAATACTTGGAATCTTATTTCAAGCTTGGACCTCTCCTAGGGGCAGAGAACAGAGCTGGTGGCTGCTCGTATGATCAAGCATTGAAACCATTTCCTTTTTTTTTTGCTGTTTATTTGTTTGGGGTTTGCTTTTTTTTTTGTTTACTTGAGAAAGTCCAACAAAGGGCTACAAAGTTGATTAAGGGACTGTAGGTGGCTGGTTGATAGAGTCATTTTGATGAAGTACAGTCCTCTTTATGCAAGTCAGGCTGTGATTTTGATAATTTAACTAAGTTTTAATTTGAAATAATTTTGCTACATAGGCCTATCTTTATTATTCCATAGCGACTACTGGTATTTATCAGAATAACATCTGTAGACTCCACTATTGTTATAGCCTGATTCAATAATTTTTCTAGCATAGAGATTTTAAGATTTTTAAGAAAGTTTGATCTCATTAAATCAAAAAATACATAAATATGATTAGTACATTTTCTGTACTATTGCCTAGCTCATTAATATCTGTAGAGATTAAAGCGAAGAAAATATTTTTTCAAGCTTTCCTTCACAGAAGAACACAGCCAACACTCATATTCCAACACATATTCTACACACCCTTTATCCTTTGAAATAATAGCTATCATTCTCTTTTTCATGTACTTTTCATGAGTATTTTCAACTTTCTCATCCCAGAAATTCAATCATTACTGTTTCTTGCTTTCAACTTGTTAGCTCTTTAGTAGTTTGCTCCATGCAATGGCTTGGTCACTTGAACAATTTAACTCAGAATGCCTTTGGCACCTGATCTATATCACCAATTAGGGATTTTTAAAAAACTATAAATGTGCCCAGAGACAAAGATATTGGCATATGTTTTGATTAATGTAATATAAATAAAGAATTTACTTTTTAAAATGAAGGAACATGATTGAGATGTTTTTCTCTTAGGAGTAAAATGATTCATGCATCATATTCATGTTTTTACAAGTCTGAAATGCACTCCTAATTCATTATATTTCAAAGACTATTTAGGCATTCTGTAGAGTTCAAAAAGAAGCATATAGGAAGATGTACAGTAGGCATGATTCATTATCTTGATATTTTCTAGTTCCATTTTTATAAAAAACCTGCATTGTCATTCTTCATTAGTCTGAGTGTGTTTTTTCTGCACAGAAATCAATACTCTCCCAAGAATTTTATCAAAATGCAGATAGAGATCCACATCTGGCCTCAGATTCACATGAGAAACTTTCTGATACACAGACAACTTTGAAGATGAGCAAGATCAGACTTTGAACCCTAAACCAAATACCTGACCATAAATAACTGCAAATGAAAGGTGGGGTATAAGAATATGACAAAACAGAGTGAAACCAAAGGACATGGTTGAGTTAAAATGATGTAATAGTTTAACTCTATCCAGCAACTAAATATCCCGCAGTCGTTTGCTCACTCCAAACACAATGGGATGGGGAAGAGAATCAGGTGAGCAGATGTGAGAAAACTCATGGATTGTGATACAGACAGTTTAATAGGCATAGCAAAACCCACATGTGCAAACAACACAAAACAAAAAATTCATTCACCACTTTCTATGGGCAGGCAGGTGTTTAGCCATCTCCAAGAAAGAAGCGCTCCATTATATGTAGTGGTGACTTACGAAGTCAATTGCCATTGCCCAAAATTTTCCTGTCTCTCTTCTTCATTCAGCTTTTATTACTAAGCATAACACCATATGTTGTGGGATACCCTTTTGGTCAGCTGGGGTCAGCAGTCCCAGCTGTGTCCCCTCACCACTCCTCATGTACCCCCAGCCTCCACACCATTGAGGCGTTATGAGAAGCAGAAAAGGCCGTAACTCTGCATAAGCAGTACCTCACAGTATTGTTCTCAGCCTAAATCCCAAACATGGCATTATACCAGCTACTATGAAAAAAATTAACTTTATCCCAGTCAAAACCAGGACAATTTCCCATCCTTGGGCTATACTGTGTACTTCATGATCAGTACCACACTGTCCAAAACAATTTCAACACAGATATCATTCTCTTTATCTATGTATTATCTGTGTAAAATATCCATAAAATGCCCATAAAATTTCCACAAATGCCTAAAAAGCATCCACGGATTTAATTTATCCCATGAGTTTGGGCTGTATCTGTTACAGTGAATGTGGGATAGGAGAGGTGGTGGTTTTGTGTGAAGTTTCTGGGCACCAAAGAGAGCTCAGGCAGTGTCTCTGCTGTGTGAGAGTTTTTCTCCACTGATTTTTTGGTTCCTGATATAGCAATTCCTGGAACATGCAACTCAAGTCATGGTTTGCAACAGTTTAAAGATATATCCACCACAACTTCCATACAGGTCACCTTGGATTAGGTTTAATATAGTAGTGAACTCCTCTTGCGCCTCATCTTAACACTATCTCCAAGACTGACGTTTCACAACCTTACAGAAAATTATATAATAGCTACTATTGAGACAGATTTTAACAAAAAAAAAGATGGTTTAAGTATGTCATTTAGAATGTAATGTTTAGAATTACAGAGTAAAGTCCCTAAAGGATGCAAAAAGGCATAAAATCATTCAACCAATTTATGAGGAAATCATAGTGAAAAACAACAGGATAGCTGCAAGCAACTAACTAATTACATAAATGAATAAATAGAGGATAAATATTACAATTCTAATTTACCAGCTCTAGGAAAACTTTAGGAAATGAACTAGTATTCCTCCATCCTGTGTAACATGTTCTTAAGAATAAATATAGTACTGTGATGATTTCTCACACTCAAATGTGTTTTCATAGACAGAAATCAATATTTATTCTTATTGAATCTGTACTAATTTTCACATGTTTTATATAGAAGAATAAAAATCCTAGATGATAGCTTACTTTTTTTATAGTTGAAGAGAAAAGCTATTAGTACCTCTGAAATGAAAATCATGGGTTTGGTCAGCCCTTGTGGGAAAATTTAGCATAAAGATTGCCACTTCCCTACAAAAATTAATGAGAACTTTCCCTATGAGGCTATACTAGGATGCTATTCCATAAACAGCAATTGTTTATATAGACTTATATAAGAAATATAGTGACACCATAAGGCAGTATTATTACTTTATCAGCATGACTCCTGTGATCCACAGAACATTTTTATGTCGCCTTAAACACAGTGTGAATACATCAAAGTGTAAACAGGAAAGAATTTCCTTCTTTTAAGGAAATTTTAACATTACCAAAACAAATCTTTCCAGTTAATACTGAAGTTACAGTTCACAACACAACTAGAAGGCTGTCAGCTAGTTCATGCTGATCATGAACCTAAACGAAAACTTTTAATTCTGACTCCTCTAGTAGGATCTTAAACTTCTTAGCAGCAGAACCAGGAAATCTGTTGCACTACAATTGCATTTTTGTTTTTGCTTTTTCTAAGACAGAGTCTTGATTTTGGAAATAATGGCAAAAATCCATTGCTTCTTCATAACTGAAAGACATACTCATACAGATGCACACATATATACAAAATCGTATGTATATACACACAGAGAGAGATATATATGCATTGAGATAATAAAAAGAGTTTATCTTTAAAAAAACATGTTGAAATTCTAGAGATCTGATAATTTTTAGTTATATTGTAAGCAATGGATTCCTTCTTCCAATAAATGGAAAGATAGAATTCCTGTTTTTGCAGCCTGTAGGGCCAAATAGTACAGGTTATGAGACAGCAGCCTTACTAAACAAATGGGATATGATAGTAAGAGTGAAGTGTGGTTTGCTATGCTTATGTGTAAAGAGGCAAGGTTACACCTATACTGCCCTAAAGTTTTTAACTGTATAAAATCTTGTTAGTGTATTTTTAGCTTACATTACTTGTCTCTCTGCAAAGTATGCTACGTGTTAATGGTAAGAATAAAGCCAGAACATTCTGAAATATGAATGCTTGAATCACACTGATAAACATTTAAAAGCCATAATGACATAGCACTGAATGCCAGGACAGGACTTATTTTTAAACAGAACAAACGGCTAAGGGAAAATCAACAACAGAAACAATACTTTTATAGCAGTAAATCCATCTGCTGTTCATTTTTTACAGACTTAATAACTAATTAAACATATAATTCAATCATTCCTGCCATGATGATCATTCACGTGATCACTATGCACAAGGCTGATACACGCTGCACAACACCCATGCTAGCAGTTGCTGTTTACAATAACTGATTTCCTTAAAAATTCCAGTGCTGGCAATTTTGACTTTTGCAGTGAAGGAACTCTTCTCTTACACACTCAAACCACAGTATAAGAGATGTGTGTGCTCCAAGATTAGCAGCAATTATGCCAGGATTTTCTTCTAGAATTTAAAGGTTTGCTGGTAAAGAAGGAAGTACACAAACACCCCTTTTGAGAGGATCTCCAATGAAGGATGAAAAGTGATATACTCATCTTACCAGGAGAAAATATATGGATGGGGGGAAAGGACCAATTTGAAAACCCTATGTTTCCCTGACCAATACTTGTTCACAGTGAAGCATAGTAAACTCAACTAGGACCATCAGTAGGAACCATTTTTCAGTAGCAGCAATGAGAAATTTGTGTTCTGGACCAGTGCTTGCAAGTGCTGTCAATAAACTCGGATACCATAAACTGAAAGTTTTTGTCATTCTACATTTCTGTCAAATCCTACATTCCTTATGAATTCCATAGCTAACTCCACTTGACAAAGACCTATTTCACAGCTTTCTTTTTTACCTTTAGGCATTTTTTCCCACTGTTGATGCAAAAAAAGGACCTAAATAAACTGCCACATTTGTTACTGTAGATTCCTCACAATCCTGCACACACAAACATTGGCAAATGCACAGTGAAAGAAACAGTACAGAAAAGAAATACAACCCTTTTGTCTTTACAAAGATAAAAAAACCCTCACAAAATTAGTTTATTTTTGAAAGTTTCATTGAGTTTTCTCCTTATTAATAATAACTTCAAAAATAATTACATAAACACTTTCTCCTTGTGTGAACAAAGCATAAACACTTCAGGATGAGATTGACTGAATTACACTGCAAAGTCCTTATATTTCAGATGAGCCATTCATGTATTTAATGTGAAGGCAATGTTTCAGTTGCGTACATAGAAGAGAGGCTGAATAAAGGTCACTCCGTGTGCTTAGACTCCATAGCTGTAATGATTTTAGAAAATGCAACCAACAAAAGGGGCATTATCTATACTTTTACTTTCTCCTGCTACCATCTGTGCACTCTGTGCCAAAAAATACTTCAATTCATTAAAGACGCAAAAATATTTTAAAAAAATTCCTCAGTTAATTTTTCTAACACTTTTCAAGATCCAAACCACTTCAAAACATTTATCCATAATTTAAAAGAAGGTTACCCTTTTTCCTTTTAATTTAAAG
>JANRMJ010000054.1:60783529-60798367 GCA_025584955.1 Alethe diademata
GTGAGACAATGGAACAGGTTACTCAGAGAAATTGTTCATGTCTCATCCCTGGAAGTGTTCATGGCTCAGATGGATAGGGCTTTGAGCAACTTGTTCTACTGGGAGATGTCCCTTCCCATGGCAGATGGTTTGGAACTAGGTAATCTTTATGGTCCCTTCCAACCCAAAACATTCTACAATACCATGATTCTGTGAAATGAAACTTTAAAAAGAGGATGCAGACATGAAATTATATTTTCTCTCAAAGCATGTTGAATGGCTCTAAAAGGTTGAAGTGAATATGGACAATTTTCACATTTCTACTAGGATCAAATAATGTTTAATGTCTCATTGAGGCAAAGGTGTTAGGTTTCTCCTAATTTTGGGATACAATTTCTAAAGATTTCTTTTTTCCTTCTAAATCTTAATGCCAGAATAATTACTGCATGAATTGAACTTGCTTGTATAATTAACAGAATGCAAAAGCATAAAGGAATATTATGATGCTAAAAAATTTTGTATAACATGTCTCAGACAAAGCTCCACAATTGTATTTCAAGTATCTGTCCCATAAAATGTCATCGCCTCCCTCACATGACCCAATCACATAAGTTTCTTTAGAGTAGAAGCTGGGAATTTTCAGAAGTATTGACAAAAATAACTAATGTTATTAGGGTAGAGCTAATTTTCTTCCTATTAGCTGGTACATGGGTTTTGGATTTTGTAAGAGAAGTGCGTTGATAGCACACTGATGTTTTAGTAGTTGCTAAGGAGTGTTTCTATTAAATCAAGGACTTAGCTTGTCATGCACTGCCTGTGAGAGGGCTGGAGTGGCAGGAGGGGCTGGGAAGGGATGCAGCTGACCTCAAGTGGGCAGAGGGACATTCCATATGGTATGGCATCATGTTCAGCATACAAAGCTGGGGGAAAAGCTGACACATCACATAGAAGACAAAGGAGATGAAGAAGATAGATAGACTGCGACTCATTCTTAAAATTTTCAGACAATGTTTTATTTCTAATAAACTGCTCAGAAAGGCACTTTTAAGTAAAGTTTTATAAAATGAAATCCTTTTTTATCTTTGCAAATGTAACACATACACAACACTCCTCCTCCTCCTCCCTGCTCCTCCCCCCTAGTATGGAATAGAGTAAAAATTACATCAGAATTTTCTCTTCCCTTGTGAGAGTCAGACTGAAATGTACAATGTGAGAGCAATATGTTTACTTCTTCCAGTGGTGAAATGATATTTGAAAAACTATTTTTAATAGATAAACGTTTTGTTATCTGTACATACATACATATACTTGTACAGGCATGGGGGGGAGAAATAATCTTGGATACAAAGTATCCTTCAAAACATAATTCTTTATTGGCACATAAGGACAGAGATGCTTTAAATGACAATGTGAGCTCAGAGGCCTAACCTTCATATATCTAGTAAATAAATCAATCTATCTTATTCTATTAAATTAATACCTGTGCTATCTCCTGCTAGAAATTATTTTTGCCTTCATTTGACCGAGTTGTATTTAGAGAGGTCACAGCAGCAAATAATTCATTTTAATTGGTAAAAGAATTCTATCCAACAACTGGTCTCTTCTATTGCTAGCTTAACTATCTGCTCAACAGAAAGACGTCCTTTATATGTGTGTGCACTATTTAATTTCAAATGCTTATAAAATAAAATTCTATCAACTTGTTTTAAGGTCATGACTTCCTCTCCAACTGGTCTGTTTCTATTCCCTTCCAAATTTTCATTGCAGCTATGTAAACAAAACACAAGCTGCTTGATAAATGGCAATTGTCATTGTAAACACTTGAATGTTTTAATAGAATATATAGGTGAACATAATAAGCAATTTTATTTTAGATAATTGTGGCAAGGAACACAGTCTATGCATCATGGAAAACTATCCCCAGTCATGCTGCTTAGTTGAAAAAACACATTAAAAGCAAACTACAGTCAAGTTTTTAAGGGTTACATAAAAAAAATTAATTTTTTTTCTTTTTCCAGAAATTTGAAAAGACCCTGTGCATATTTTCCATGTCAGACAGAAGAACACAGTGCAGATCTTAGGACTAAAAACAGATGGAAAATGCTGTAACTAACAAAGTCCTTTAATAAGTCTTTAAGCCATGTCTACACAATGCTCAATCTATCTATGAAGGAATACAGAACTGCTGAGGAAGAAATACTGCAGAGATTTTCAGATAGCATTGATAGAATTGGAGAATTCCTTATTGCCCTTCACACCATTGCTTTATTATCAAATGAAGGAAAAATTTCCTTTGTTGCCATATTTACTCTTCTGTATCACACTTTATCTGCATCTGAAAGTTTGAACAGACTTAGAAACAGACTTCGATAACAAAACACAAGGCATTCGTATGAAAGTGTAACAGCTCATTATCTGTGCCTTCATGAGGTATCTTGCTGCTGGCCCAGATGGAGCTGATGGCTAAATATAAACAACCTCAGAGAATTAATTAATAAAGTACAAAACAAACCTTTCAAAAGGGCACGTCATGTACAGCAGATCCAACTTTCTTTATAATTTAAAACGCTGCTTGTTTGACTGGATGCAATGTGATACAATGTCATCCGACACAGATCTGACCACAACTTTTCAAGCTTCAGTTAATTACACATATGATGCCATTTTTTTTAACAACAATTAAAAAGAAGAGCAGATAGTTCTCAATAACATGAAGTTTTTAATTTGACCTTCCTTTCCTCCATCAGGGAAAATTGTCTTTTCTCCAGTTTCATCTAGACAGACTATTTTCTTTCCAGCTCTGGCCAGTCCAACACTGATACAAGTGTGAGGATAGAGCAGAACAAGATCTTACAGAGATGGGGCTAATAATTATCTGTCACACATATTCTCAGGAAAAATTACTGACTAGGCTCAACTGATGAAGACACTGCATCCTTTGCTGTAACTCTTAACTATGACCATGAACATTTGCTATTGAAAAAACATGCTCTGTAACTTTTTAAAATACCATTTGGGTATAACTTGAATATTTATAGTGGTTTGATCATATTCTAGGACAAGAACTACAATAAATATAACAAAACTCACCTACTCCATTTTTTATGTAGAAAGAACTGCTCACCTTCCATATTACAAGACAAGTAGATTTTTTAAAAGAAATTATTTTGCTGTCCTTCACTTATTTATAAACTGCCATAGACTTACAAAGAATTCTATTCTATCTTTTCTGTAGCGTTAGCTTTCATTAATTTATGAAATTTACTGTAGACTTCATTTTACATACAAAATGCCTAAAACTACTTTGTTACCTTGACCAGATCAGACCCTTGGATAATTTTAATAACACTGTTCTGATTTTTTGGAATACACAGACTTTGATTACATATATATGTAGAGACAGACTTTCAGAACAAAATTTGAAACATGATTAAGACTTTTCAATAAATGCATTTTTAGTGCAGTGCCATAACAAAAATCAATGCACTTTAAGAACATCCTGCTACTCTCTGGGAACAAATAATCCATCAGGGAAAATGTTTTCAAATGTACATCTGAAAATATAGGATTGCATCCCCATTTTCCCACATATATAGTGATTATTGCCTTTTACAAAAACAAGCACTAGATGCTTGTTTTTTATTATAATCAGATTTTTGCATTACCTAATATAACTTGGTACATGTATATGAATTAGACAAATCAGATAAATCTTTATATTTATGCAGATACATTATGTTTGATGTGATCAGCACACCATTTTAACCACACACAAAAGGAAACGTACTTTTATCCTGCTTGTATCTTACATCAGAGATACAGAGTAATAGCAGAGCTTCTAGCAAGGATTCTTGTATGTTTCTGACATGAGACGACACATATCAGTATTAATCCCAGGCAGAGGTGGATGTCACTCTCTGATAGGGTCAGAGATCACTCTCTATCTAAAAAGTATTTTTAAAAAAGCCCCTGTATTGTAATCTGGCATACATGGTAAATGACAGATATATTGGAAATTTCATCCTGCTATATGAATTCATCCTGCTAAAATAGTAACTCTATGGCAAATATTAACATAGTCAGGTCTGTATGCCCAGGTTTCAAAAAGCCAGGTATCCACTCCTGGCTATATTTAATATAGCTAAGTGTCAGAGGCAAGCACTGGTGCAGTCAGAGTACCATCCTCACTCCTGATACAGCCAGAGCTCTGGCCTCCTCTCTAATAGAGCCAGTGTTCCATAGCAAACATTTGACATAGCCAAAGCTCTGTCCCCATCTTTGACATTTCCAGCACTTCATCATCCCTTACATTTCTGGCCTCTGTGACAATGTCTGTACGAGACAGAGATCTGGACTCTTCTCCAACACTTGGTCCCATCGTCCTTCATTGAAAGGCTGTGTTCACACCCCTTATAAAGCCAGGATTTCATGTTTTTCTTTGATACTGCCAGCATTCTGTCCACATAAATTATATGGTCAAAGTTTTATTCTCAACCTTGGTATCAGTGAGCTTATATGGCACAGTTGGTATAAACAGGTGAATGTGCAGGAACATATCCTTGATCCTGAAACATCCAAGGTCCATCCTCATGTTCTGACTCAAATGGTGAATGCAGATATAGCCAGAGAGCTGTCCACTCTAATGGCATATTTGCAATGTCAATTCTATCTGTGAAGAGCAAGGCCTCATGGCAGAATCTCTTACCTTTGAGGGATCCATTGTGTTTCTTCTACATCCATCTTTCCACCACAAGTGCTAATCACAGAAACAAATTACTCAGATTTAATGTTCCACCGTGGAAAAAAAGAATTCCAGGTATTCATAATTTGGTAGAAAACTTTTGTGCTCAGAAGTTTGGCTCTTGATGAGTTACAGCTGAAATACTTGTATTTTATTTCAAAATATTTTGTCTTCATACTTTTTGATACATGATATACAAATTGAAGAATTTTGGCATCATACATGAAGAACAGCTTTTTAATTTCGTATTTTCAAGACCACTGAAAATTTGGGAATTTGAGTTTTTTTTTCTTTTAGCCCACTGCTTAGGAAGAAAAATATGTACTTGGATTTCACTGTCAAATATCTGTTGAAATCAAATGCCAGAATTTTATCTTTTGCTTAAAATTAAAATTGTGAATTTTTCAACATAGCATGACTTCTTTATTAAGGTTTTAACCAACATAATAAACATCACAAGGCTGTAATGAGGCACTCTTTCCTCATCTGTGACAGAGAAGGGCCCTCAAAAAATTCCCAGGTGGAAAAAGAATCTAACAGAGTTTATCTGAAAATACAAAATGTGACTTCGGGAAAAGTTTATTTGGACATGAGATTCTGCTACACTCCACAGCTCTTGGCTGGAATTAATTTTGGTCCTCCATGGCTGAGTGCACTGAATCCAGTTAATCAGCCAGGTGAAGTTGCATGACAGTTTGCACTGAGCAGATGAGTTGCTGAAAACAGGGAATATGCGTACTCAGCATGGTAGAGGAGCTTGACCCTAGTCTCTCATTATATCGTTTAATTGTTTGATTGTCAGTGACAGTTAATTGGCTTTCATTAGTATGAAGATGCATATTTTACTCCAATTTTATCAGTTGCTTACCTGATTTGGACAATCACTTAACATGAATACATGATCAGCAAATCCTTTAATGCTTTTTCTGAAATATTCTGAAAGTCCTGTTAGAAAGTGACTCCAGAGTTTTGTCTTTCAATTTGCAGATCCTGGAAATTGAATGCTGAAAATTCAAACACATCTTTTGAGCTCTTAAATTTTCGTTGTTAATATTCAGACTTTAAGTGCTATGCATGTCGGAATAATGAATGACATCCAGATTAGCACATAATTCATGATTTTTTTTTTTTCCTGTATACCGTCCTTTCTGCAAACTACTTCCTGAAAAGAAAATATATGTTACTTAATATTTAACCATTTTACCCTATTTTACTGCATAAATATAGTGGAAACAGAAAGACTAATTGCTTAACAGGAACGAGTTCAAAATGGAAGAAAGTGAACAAAACATATTCAGGAAAAGAGGAAAATACTATAAAGAAGCAGAATACAGAAAGGATGATGTAAATGTAGGAGCAAAGTAGTGAGGAAGAAGGGAAGGGTAAGAGCAGAAGTAGAAAAAAATACAAATGATAGCATGCCTAAATAAGCTACATAGAAAGTAAAAGAAGACATAGAAGGTAAAAGGAATAGAACAGGATGATGAGGGAAAAATTCCTGTTGGCTCTGTGCCAAGAGTCCTAATTTGATCTTAGATACTCAGTTAATAGATATAAAGCTTTCTTGCAGAACGCTTTAGGTTGCAGAATGTGTATTGAGACCCAGAGACTAGCAAGTATTCCTAGGTTTAACTTATTAAGTCTAAACATACACTAAATATTTGGTTCATGTTCCAGTGGTGCCACAGCAGTAGATAATTTTTCCAATTATCAGATTTCCATCAGCAATTCAGTTCTACCACTCTTCTTCCCTGCTCAAAAATGCTTCCCTTTGTATTCAAAATTTCCTGCTTAAAACACATAATGTGTTGCATTCTCAAGTCAAGAATTAAAGAGATTAAAGAATTAAATCATAAAATCATAAAAATCATAAGTGAGAAAGTATTTAGGTATTCCAAACTTCAGAGGTTTTACAATGGAAGAGTCTTTATGTAAGCTAAAACTATAAGCACCTACTATGTCTAGCAGGGGTCTAGTCAATACAGCCGATGAAGTCTAGATCTATAGAGTCTAGACATCACAGGGGGATGGCTGCTTTAGGCTACAATGAACATTTCTTCAGACTCCAGTGAGTATATTGACCAGCTCTTCAGTGACAACAGTGGCTGCATTGGTATCCAGGTCACATACCTATACCTAAATATAGGCCAGTTAAATCCCATACCTCACAGAAGATTGCACACTATTTTTAGTAGGATATCACTTAATACACAGCACAATCCTAAGAGTATTTATCAGTGAAATATGCTGAAGAAGGCCACTTAGTAGGGCAGAAATTATTTTAAAACTTGTAACAAATAATTACTTTTCAACACAATGTGTAGTGCTAGTGACTATTTTTTTTAGTCTGTTGTTCCTAGCTTCAATGTGTTAAGAATCTACTACAGTTAATTTGGTGTGGTAGTCTATAGTTTCACCTCCAGCTTAAATCTACACCCCTGTCAATCCATGGCTTCTGAGAAACCAATATCTAAATTGATTGTTACAAATTTTAGGCTTAGAAAAATCCATGGCACTTGTTATCAAGGCTGAGACTAAGGCAAAGTCTCCATGGCATTTCTACTGGTTATTATCACAATTCTATGCCCTGTTTGCTGAGGCCTAGCTCATGAGATCCAAAAATTTGAAATTTATGTCTCTTTTAAGGACAGCAATTTTGAAAAGAAAGAAAAAAAAAAAAGAGAGAGAAAAAGAAATGCCTTCCATGAAAATAAAATCCTTGATAATTAAAAATTATCTCAAGCTGACATTTTTTGAATTTCTAAATTCTGCTCTGTTTGCAAAATAAAAAAAAAAATTGAGTAACATCAAGGCATAAAGTTTTATGCTTATGTATTCCTAAGGCAGCGAACAATAGTGGCAAAAAGACTCATGAGAGAAGTTTATTGCTTTTTGCAATGCAGCCAAAAGATCCTGAAATGTTTTCTGCTGGAATATATAAAATGATATAACAAATGAAGGTTTGCATACTAATATGTGTTTAATTTTCTTTTGGTTTTTTTTTCCTAGATCTAGAAATTTTGTCACATTTCTATTTTGCACTTAGTTATTTAAAACAATTCTGCAATAATAAATGAGAGCTTTGCTACAGTTCCTACCAGGAATACTTTTGCTACCATGTGTTTGGAGTGGCAGTTAAAGTGAATTTAATTTATTAAATGAAATAAGTTATTTAATAATATATCTGGAACTTTAAGTAAATTTTTTTCATTTTAAATTGAAAAATTTGCATTTTGGTTTGCATGAGGGAACTAAGTATGCCGCAATTCAAGGTTTCCTTTTTCTTAATCTGATTTTGATACAGCTGTCTTCACCCTATAGTTTTCTTCAGACGTATCTTCAGAAGGTATTTTTTGAGATATTTTTGGAATGTAGGAGGCCTCTAGATGAGGGAACTTAGCATTTCCACCTGTGGTAGGCTCATTAGGCTCATTCTGGCCAGGAGCTGAGCACTATTGTTTGCTCAATCAGTCTTAGGGGTGTAGAATTGGAAGAGCAAAAGCCAAAAAGTGGTCATTCAAAACTAAGAGTTTAATAAGTGAAATAAAAGGATAAAATAACAAGAAAGGCAAAATAAGGAATTTATGCTCAACTTCCCATTAGCAGGTAGTTGTTTAGCCATTTTAGCCCCAAAAGCACATGTAACAGTCTTGGAAAGACAGATATTCATAACCATGAATGTCCTTGCTTCTTCTTCCTCTTACTGAGCTTTTAGTGCTTAGCCTGATATCCTATGATATAGATCATCCCTTTGGCCAATTTGTCATCTGCCCCAGCTCCTTCCAGTAGTTGTGCACCCTCAGGCTTCTTGCTGCAAGGACAGATTGGTAGGAAGAAAACCTCAGCGCTGTCCAAGCACTGCTTAACAACACTGCTGTGTTATCAAACCGGTGTTAGTTGTAAATCCAAATCTCAGCAACGTACCCACTGCTACAAAGAAAATGAACCGCATTCCAGACAGACCAAATACATCAATTCTGCTCTTATGCCACTAAAGTTCAAAGACAGTAAGTAGATGCTGTAACAGCTCAATGCTCCTCACTTCTACCATAAGTGACTGCTATTTCGCACTATCAATTTTATACATATGAAAGGACTTAGACATAGAAAATATGGCCTTTCAGGGAAACCCAGCAAAAACTTGAAAGGTATAATTAGGATGTTTTATCTCTCTGCATCAACATCATAATATTTTGTGGACCTGCATTTTTTTAGAAATACAAAGCCAGAATTGAACAGAAAGAGAAAATGGTTGAGAAAGCTAATGACACTAATAGTATTTATTTATTGAAGGCAAAATTGAAAGGGGAGACAAAATTGAAAGATAAGTCAATGAACCAACTGTGAAAGATAAATCTGAAATGGCACCTGTTCAACAATGGTGTATAAAAAGGGTGAAAGCTGTTGGATGGACAGGATGGAGAGAACGAAAAAAAACAAAATAGAAATGTTTAGATGCAGAAGGACTGCCATCTTTGAAATTATTTATATGTGCAATACAAACTCTCTTTGGAAGTAGAGTGTTCCATAAAATGTGGAGTTTGAATCATTAGGCTTATTTAGTACATCTGAAAAATATTCCTTTGTGTTTATCAGACTCTTACGAGAGTCTTTCTCTGTCTGAAGCCCAGCACAGGGTCTCAAAGATGATGAAGGGGTAGAACATCTATGTATCAGGAAAGGCTGGAAGAGTTTGGACTGTTCAACCTAGAGGATTCTTGAGGAAGAGGACCTGGAAAAAGAGAACCCTGAGGAGGTAGAGGAGCCCTGAGGAAGAGGGAACGATCCAGAGAGACACAAAGAAGAATGAAGCAAGAAAGAGACTTGCTGCAATGAAAGCTTTGCTATGAGGCCAGTCTGGGTCTGATGGAGTCAGAGCCTGCTGTTGGAGCCTGCAGTCACAGTCGATTTGAGTGAAAGCTGTGTTCAGAGTCTGCAAACCAATACTTGCAGTCACAGTCCAGCAGGAAAGAGCCACAGCCAGAGTCTGCAAGACCCTACAGGAGGGGCTTGCCGTAGTAAGAGTCTGGATGGCAAAGCTGAAAAGAAAAATAAACCAGGATCCTTTTCATGTTGTTGAATGAGAGTCTGTGTCTTGGCTCATTTCTACCCCTAATGAGAGGTCTGCTACAACAATTTGCCTTCAGTAGACTTCCAGTTCAGATTAGGTTGAATTGTTCTTCAGAAATGTGTCCCTTAGTGTAAAAGAAGCTACAACTGCTAAATGAGTTTAAGCTACCTAATTCATAGATGTCTAATTTGCAATAGGTTTACCCCACCCTTCCCCTGCTGGCTTTCTAGCAAGCCCAAGTGCAAAGTGCTGCATCTGTGTTAGGGAAATCCCATACATGAGGCAAACAGGGAGAAGTCATTTAGTGCAGCACTGAGGAGAAGGACTTTGGGGATTCTTGGGAATGAAAAGATGGATATGAGACAACTGTGTGAGCTCACTGTCAACAAGGCCAAATTCCTCCTGGGCTGCATCAAAAGCAGTATGGCCAGCTGGTTGAGGGAAATGATTCTCCCCCTCATGAGACGCTACCTGTAGCACTGCATCGAGCTCTGGGGTCCTCAACACAAGAAAGACTTGAACCTTAAACTGGGTTCAGAGAAGGCCTATGAAGATAGAAGACATCTCCTACAAAGGCTGAGAGGGCTGGGGTTCTACATCATGGTGAAGCAAATGCTTCAGGGAGGCTTATCTTGCTGAAACTTATAGGGCCTTATAAAAAGGAGGGGGAGGAATTTTTATACAAGCAGATAGTGACAGTACAAAGGGCAATAGTTTTAACCTGAAAGAGGGCAGGTTTACATTAGATTTTGTAATAAATATGTGTATTTAATTTTTAAATTGTCATATTTTTGTTGGAGTTTTTTTCGCCTTAGCACACTGCCTGAATAATATCAAATTCCATTTACTTTAATGGTGGGTAAATCTGAAATATTAAGTAATGGCCCACTACCTTGTCGTATATTTTTCCAGTAAAACATAAGCACAGAAAATTACACTGACAAGATTAATGGTATCAAGATAAGTGTTCTGTGTTGTATTAACACAGCAAATAATTTGAGCAATTTCAGGAAAAAAATCTATTTAAAAATGTTCTCTTTTATATTAATTCTATTTTTTATAGATAATAGCAAGCTTATTTCAAAAACATATTGTGTGTCTACCTTAATCAATATTAGTTTATTCAGCAAATAATTTTCCTTCTGTTACCTACATAAGAATATACCTTATGATGTCAACACCTGGACTTTTTGTATTTCTTTTGTGTTTATAAGTGGTAATAAATCACTCACTGAAGATCCATAACTAATAGATAATCCTCCACCTTCTTACTCTTTGGACTATGGGCATTCATAAAATGTTCTTGAATGTTCTGAGAATTCCAGACAAATTTCTTGTACAAGAAGTTTTGTTAGCTTGATTCTTCGCTGCAGATAAGCTTTTGGTGGACAGAAGCTGCTACCAAATTAACTTAATAAAAAGGTGTAACAACTTTTAAACATAGTAAATAACTGTTCAAAGATCAGAGAAACAGAGCATTGTCCATACAGTTTAGAAAAGCTGAAGAAAGAAGAATTAATATGGATAAACAAAGAAGAAAATTGAACAATTCTAACTTACTCCTTGGCAGTCAGAATTTTTTTGTTTGTTTTCTTAGGATTAAATTTATGTTCTATTTAAATTCTTGAAAAAAACACCAGAAATTTTAAAGAAGGAAATAGGCAATGCAGAGGTACATCCAGAAGAAGAGCTGCTATGATTTAGGTCTATCAGAACTGTCTTCATAGTCACATTTCTACGTCAGTTAATAGATTCCTTACAATATTTCTCCGGAACTTTTTGCTTTCCTTCTGCTTTTAAAGTTGATGATCAAGCATTTTATCATGTTCACTCTCAGTTCCTAATCTACTGTTTACTTTGGTTGCAAAAAGAACCATTTTGTGTCCTGGGAAGGGAAAAGAAAAGAATATTTAGCAATCATCTAAATGCAGGCTGAATATATAGAATTGCGTTTAGTCTAAAGATTGCAGCTAGCTGGCACATGAGCAAAAACAACAGGGACACTTACATTTCCACCTTAAAATCACAGAATCACAGAATATTCTGAGTTTGAAGGGACCCACTTTAACCTATTTAGATTTAACTGATTTTTGTAGTAAATCATGAAGAATAAAATGAATATTTATATAGGTTCTTTTTTGCTCACACTTCAGTGCACTCTCATTTCAATAATTTGTATCAGTTTCCATTGTTCTCAGGCAGTTTATGAAATTCAAAACTGGTCCCAAAGAGAGTCTCCATAACCTCATATAAACAGCTTTTAAATCCATATAAAATGTATTGCTTGTTTCTTTTTATTAGGAAAAAAAAAAAAGATAAAAATTATTCTGAGATTTCAATAGAAAATTTAAGAGAAAATGGAAGAAGAGTGATTATTTTCTGACTCTTCCTGGTTTTTAAAATATGGAGTGTCTAATTCTAAGACCAATTGAATTATTCCATACCTTGGAGTTGTCTATCACACCTGCTTATTTCTGTGCAAAGAAACACATAATTGACCTGTCCTTAACAGAGGTCTGCTTTCACTGCCTCAGGAGATTAGAAGTAAATTCCTTTCTTTACCAGGTGACTCCTAAGGAGACAAGGAGAGAGAAAGCACTTTGCACTTGTGGTGGCTGTTAGGTGATGTCATTCCCTTCTGTTGAAGCTATTGCATTTTTACACTGAACATTCACTAGGCTACAGTGAGAGCGAGAAAGAAATGGATCCTAATTTCTCAGACAGGTTGCATATTTCTGTAAATGCATTTAATGCAAAACACCAAGAACACTCAATGCAGTAAATGCTAGGTTTACCAAATTATAATTGAGGAGCTAAATACTTTGGACATCTAGTCATGCCCCTAATGGCTCCATAAGAATTTTATTGTTCAATAAAACAAAAATTTAACAATTTATGCAGAAAATTCTGAGTTCTCCTTACTCACAGTACTGAATATCTTATGGTCAGGACATATTTTCAAATACAAAAAAAATGGGGTGGTTTTAAGATTCATTGACTGCTTATACCCTAGCTAGGAATCTCCTTTCCAAATGGGAAGAAAGTAGATTCTTCAAGCACAGAACTAAGGAGGGAAACTTGTAAAAATGAAGAATAAAAATCCATGCTCCTTATTGCACATTAACAATATTGACTAGTATTTTATGCATGTGATTAATGTTTAGTAGCTCAAGTGTTTAGGTATCTAGTTTTCATCAGTTTCAGTATTTTCTTTTGATACCAGAAATTTCAGTGGATATATAGACAATAAAACCCAGAACTTCTTTTTGCATGCATTGTACTTTCAGACACATGTGTTACAAGACTAAGTTTTGTTTTTCTAAACAACTTTTGCTTCTTAGCTATTAGAAGTGGAAGTGGTAGTCATAGCCCAACACTTACATAAATACTTACATAAATGTAAAAATGCATATTTTACTGTAGAAACAAATGGGTTTATATTTATGGTGTTGTGTATGACACTTTTCTGCTCTTTGAAAAACAGTAAGATTTATTAGATCATTTTTCCTTTGCTGACACTGCTTTATATGTGTTAAAATACAGATAATAAAAACTGTGCATATACTTAGCAAAATCTGATAAATAAAACAAAAGCTCCACCAAGAGTATGAGTGCAGCAGTATAAAAATTTGAAAGGGTATCATAACAACATCAAATTGATAAAGGTTCATTAATTGTTTGTCCTACTGTACTAAGTCATAGACCAGCTGACAAGCATATACATAAAGAGAAGACATCTATGAATTGCAACAGTGCAGTTCAGTATGAGAGCACTTTCTGAAATAAATGAGGTAGCAAATAATTTGTAGAATAATGAATATGAAACAGCACTAAACAAAAATTCAGGACAAAGCCACAGCAATAGAATAGCTTAAAAACTTCCTATTATGTAGACTGTGTTTATAAACCAAATAGAGTCCTACAGCACCAAAATACCCTGGATGGTAATTTTCTGGAAGGATGAGATCTACATATAGAATATGGTTTGTCATGCTAAAAAAAAAAAAATCACTATGATGAATTCAAAGGTAAACTCTAAGTTTCATTCTTGTTTGATTTTATCCTTGTGGTTAACATGTGAAATGCAAAAAGATTCCAAAAATGGCAGAAAAAACTGGAAAAACCTGAGTTTTGACTATCTATTTACGTCTCTTCTACCACATATTAACACAAATTTTCTTACCATCCAGGCCAATGGAACATAGAGATAGTCCATAGTTTATTGTCCTACTCAGAAAACAAAAGGGATCATCTTTGTCTCCCAGATTAATCTATTATAGGGGAAGCAATCTCCTTAAACTTATGGGATATTTTTAGTTTCTCAGACACTATTTGAAAATTTTGCAAGTAATTTTGAAAGCAATTAGTAGGTTAATGTATTAGATTCTCTTTGTCACCAGGAGAAAGGATCCTCTAGTAGAGAAGAAAAATATGGTAGGATATGTGACAGGGAGTAGAACAACATTGTCCACTGAGCTATAAATGCAATAGGCAGGGTTATTAAGGATCAGCCAAAGCACACATATGTGTGCAGGAAATATTCTGGTATACAATGTGTGACAAGAACAAGGCATGTTTTATTTTACTGAAGACATGGCTTTCAGCTGCAATATAGATTAAATAAATATAAAGCAAAACCACAGAAAACAAGACTGTACCTTAAAGTTGTACATGAACTACCTGCTTATCTGTATAAACTGTGACCAGCTTGACTGTCTTCTGGGATGAAACAACTGCCTGGATGGATGAGAGTAGTGGATGTTGTCTACCTTGTCCTTAGCAAGGCTTGTATCTCTGTGTCTTGCAAGATCCTCATAGACAAAGTCAGGCAGTGAGCACTGGATGAGTGGACAGTGAGGTGGATTGAGAGCTGGCTGAACAGCAGATCCCAAAGGGTTTTTATCAGTGACACAGAATCTAACTGGAGGCCTGTCACTAGTGATGTTCCCCAAGGTTCAATTATTGTTTGACTTGTCCCCATCAGTGGCTTGGATGAAGGGAAGATCCTCCTCAGCAAGTTCCCTGGTGACACAAAGCTGGGAGGAGT
>JANRMJ010000054.1:60803081-60828269 GCA_025584955.1 Alethe diademata
ATAAAATAAAATAAAATAAAATAAAATAAAATAAAATAAAATAAAATAAAATATGTTTAATAATTGTTAATGACATTCATAAAAATTGCCAGCAAGCTTGAAAAAACATCTTTACAAAAAGTAAGAAGGAAAGATTCTATTGCATGAGACTTTCAAAATAAGAAAGGCGCTACAGAAACACTCTGTAATGTTAAAAAGTTGGATCTTATATTATCACTGGAAAATTAAAGAATATACATGAGGAACTTGGGACAGATTATCTAATCCTGAGGTAATTAATGGGCAGAATGGACTGCAAACACTGACATAGAAATTTTGATAAGCACACACATAGAGCATTTGAGTATCTGCAAGAGGAAGAAATTACACAATTGAACAAAATTAGGTGAGCCAGCAGGTATTCTTCCATTCTGCATTATTATTTTATGGAGCTCCAACCCCAAACTACAACCATTCCACATTTTTGATACTTTCAAGCACAAGTCCTTGAGTAGACAGTTTTTTTCCACACAGAGAACAATAATACCAAATCCAAAAAACTTCCTTCTGCCTATGCTACTGATTAAAATTCAGTCTGGAAAAGCACTAGTCCTATTCTAAATCAAACAACTGAATATTATTCAAGGAACTTGTCACCAGAGGGAATGAGCAAGCAGAGTTGGTTAACAAGAAGAGTTAATGAATATGTTAGCTGAGACTTGCATAACAGCTATTTTTTAGGTACAGACTACTTTTAGAAATAAGTGAATAACATTGACTTACTTGCTGTGGAAATAAATGGGAGCACGAGGGAGAAATGAGGTCTGTCTGCCTTTCAAAGAAGGGAGTTATGATAGGTGAAAAATAAGTATGTCTCACTGAAACCAGGACCAAAGTATCCCACTTTTTAATGCAATCACCTGCCTATTTCACCTTTGGCTGAGAATATTGGATCTGCTTAGACTGAGCCATCTTCTTTCCTCACATTCTATTTGCACAGGCCATGACTCTCTCTGCTGAAGGAGGAACAAAGGATTTTGTGTGTTTGTGTATATTCTCCATCTTAACCGTGTCACCTTCAACACTAAGGAAAGTAGAACAGAAAATCCAAAGCCTCTTAGCTGTTCTTTCTTGGTTTTCTTTTTCTTTTTGTGCAGTAGAACTAGAAGTAGTCTGAATCTCTCCTTCATGGTACTCACAACAATTAACAGGAGTTGTTTCTTGCTTTGAAAAAAGCTTGCAAAGGCGAATAGAGAGGAGGATGAAGAGAGAATGAAATCTCTGCAGAAGGGCTGGCAAGGAAAAGAAATTCTCATAATCACTGACATCCTTCATTACCATATATATCTAAACCATGTATTAGAACCCAGTCATACTAGAAGAATCATGAAATGCCAGTATTCTTTCAAAGACATTTTTCCTACTCGAAACCTGATCCTCAATTTTGCATCATGATCATTCCCACTCATCTGTCCCATCTGTAAAATCCAACCTAGTTATAAATACTGAGAAGCACTGAGCCCATCTGAAAGCATTATAATGGCTAAAAATGGACTTCTATATATGAACAGTACATGTGGCTATATCCACCAAATGAGGAAAATTTAGAGAGGGAATTTTGAAGTAACAAGACAACTACAGATGTGTGTTTACTGTATGGCATGCACAAATACCCATCTATTATACATTCACCACTCTTTTAACAATCTTTTGCATTTTTTAAGATGTAAGAATAGAAGCAGGCATCTTCTGATCTACTGATCTATTGAGGACCTACTATGAGGTCTTAAGAATATACTTGCTAGTCTTCTTTGAACAGATTTGGACTTACATAGTTTTGAAATAGTAATAATAGTTTCTTATTCTTTTCTTTTTGTTTTTGCTTCTACTCCCTGAAGTTCTGCAAGTGTGAATGGCTACTTAATCTGAATTCAAAATATGCTAATTATCTACATAAATTCAGATTTCTTTGTTTGCTAATTGAATCCCTGAATAACAATTGTCACAAGAAAAGCGTGCAGTTTCTTGGCAGAGAGTACTCAGAAATAAAACATGAGTTTGCTGGGTGTTTGCCTTAGTATTCTGTTATTTTTAATCTAATTAATTTACTGGTTTTGATTCAAAAGAATCAATTGTTCCAGGTTGTTTAGAAAATTAATAGGAAAGTTCACATAAGTGATCTGAAGCTTCAGTGTCTATTTCATCTCATAGTCCTTTTTAGTTCCAGGTTTTGGCATAGTCCTTAGCTTTTGCTTTTCTGCTTTTAATATTTCTAAAATATAAACTCTAAAGAGTGAATTACAACCTATAAAATATTCTCCAACTTTGATTTCTTTCACACTTTAATGTGGGAATATTTTATATTCCCACAAGCTGCAAACACTCAGTCTCGAATTCTCAATTGCATTACGGTTGTAAGCACATTTCTGACAACTGTCTGCTTAGACCGTGCTTTCTCCTGATCGGCCCATTTAAAATTAAAATAATGATAAAAGCAAGGAAGTTAAGATGAGAACTGTCAGGCAGTTGAAGCTATAATTTTACTGTAGTTTGTATCGCTTTCTGCTGTGTTTGCTGATGTTGCAAGGAGACATTATACAATTTGGAACTAATGCAAAGAATGTGAAGTCATCCCTACACCAATAGGGATATATCTAGTGTATGTATATATATATATATATATATATATATCACTGGTATATTTCCTTATAACAATTAGGTATAAATACTTTAAAAATACTAGTTGTATCCTTTATTCCAATATGAATAAATTGCTCCTGTTTTTCCACTACTAACACATTTGGATGCATGTTTGATACACTCATATACTTTTAATCTCACAAATGATTTATTCAAATCATCTTAGGCCTTACAAAGATTTTTATTGCATATCTTTCAACTGTTCTTTCCGCTATATTTTTTTCCAAAATCCAAACATTTTCTGAACAGTTTTGCAACTTAAAAATATTTATTGGCAGGAATAATATTATGAGTAATTATATCCAGAAATTAGTGTTTCAGCCTTTTAGAGGGAAGCATTCTGCACAACTTGTGACCCATGTCTGCACAGTGTGTTCTCACTAATTCAGATCCTTGAACTTCATCCAGTTGCAGGTGACTGGTCTGTATATTCACATTGTATTTAATCCACCATGGTAATCCACATTACTTGATTAAAGTCCAATGTAACGATGACAACAGGAAAAACTATCATCGTTATAAACACATGAAAACACACAAAAAGTTGTGCCATCAAGCATAATGCAATGAAGAGGTGACTCTCTTTAGAAGTTTCTGCTATTTAGAAAGATTCTGCTGGTTGTTGAAGACGAGTTGCTGGGAATAAAAAGCAGACTATCAGTGAGGCAGGGTCACCATTCCAAATTTCAAATTAATTCAGTATACAAAGAAAAAAGTCTTTCTGATAATTCCTCACTTGTGCCATATGTTCTGTCTGCCTTCAGCAAACAACAGATTTGATGTGTTTTATCTTGTCCTTTTCTTTCATTCTCAAGTCAGTGATTATTTCATCAAATAATTTTCAGCTTGAGTCTTCACATGAGAGTGTTTGTCAGGTTCTCAGTGGAATAGCTTTGAGATGCTAACACACCTTTACACATCTACTTGCCTGTTGTTGCTTAATGAAACTGTTTGGTGTTCCATAACTGCATAGAAAAAAGAAAGTTTTATAAGAAGAGACAGCACTAAATGTTTTGCTCTGAATAAACAAGACTATTAGTGTGTGAAGTAGAGAAGTTACTGTGCTAGAAACCTCCTTTAGGAGAAAGGTTTAAGTAGGGATAGTGTTGGTAACATATAGCTTCACGCTGCAAGCTGGCTCTAACCTGCACTTGAGCTGAAAACACAGCAAGGAGTGTGGACCAGCAAGCACAGCACTGGCACTACTGGTCTAGAAGCTGTCCAGATCTTGCTTCAGCTGCAGTTCCCAGGAGCTCGTAGGTGACCGTGACAGGCTCCCATGCCCCAAGGCTGCTCTACAGGGAGCTCCCACTCTCTAAACCACCACTGTCACATTATTGCCTCCTTTTTCTTTGAGAAGCATGATGTTGTGTGGCACACAGACCAAGACCTTCCTTAATGTGCTCACCCATTGTGCCACTTAGGTTTTACTGGTTTTGTTTGTTAACAATCCCCGAGCAAGTTCTTTCCTGAGAAAGCCTCCTTCCCCGTGCTGTACTGCTTTCTGTTTTGTGCTGGTTTCTTTCTGAAGTTCAAAGGTTCAAAGCCCAATCAACAATATAATGATCTTTGTAGGTAATTTCTCTGAAATAAGGATAGAAGTTAATTAAATTAAATTTAGGTAGAAAAAATTTGAGCATAAAATGTGAATACTGGTGGGATGTGCCATATTCTAGTTTGTATAAGATATATTTAATAAAACATATATTATGCATCCCTGAAATACAGAAAGAACATGTCATTATTAGTGAATTAAACTGGTGTCAGGAAATGCAACTAGCTTCCAAGATGCTCAAATCTAGTCACCCATAGCTATTAAATTGTAAGAATCTTGGTCTGGTTTTGTCCTAGACCAGTCAGCACTCCCAAGTAATGTCCTGACACACTGTGGCAAACACAACAGTACATCTTTCCTAATACACAGTTTGGATATGGCTACCTAGTTACACAAAGAAGAGAATTTAACATGGATTTGGACTTTTCTGTAAGTGCTCACAGTTTTACTGATAGAAGGTGACAAGTCTGATTAATTTACTAGTTTATGTACACACCAAGTCTATTCCAGCAGGTTACAGCTAGGCTATGGAGTCCTCTTTACTTGTCTGCATTTCAATGTCTTACAAAATTTGGAAGAATTTGAATAATAAATATTGAGAAAGTCCTAATTCTTAATGTCTTTCAACTCAGAGAGCATCTGGGACATGTAAGAGCTTGTAGTTATTCAGGCAAAAAAAGCAGAAGTTCAAATCAATTTTTCATATCCCAGAACATCATCTGACCCTCTCTTTCTTTTCTATATGACAGGTACTGTAGGTGCAACATGTGGAATATTTCTGTCCAAACCCAGTTGTCTTTATCCAAGCTGACAAACTTACACTTCCCTCATAGCCACTGTAAGAGAATGAATGTCTCTGGAACATGGTGCTGTCCTTGACTATCCTTGTTAGTAGACTTTCTCAGGCTAATACTCTCAGCTAGGGATGGGAAACCCTAATATTCATTAGATGATTAGATTAGCAGGTCACTGCAATTGGATTAATGTAAATACTTCTTGCAGGTGAAGCAGGAGGGGCTGGCGCAGTGTCTCCAAAGCCTCTGCTCTCAGCTACACAGGAAGGTGGAGAGGAAGAGCAGAAGCAAACCAATCATTAATGGTTAGGGGAAAGCTTGAGTGCTTTTGCTTGCAATAGGCAGTGAAAGCTGCAGAAACGATTTCTCTGAAGAATAGTGCCAGCCAGTGCTTGTGCATTCCTAAAAAAGGAGGACCAATGTGCTCTACCTTGCTACAGCCATTTCTTCATAGCACATGGACAGACCTGGCATGGAAGACAGCCGTGCTAGATTAAATGCACAGATGTGCATTTGTAGCTTATGATGATGATGATGATTCTTCCATGACCAAGGCAGGTCCTGTTCAGGATTTCTCAAATTGCAGTGATGACTATATTCAGAAAGTTACTTGCCTTTAACTGTCAAAAAAATCTAGACTGCTATCAGGCAAGTACATATTTACTTCAAGAGATAACAAATAGCCTGCAAGACTCATGATTGTATTGGCTAGGTTTCCATTAAATTTAGAAATTCACACATTTAACTCATCCAGTAAATTGTAGATTGAGTTTACTTCATCAATTTGCTAATTTCCATGGAATCCTTTCTTAAGTGGCTTTCTCCAGGCACTGGAGAGCAGTGGTGAGGATTCTAAAATCCAAAGACAGTAGGGAAAATGTTTATCCTGTAAAACCAGAAGCCATTCTAATACTTCACGCCATTCATTTCTGTTTTACAATCAATTAACATGCACTATCCTCCAATTTCTGCTTTATTTTCCTCAGAAAAAAAGACATCTGCTACCTGGAAGTGATCCATGGATGCAATTTCCCTATGTTTGAAACACCAGTTCTAGTAGGAAATAGTATTGTGATCACCTCCACTATAACCAAACAGCTTTACTTTAGGTTTTCTTTTTTTGGACAGCCAGACCATTTTGAGAGAAATTAGTCACAATGTCACCTTCATAAGGTTACGCATTCAAACAAGGTTGGAAATCAGTAAAATCTTTTGTAGACACCTAAGCAATTAATCTTGTTTACATGTAATTATTGCATGCAATTATTTCTAGTAGGAGATGTCTAGCACAAGAGAAACACTGACTGTATCTCTGCAATGCAAATGATTTAAAATGCAAATTAAAATCTAAATTTTCTTGAGATTATGCTTCTTTTTCTTTTTATGACTACTATTTTATTACAACAGAACACGTAAAGCTAAATAACAGCAGTAAGCCTGCAAGAATCTACTTCAGTATGAAAAGTTAAAAGCCTGTTTTTACTAGCTGGCCATGGAAATTTATTACAGATCAGTGGAAGATAATAGAGTGATTACACTAGATAACACAACAACCAGACATTTTGAACAATCTTAGTAGAAGAGCTAAAGGCAAATGTGGAGTCATTTCCAATTCATAATCAATTGAAATTAAATGGTCTGTCTACTGATTTTCAGCCCTTCAGGCTGTTATTCTATTTAATTAATCCATGGAAAAGCAGTTGTGATTGCAACTTTCTACATTCTGATGATGGACTCTTTTAGAGCAACATAAAAACCTCACAGAAATCAACTATAGCCAGGTATTCATGTTTTGTACTTTGCTGTGATATTTTGTGCATCATGCTGTTATATTTCTGCAACTCAGCAAGAAAACACATCTCTTTCTTGGAGACAAAAATAAAAATCTATAAAGTAGTGTTCAAGCCCATAGACTCAAAAGTGAACTTTGCTTTAATCAATATGCTACTCTGAAGAGCAAGAGCAAGACCAAGTAAGATAGAAGTGGCTAACACTCTGCTTCAATTACTTCTTGGTGTCAAGGTTCCAAAAGCACCAATGGACTGACTGGACTTCTGGCTTCACCTCAGACCTGAACTCCCACTCTGTGTTTGAAGATCACCAGACTTTCAATGAAGCCCCAGCCTGCTCATCCTCCTCATCTATCACAGGACAGTGCTCTGGCAGCTGAGGGCACTACCCCACGCTCTGGCCAACCTTGGCTGCTTGCTGACCTTTCCTGATCTTCAGCCAGATCTTCTTCAGCTCTCATGCAGTCCTGGTCCTAGCATCAAACTCATCACCACAGGCTGGTCCCCACAGCCCAAAATATGGTAGAAGGATGAGACTAGCCTAAAGAGGCATCTTGCATGAACTCCATGTGTTCTGTAGCACACCCTGCGCTTACAGTGATCCCTTCCATCACAACAAAGGGTTGTGAGGGTTTCTAAGTCAGATATGATTATTCATCACCACCTACCCAAAGGCTGACCAAGCAGATGCTGGCAGGAGTGATTTCATGGCTTTTGTTTGAGTAATCCCTGGCACTGATGTCAGTAACACTTTACTATGGATCCCCAACAACTTCTACAGTAACCTTATTGCAATGCAGCACACATGTATTCTTCCTTGCAAGTAAGGCAAGAAATATCTGAATATTTAGTCAAATATAATTTAAGTTTTCACTGAAAATAATTTTTTTTTCCTAATTTTTAATTCCATGGTAAAAACTGGTATTTAAGAGGAAGACTTTGGAATATTATGGCTATTTTTAGTTAATAATGCTGACCTCTTGTAAGTAGTCCCAAATATTGCCATTTTAAACCAGATTTCTTTCTAAAAAATACTTTGGTGTGAAATAAACAAATTATTATTATATTAGTCCTAGTATTTGTTTGTATCTCTACTGACAATATTTCATGTGGATTGGATAATAACAGGCTTTTGTTATTTCTTTAAAGACACAGATTTCACTGAAATGATACCTTAAGAAAGTACAAGAGCTCTTAGAATAATTATACACTGAAGATAGTTGATTAGTCCCCAGAATGCTAAACAAATAGAAAACAAAAGAAGTTGGAGTGTCTCTAAACCTTATAGACCTGCAGTGAAAGGATTGATTGGATGACATATTTTATACAATCTATGTAAACTAAAAATCCATTTACTTTTCAAGATGTGAAGCACAGCCACATGTCACAGAGACGTGCTATCTTGCAGAAACTTCACTGACCTTACTAAGGAACAACTCCTTCCTGGCTCTGTATTTTATAATCCTTGAACTCTTAGAGAAAGCCATCAGGCAGCAAGGCAGTGCTGACTCATCCTGAATCATCTGCAGCTGTGGCCATTTGTCCTTTCAGAAAAAGATAAAACCTAATCACACTCACACCCCCACACTCACCCTATCTCTTTACTTAAATAGCCTGAAAGAGTATTTCCTGTTTATTTCAGTTAAATAGATCAAATCATTAACAGGAAATTTTCTCAGAAGAAGTAATTTACTCTATTTTGAAAGGTAATTTTGTCAAAAATGTAGTTTAGCATACCTAAGAGTCAAGAGATGGTGCTGCAAGGAAGAACCACTGTTTCTGTAAATACACATAAATGAGTTGAAATACTGTTCCAAATGAGAGCAGAGAGCACCTTGTTGTGTACATCATTCAATTTGACTTGAAATCTCTAAGAAGAACATGTCAATCATATACCCTATATGGTCACCGCAGAACTTAATTAGCTTAAGTCATCTTAGCTTAAGTGAACTTAATCATCTTGGTTCCCTAATTGCAGTTTCCAGGCCCTCAAGGTAAAAAAACCCCTTCTTGTATGATTTTTTTTCACAGTTTAGATATGTATATTTCCTCACAATTTCTTCAGTCCTTCTAATTCGGTTTCTGTTTAAACTTTTACAATAACTGTATTTCCAGTATTGTAGTTTTTCTCTCCGTGAAATAACAACATTAAAATAGGATACAATTTCAGTCTTGCTTTGACTCAAAAAAACACTTTTTCCTCTATTTATTTTCATGAAATATCACATTATGCAGATTGTTTTCAAGGAGGTTCATTGAGGACTTCCTGCAGCTATGGATTGTCTGTCCAACAGTTTCAGTTTTCTCAAAGTCACCTGCTATTATTTATTCAAGAAAATATTTTCCTTCTACCAGACCCCAAAATGAATCCCATGCCATAGGGAGAAGATTATCTGTGGGGGACTTCTGTTTTACTGCTGGCAACCCACAGAAGTTACCAAACTACACCAATTTATTTCAATTTGCTTATGAGATTTACCAAGGTCAGTTTCAAGCAGGCAATTAAAGGCATGCTAGTTTTGGAACGGATACAGCTGTTATTAAGCACATTCCTTTGTCCCCAGGAGTTCAGGTTTTCTTTCACTTTATTTGTGTAGCTGAGGCATTTACATTGTTATTTTATTTCTTTGTGATTTTGTGGGCTTTTTGCGACATGTCTTGGGGTTGGTTTGCTTGGTTGTTTTTTTGGGGTTTTTTTGTGGTTTTTTTTCTTTTTCTCTGTTTAATATAAGATTATTTTACTAAAGGCCAGGCAAATTAAACACAAATAGATTTTACAAGAGAATCAGCATTCTGAAGGATGAAGGAATCTCATTATTAGTAACCTAATCTGTGAAAAAAGTGTATGAAATTGACTGCTCCCAGGATTATCACAGGAAAGCCATTACGATTATTCAACAAAAGAAATTATTTCCATAATGTCATACAAACTAAAGGGATACAGAAGTAACCACGGGGTGGAGGAGGAACTGAAATTTGGAATACAGCAGGCAGCACTGTGGGAATGTACAGGTCCTACTATGGCATTTTGAGGGGAAAGAATAAAGTGGGGTAAATGGAGGGCTGAAGATTAAATAATAAATACAGAAGAAAAGAGGGTTAAAGGCATGCATAAGTATTGGTCATAGTTGAGCAAGTGCTGGTTGACACAATTGTCTGACTGAGTCCTGCTTGACCATTTCAGTTTATCCTATATTCATATGAATTTCTAGCTATCTTTTCTTAACTCTAGATCATAGGACTTCCTGTTAGGGAAGGTCACCTTAAGTTAAATTGCAACCGTAAGATATCTGAGTGCCAGCTGCTGGAGGGATTAACTACAGGTCTGAAGGAGGAGATAAAGGTCTGTGTGTACTGGGTAAACTGAAGGCTTTAAATCAGCTACTGGACAGACAGTGTTTTTCCAGGGCAATGTATATACTCCACTATGGAATCATCCAGTGAGGGTGAAAAAGATTAAGCTGTGCTGTTTGTGTTCTTGTGGGTGCCAAGGCACAGCTGGGATGTGTGCCCAGGACTGGCAGTACCATGTGCCTGTGGGAAAACGTTTCCAGCCTACAGAGCAACTGAACATGGAGACAGGGAACCACAGCAGTCTTCCTTTGATCCAGCTGGAATGGGAGGACTGTCCTGGTGCTGAGAATCTGCACAGACTCTGCTGCAGTGGGCCAGGATGGAGATCCACCCCAGGTTCCAGGAATCCTGTCATATCTCCCACATCTAACATGTACAAAATTATTAAGACATGCTATTTTATAATGCTGAACATTATTAAATCAAAAGGTATACACTCTTAAATGCTTAAGGTCAAAATGCACAATGGCTACACAATGTCTTGATCAATGAGAAACATCCTAATTAGTGAAAAAGACAACAGAGCTTTTAGGCTTTTGAAAAACACCTCTATTCTCTATCCCATGTGAAATAACATTCACTATGGGTTTATCCTCTAATTCTTTGTT
Source organism: Alethe diademata (assembly GCA_025584955.1). Lineage (NCBI taxonomy): Eukaryota > Metazoa > Chordata > Aves > Passeriformes > Muscicapidae > Alethe > Alethe diademata. Next base: position 60,813,862 of record JANRMJ010000054.1, read on the forward strand.
GATATAATCTGCATCAATAAATCCTCAGGTAGCTACATCAATCTGTAGTTCTTGGCGTATTTAGAATATTAGAGATTTTTTTTATTTTTTAAAATTTTTTTAAAGTCTATTTTTCCAAAGCTTGGTGGGTATTACAAAGAGACTGGAAAGTTTATGAGTTTAATTTTAGCAGACTCTTTCTTACTTGCTACTGTTAGAGATGTAAAGTTTGTTGCAACATATAATCAAGGGATAAATACAGGCTCCTATTTGTTTAAAAAAACCAAACATTTGAAAAGAAATGTAGATAATTTCAACTTAATTAATGTTATTATGTGCAAATTTATTAATAGTGTCTGGCAATGAACTTAGAACTTTTCAGAAATATTTTAATATTAATATTAATATTTTTTAATTTTTAATATTTTTTAAAAAACCTTCTTGGATTTTTTGGGTTATACTTTTACTGTTAATTTTACCTTTCCTCAGCCATAGCCTCTCCTTAGCTAGACCCTCATACAGCTCCTTTGCATACAGCCACAAGAAAAGGATCCTTAGTCCCACCTAAGTAATTGACAGTATAAAAATAGTGATTAATTATAGGAAAAAATGGGATGTTAAATATTCCTAAGGTCATTGATACCAATGGCAGAACTCTCTTTTTTGCCCCAAAGCAGCTGATCCAGCCAAAGTACATAATCACTGTATGATTAAAAATCTGAAATATTTAGTATTTTGACAAATCAGCGCAAAGTTCATGGCTGGAAAATTCATTGCATGTCACTTTGTTATCTGAAGACTTGGAATCCAAAACCGAAAATCCTATGCCTGCAACTCTGTGATTGAGGGTAACGTGGCATGGGAGTGCTGGTCTAGAACTAGACAAGTTTACTGCTGCTTCTAACAGGGGATTGGTTTCAATGTGTTGCGGGGGATTTATGAACTGCTGGTATTTCAGAAATGTCGCAAAGACTCTTTTTGAAGATATTGGATTTTAGAGTGTTTGGTATAAGAGTTCTTTGGATAATCTCAATTTTGCTTCAAACTAGTTAATATATAAAATGAATACTGTAAGATATTAAAATGAAGTACAACTCATATCCCACAGAAGTCCTTAGGTGAAAATTTTATCTTACAGAATATTCAAATAATTTAAATAACAAATTTGTAAACCTTTTAATAATAGTCAGGGACAATAACTTCCTCTTGAACTGACATAATTTTTCCAAATGCATTTTATGCTATTAATTGTACACCTCCTCAACTGAACTGCAGCTCTAAGCAGTAATAAATGAAAAGGCATTACTCTAGTCCATGAAAAAGGTTAAATTTGGTGGCTAAATTTGTCTCTTGTGCATTTAAAGAGCCAAACTCTTTAAGCAATCAAGATAATTTTCCAAATATTTTGAGAATCAGTCTTGTATGTCTCAGCTTTTAACCAATGTAAGAATAGCACACAGAAATAGACATGCTCCAGCCAATCAGAACTCAGAGTAACTGAACAGCTATTGATGTGTACCTGTATGGGTTTTTCCTAAGCTATGCGTTTCTCTGCACACTCATTGGTTGAGTTTATCTGATTTGCATAATCACTATACAGTTATTTCTCAATAGTTCAGGCTGGTCAAGCTGTTTACCAGCAACAAAGATGCAGTCTCAGCTTTCTTTCTTTCCAAATGATGTAGAAAAACTCTAAAATTTACATGAAAGAATAGAATAAAATATTCCAAAAATCAAATAAAATGGAGCTGTCAAGCAGTTCAAAGGAAGACTGTATGAAAGACTTGATTCACTGGATTATGCCTATTTCCATAAATACACCCCTCCCCATCCTAATCTTTATCTTGTGCAAGCAGGTCAACAAGGTTCTTGTTCCCACAAGAATTGTAAGATTTCTATCTGCTTCTTCTTAGCCTCACTGGGAGAATCCCACTCTATCCCTTCTGTTTAGTAACATATGTAGTTATTTCTGAGGGAAGAAGTACTTGGCAGATGAATGGAAAATGTAAGAAAAAGGAGAATTAAAATGGAAAGAAATAGAAATAGGAATGTGGGCAGAATTTAGTAAAATGAAGGCTTGGACAAACATATGAGAAGATATACAGCAAGGATTGGAAAGACGCCTCTGCATTTTAAAAGAAAGTTTAGAGTTGGTCGATTTCATTTATCTTTGAATACATCTTTGCCCATATTTCACTCAGGAACTTTTCAATGTCACCAGCTTCATGACCATGTTCAAGTAGTCTTAAGTCTGTCTTATTGAAATTTGCACAGAGATTAAACTCTGTTAATTTAATGAAGTTTAAGTCTAGAATGGATTACTTGTTTCTAGTCATCATTTCTTTCCCATAAAATGACCACAATTAGGATAATCTGAATTTTCAAAAGCTTTTCATTATTAGTGAAGATTTTTAGTCTGTAAAAGACTAAACTATGACTTCTTTAGATGCTTATATTTTTGTTTTGTTCTCCCAAAATTGCCTTTAAATACAAAGATTTATTGGTCTTACAGTGTGAAGGTTAGGGAGAGAAAATAAGGGAGGGTAAAGCTGATAATTTCCTTATTGCAAACACACAAAGCAACTGTCTAAAACTGTGATGTCAGTGTTCCTTGATCCGATGCAATTGACAGATGAGAAGACAGTTCTGGGTGAAAAATGAAATCAGTGTGAAGTTGTGATGAGATTTATATCACTTATCACAAATGCTTGAAGTTCACCACAGAAGAGAATACAAATTAGTTCTTCCTATTTAGCTTCTCGTGGGCATTACAGAAAACTCAAATTAAATTGCTTAATCACTGCTGCTCTAAACCCTCAACTCTTGAGGTCATATATTTGCCTCCTATATTCAATGGGCTTCAGACATTGATTATCTGGGCTTCTGGTCTATAGCTCCTCATTTGTTCTTACAGTATTTATGGCAGAGAAGACTATATAAACATCTAGAGGTGACTGAATATACTACTTCCACAAGATATTATCTCTTGCAATTCAGGCATATATTTTGGAGATAATTGCTATCGCGAGATTTTAGAAGAGATTGCTAACTTAAACATACTGTTCAGGTTTTGTCAGTTAGACTGTTCATTCTGTTTTTATTCTTTAACATTCTTCACAAATATAAAAGTACATTTTTTTAGAGAATATTTCCCTGGAGCATTCAGATATATAATTTTATCTATAAAGGTGATGGTCAATCTTGTACAGAAGCAGAATTTAAGTTTTGAAAATGACATTCTGACTTAAAAAAAAAAAATCCCCCATATCAAAGTGAAATGTTGCATCTTTGCTTCCTGTCCCACTGTGACAAGTACATACCATCTGGCTGATCACCTGGTAGCAACGGATTTCCCACTTCTTTATTCTTCATTATTTCCACAGTATATTCTGAACATTGTATTTATGAATTAATTTATTCTTTTGATCTATAAAGTAATAGTTTGTGGATTAGTTTGGATGAAAGTTTCAAAAATATTTAGGAGTGAAATGAGGAATAACTCATACTTCTCTCAGTATTCTTATCTTTCTTAATTACTCAGTTAACACCTCAGTTCTGCAATAGACTTAACCCCCTTCATCTTCTGTATAGTCAAAAACTAAGGATAATACATGACATACCTAAAACGTCCAGAGAATTACTCCATCCATCACAAAACCTTGCATGAAAAAATATTACATATTATGATTCAAAATCAGGCACTTGCATATACCCTGCACAATCAGTATTTAATATTATACAGTAACACTTGGCATAAGTAAGATAAGTCAGGAAAATGTAGGATAAAACCCTCTATCTCCTGTGCAGGAAGAATTAAATACCTAAGTTGATGGCTGAATTTCCTTATTTTTATTCTTGGAGTTCCTGCTTTACTCCACTGTGCACTACCTCTTTAACATCTAATGTTCCATGTATTATTACTTAATATTTCTATTGTAAGATCTCATAAAACTGTTCATCAGTATTATCTTCCATTACTCACTGTAGCCCAAATTAATTTCTCTTAATGTCTCACATAAGGCTTGTTCAGTTTCCAAAGCAGAAGAGAGTGGCTGCCCTCACAAAACTCTAGCTGCTAATCCTGAGAGAAAAAACATCTCCCACTTTCCTCGCTCAGGTGCTTACTCTGGTCTGTACCCTGGAGATAGGGATCATTTTATCCTGATGCAGACAGTTACATCTGGTTAGTTGTCTGTTCCTTCAGTTTCCACTGATTCTACTGACTTGTGGCACAGCTCATTTGCTGACACAAGTATGTCTAGTGCACTGAGACGTACTAGACTTTCTTGAGTAGTTTCAGTTACTGTGACAGAGGGATATAATTAGTGCTTCTGTGTCATTAGTAACAGCCCTGCACAGACGTTTTCAATAGCATCTGACATGTCAAATTCTATTACCAATTATGTTTATACAAATTAATTCCTAGATCTCCACTAACCAGCACAGTAATTTAGATGGATTTAGCTATTTTTATGCATGTACATTTAATTCAGGGCCTCAATTAAGTTGAGTACAGATGGTGCTCTGTGGCATTTGAGATTTCTTAGTTGACTTCACCTGGCTTCCAGAAGGTTTCAGAAAGGCAGAGGTGTTCTCTAGAGCCTATTATAGACATTATGAAGAAGTATTAGAAGCTCAAGGGTAGACCTTTAAATTAAGGAAAAAAAAAAATCCCACATTAAGTGCCTAAAACATGGAGTTGAACTGCACCATTACTATTTCTTGGAAAAGGGAAATAATAACTTTTCATTTTTAAATTATCAAGAAGATTAGTTTATTTCAAAATATATTTGAATTGGAAAATCTGTTGAAACTGACAGCCACAAAAGAAACAATTTGATACTGGAGTCTCATGAAAGAATTGATGACAAGCTATTTGTTCAATCATTAACTAATTTGTCTAATCCTCTATAACACTTGTATTTCCTCCTCTGAGATAAAATTAAATTATTTTATCTCACATTGACTTTTCCTTCTTTGTAAAGTTTGGTTTCAAATAATATATGTCTATTTTAATTTTCCACCGTCACTGAAAATACTCCACAAAACACTGACATGTTCATAATTATATTTTGGCTTCATTTAGCAAGATTTTATTAATTATAAACTTGCCCTTTTAAAATATTATTATTTAGGAAAAATTCATTTTTACACAGTTTCTGAAGTTTATTTATTAGTCTGTTCTGTAATTAATTCTCTCTCACATATAAAGTTTATTCTCTTATATTTCCTAATTTTAAAGACATTGGACATTTAGTATTGGTATTCTTTTTGTTTTGATTTAATCCATTATGGATTTCTATTAAAAGCATTTCTTTCTTCATCAGCTGAGGTATTTAGGTGAGGAATGACAATCAGGATTTTTTTTTTATTTTTTTAAATCATGGAGTTAAATGAACTGATTTTTTTTTTCTACTTAATTTCTTCATGCAAGTTTTCTTGTCAGACTTTGTTTAAGTAGTAAATGGTTTCATCTAAGCTGTAGGACAGACACATTTTCTGGCATGTATGGTATGCTCATTGATACCATTCAGCAGCTGATCTGTTGGCACAGCAGCTCGCCTTCTCTCATCCTGAGAACAGCTGAGCACTCTCCTCTTCCTTTCATGGAATGTCATCCATGAAGCAGAAGGAGGTAGGCAGTGTGCACCTGCTCACGTGCTGCTGTGCAATCAGGGCACAGTCAAAAGAGGTGGTCTGTTTTGAGCAAGAAGATGAAAAGTGTTCCTACACCTAATTACCATCTCTCTATTGTCTTTAGAAGAAACACCCACCCAGCTATGCCTTATATTCTATTTGATTTTCCTTTATTCTGTAAGAGATAAGAATAGCTACAACAGTAACATCCATCTAGAGGCCACTCCAGGTAGTAACCAGTCACATTATCTAAAAACCCCTAAGTTTTGATACAGGTTATATGGTCTGTATTAAGTGACAAAATTGATTTTACTTGGAATCTAACAGCTGCAGGAACAGTCATCACAGCAAGCTGCGGTTTAAACTCCCGGAAACTTTTAACTCCCACAGAGTAATTTCAGAGGCTTGACACAATGTAAAAATATTGTCACTCGATTACATCATCTCGTTATCTGAGACTTGTGACTGAGTTATCTATACTTACAGGTTGAACGTAGTGAACCATGTACCACTTTATGACTCATTCTAATGCAACATCCGCATGAAACATCAGAATTCTCCATGGGAGGGGAAGGTAATTTTGGTTGTTATGTATATCCTTGTCCTGGTGGAAGAGAGGAGGGAGGAGCTCAGGACAGTGTGAGAGTGGCCAGGTTGTTATTCTACACCAGGCACATCATCGCTGAGGGACGGGGTTCTGGGAGGAAAAGTTGGGCGCCCAACCAGAAGTGTAGAATTTTGCCTCCTCTCTCTACAGCAGGAAGGGGTTGGCATCAGCCACTGCACATCCGTCCCCAAACACCACCTCCTTCTGTTTTCTCTGGCATGCAGCTACAGGACATAGTGCTGAGAGGACAGTGGTGAAAATGTGAATTGACAGTAGTGCTGAACCAACAGCACCGGCATGGAGGCTGCTTTGGGGAAAGGACCAGCAGGGGCAACCCCTAGCCCATGCAAGGTGACAGGAGTGAGCCAAGCCGAGCTGAAAGGAGCACAGGGGAATGGTTTGAAAAGTGACAGGGACTTGCAGGACCCATCTCCAAAACAAGAGGGCAGTGGAAAGGGCGGCATTGGCAACTGCACAGAAATGAGTCCCAGCGGACCAGCAGCACAACCCAACTCAGATGACCCAGATTTCAGGGAGGTTCTTTGTCATTCTTCATCATTTTTTGGGTTTGGGAAGGAGGTCTGGGAAACATTAGTTGAAGGGCTCCCTCACCATCTTGTCTTTGTTCCCAGTGGCCATTTGGTGTGGTGTGTGGGAGCAGTTCCCATACTGTTTTGGGGAATGTTCACCATATTGCCTTTGTCTGGAGAAGTCTCACCGACACAACCTATGGACAGCGCCCCCCATCTTCTTTTTGTTCCTCATTGCTGGTGAACACCTTTTTGTGAATAAAATACCCTCTCTTTGCTATTAATATTGTTGTTATTGTGCCTATCTTATTCCATTGCTTTGTGTTTTCAGAAAATTATTTTCTCAACCCATACTCTCTGCTGCTGTCACTCCTTTACCAGAAAGGGTAGGAGGAAGGGGAGTGGTTATTTGAAGTTTAATTTCTAGCTGGTGTTCAAACCAACACAATCTTCCACTCAGAAGACAAAGTTAAAAAGACCTGTCTCCTAATAAGCCAGACTTTCAGATGTGGAAGCCATAATGTGCCTAAACAGACTAGTTTTCAGCTTCTTTGCACTCTTTGATCTCTACATGTTATAAAGTATTTTAATAGCTAAGAAGAAAATTCCCCCACCTCTACTACCAAGCCCAAAAGTTTGATTAGGCAGAGAAAATCAAGCAATACTTGACCTAAAAAAAAAAAAAAAAAATCCAAAGCTTCCAGAATTAAAACCACAAATATAATTGAATTAGCATACTCAAACAGAGAAAGGAGGAAGGGGAAAAACATGCTTCAACACTTCTTCTCCTGTTATAGTTTTTCACTAAACTACTCTAAAATCTCAAGAAAGACCATGGTAAAATGAACCTAAGCTGCAGGAACCATAAACCAAAGAGATATCCCTCTTAAAAAAACCCCAGTGAAATCAAAACATCCACATTTGCACATGAAATATTATTCTTCACACTGTTCAGGCTCTGCAAGCATATTGTTACAAAACTGGGTCATTTTTGTTAAAAACTATAAAGATATTGCAACTAAGAAAAATGTCAAAAATTATACCCAGGAAGTACACCAGTTAAGATGAAAGAAAGTAGGACAATTATACTTAATTTATATTTCTCACTGAAATGCTTATAAACAATACTAGACAGAAGGGACTTATTAGCTGTCATATGACTCTTCAGGACTTATCTGTATTTCAGACAGCAATCGAATTTTGACTTTCAACGTGTCTAAAAATTAATATTTATTATACAGAATGTAAAAAAAAAACAAACCCTTTTTACCACAAAATTTCAGGGTCTACTTTGCATATTGAAGTACTTGTTTTCTAATCTTCCAGAAATAATACCGAAATGATTCATCTTTGGCAGAAATTATCCAGCAGCTTTCCCATCAACATAATTCTTGTGGGTTGTTTTTGTTTCTTGTGGGTTGTTTTTTGTTTTTTTTGTTTTTTTTTAATTTTTATTTTTAGTTTTTTGGTGTTTGTCTTTTTCTTTTTTTTCCTTTTTTTTTGTTCAGTTTTGTTTATTGTTTTGTTTGTTTTTTTATGTCTGTCTTTTTGACCATCTTGGGGACTGTTCTTACGAATGTAACTCTGTCTCACAAATAATACTCTCTTTCCAACACAGTCAGGGTCTAGCAAAGATTTGCTGTAACAAACATCTGGCCCAGCTGAACAGTGAGTTATTTCACTTTCTGTCCTCTTTTTGCTTAACAGCTTAGACATACCCTGAGCATCTTCTCTCAGTAATTATCTTGTCATTTTTGTTCTCAGAGGACTGGAACATATAAAAACTCATTCACTAAAAATAAAATGTTATCCACTAAAACCAGGGAATGAAAAGAAGACTAACAGGGATAACAAAAATGACACCAAAAATTCATTATTGTGATATGGGCCACACTGAAATAGTAGCAATATATAGCACTTTCTCTCAGAAAAAAGGAAGGGCTTTCCCAAAGTTAACAAATATAGAACTAATGTCTGAAAGCTCCTTTTAAATTTGTAAATCAACTACATTAACACCTAGGTGTCTAGCTCTGTAGTGCTCTAGTTATGTAACTGAATTTTCATTTAACATGGCTATTTGCTAAGTCACACTTCCTCTACTACCATCTTAAATTGGTGTAGCTTCACAGCATACTTTCATTTATATTCTGTAAACACAAAATATAATTAAAAAATCTTATCTGTGTTTTGTTGTCATATCTTTCCCTGTATGTTTACTTTCACCTCCAGTAGTTTATGATAATAACTGAACATAAGCATTCTTCACTTTAAATATAATAGAAGAGGCTGTTGGAAGAATACTGTATTTGAAAACCTAGCCAATCTACCACAATCAAAAAATCAAAAAGCAAGCAAACATCTGCATCTGAATTCAACTGTAAAAGACCTTAAAAATGCAATTTAACTGTTTAAAGTTAGAATATGATTAGAAGTGTGACATTCAGCAATACTATGAAATTTCTTAGAGAAGTGATTTATTTATGTATTCCAAAAACACAGCTTCTTTTGGAAAAGTAATAACATTAATTTTTAAAAAAATTATGCTTGTTTAGAGTAGATTATGATAAAGACAAACATACACAAATGTCCTAACTTCAGATACTGGAATGATGGGAGTAAATTAAGTACTGAGATAGGTGCCTCTGCTATTATATTATTAAAGCATGCTTTTGTATTTGCCACATAGCCCTATTTCAATACATCGTTTTCCTTTTACTAAATTAGATAGTCTTTCACAGAGTACAAATACCACACCCCTGGGAAGAAAAACAAAATAAGAAGTCAAAATGCTAAATTTTCTGATGAGCTTCTTCTAAAGGAAAGTTCAGGAAGACTTAGAGGACATATATGTGGCAATTCTCAGTGACTTTAAGAGAAAAAATTGAAAATACATCTGATGTAACCTAGAAATTCCCTAATGTTAGCAAATCTCCTCTATCCTTACCTGAATCTTGTATGCCTACTGCAATATGCAAAGGTCTTTCTTTGCTAGTGGAATAAGGACAATTAAGGTCTGAGATGGCACATCATTATTTCCAGCTCTATGCTTATATTGCAAAATTTTGCAAAACTAAGAGATTAGCTCCCTGTTTAAATATGTCTGGAAAGCCATCCAGCTCTGCTCAGTGTCTACTCACAGAATTTCTGATTGGCTGAATGTCAATTGTTTGAATAGCAGGTCATGTGGGAGGAGGTTTATTTGCATTCTTATAAAATATTAATATATACTTATAAACTTAGAAAGTATCACTTCTATGTCAGTAAAGAGAAATATTTTACATTAAGAATCCTTGTGCAATTAATTTGATTCCCACAAATACAACTCCTTTTATGCAAATAGAACAAGTATATTTATTTATATATCAATGAAAATTGCAGATTTTTCCTTCCTTCACTTCATGGGTGACTAAAACAAACTAAATGTATTTTTTTTCCACAGTAAATAAAATAATTGCTTGATCATGAGATTTAGCTGAGGCCATCTAATGCGGGCTAACTTCTGTTAAGAGAGAAAATTTATTGTTTCTTTCTCTTCATCTTTTTCAATCCACATGTGAGAAGTAATTGGGAGGACTCTATGCTTGGTATATGTGAAGCACTCAAACTGCTGTTATAAACTGTACAACTATTATTGGAGTGTGAAAGAAAAAGAAATAATACCTCTTTGGCATACAATTTTCCTCATTCAGACTGGCAAACTTCTAGATAACTCAGAGAAGAGTGAAAAAATTTGACATCCATAAAAATATGGACTGTCCCACCTTTGTGAAAACATGTTTGGCAATATGCAAGCAAATTTGGTCCTGAAATTTTATTCTGAAATCTTTATCCAACAAATGTGGGTGAAGGGATAATTGTTAAGCGCAGAAGTCCATCCAAAGTCAGTGAAAACCGAAGGAAAACTTAAACTCCCTGGATAATTTGTATGTCAGTTGATTATATGTCATGCATTTATTAGAAGTACAGCTCATCCTGCCAAACTTCAGTGAACTAACGTGTAATGTCTCAGATCTGTTTGCAGGAACGTTCAGTAGGTGAGTCATCATTAATATTCCCTAAGATAGCATAGTTCCATTCCTTTGTCATGTTTACATCTAACAGTATTTATACCAAAAAATCACTGAAGGAAGATGAAATAACTTTTGATATATAACATGAAAATCTGAAAGAAATTAATTTTTCCTTTTTTATGTATTTATGTATCCTATATATATATTTCATATATTTATACATGTATATCTTACATACATGTATCATGAAACAGGAAATTAGAAGTTGAAGATCTGAAAGAAATGTGCTTTAGAGCACATTGAGCCAAAACCACTGCCTTCTTAGTGAGTAAATTAAAATAGAGTCTTTAACCTATAATATCACCATGACTTAGGAAAGCATCCTGATCAGGAAAAAGAATTTAGATTATCTCAACATGAAGAACACTAGATTTCCATAGCTCCTTATATTTAAATAGGTGGCAATGTGTTTGGGGAGATCACAAAAATTACAAACTGAATATCTAAATCTAAAATTTGTCTTCAGGTGTTTCACCCATGGTTTCAATACAAACTCCTCCTCTTCCTCATCCTCATCTGATCTTCCATTTTAAGAGAAGTAAGAGATAAGGAAGTTCTGAAGAAAGTTGAACTAAGTACATGATTTGGAATAGTTTAATTTTGTCAGATATTTTTATTTTTGTAATTTAAAAAAGCATATCTAGTGTGATGTTATCTATGCACTCATAGCAAAATATCAGATTATCATTTCTGTTGACAAATAAAAATAAAATTAATAATAAATTATATCAATGTTGAGCAGAGTGAAAAGCACCATTCAATCAGTACACTGGACAATTTTAGAAGAAGGAGGAATCAATTGCTTCATTTATTATTTTAACCTCAAAATTATTATAAAGGGGTGTTGTGGTTCTTTTTTTTCCTTTTCAATAACAGAAATATATTATTTATTTATTAATTTTGAATGATTTAGAGTGTGATGGACTCATTGTGGTTTGAGTCATTCACACTTCATACCTGCAACCACTATTCACTTAAAGAAGTCTTGATTTATGGATGACTTTGGATTTAATGTATATATTCTGGGCTGTTACATGCTTGTAAAAAGCATAGCCTTGGACAATTTGAAAAGATACAATCTCTTGCTTGAAAACTATCTTCTTGCTTTTGTACTTAGATTCTAAAATTGCAGGGACTGTAAAGTATTTGTTTCCTTTCTTCTTTCTCCATGAATAGAAAATTACTCTTACTGCATCTATTTTCCATTCCTTAATTATTTATGAAAAAATAAAAGTCAACAGCTGAAACTAAGACTCTAAAATGGCAATAAATAGGTTCTTTAAAATAGAAATATATTTAAATTTTGGTTTTCCAGAATCAAAAGTTCATAGACTTATTGTGGATATTAAACCAAGAGGGATCTACGAAATAACTTTTTCCTCAGATGCATGGCAATCAATTCTTGTTCTCTATTAGTCTGGGCTTTACAACATCTGAATTTAAATCACGGATAGACCTGTGGTGGCATAAAGACACAGATTCAGTCAGCACATTTCATGCATTTAGTCTGGAATTCATTTGTTTCATCTTTAAATATTTACAAAAGAGATGTGTATATTTGTCTTCTTGTTTTTTGTTTTTTTTTTTTTTTAAATAGTGAAGAGAGAAAAATAGGCACTTGCACAGAACAATTAATCTGAAAATGTTGTGTCTGCTTTATGATGGAGTGAATCATTCCCCTAGATGAGCCTGTTTCTTTACACTGATTATAAAGACAGTCTAAACATCTAACTCAGATGGAGAGATCTGTGCCACAGATGCCTGTGTTTGATCAGATGATCTCATTTTCCAGGTGCTGCTTTCACAAAGTCTGTTCTCTACAGTCCTGATAAATTGTTAACTCAGAATATTTCTTGTCTCAGTCTGAATCTTGGCCAGCATTTTCTTAGTGCAGGTGGCTTGTAAGTAAAAGTCAAAAGTGATTTCTACCGAGCAATTTAATATGGACTACTAACATTTCCAGAGAGTAAAACAGTTTAACACAGTGCATGTGTGACATTCTGCACTGATTCCAGTGTCAGAGACCAGTTATGAGCATGTTTAACTTACAGGATGTAGCCCATGTGGCAGTGATTTCCACACTTGCTGCAAGCAACAATTCTGAACAAGTTATATACACAGAAATAATATCTTACTCTCCATATTGTTCTCAGTCTACGTATTTTCATTCCACGTAGCCACAATCAGTGGTAGCAGGACTGATAAATTGGGACTCGTATCCTGTGGTTGCCATAAACATTGTAAAAATTATATTCCACAGCTCCATTTAAATCTCTGTTTAGATCACAATCAATTTGCATCCAGTAATGGTCATACAAAGTATAGGAAGTATAAAATGTAGCAACTGTTTTCATTTGGTACATCTTTCCTCTCGCCTTCTCTGGTCATTTTAGTGATTGCAGTATTCTCAAAGCTTTCATTCAAATATATTGCATGTTCACAAGGACAGTTAGGAAGTTTCCACAACCCTGACTTTAATCTAGTCAAGCTCTCCTTTACTTTGGGCATATTGTAGTGTTGATTTATAGATTCCTTCTGAAGAAACCTATAATTAGAGATTGTTTTGTTTGAAAGGGACCTTAAAAATCATCCAGTTCCAGCTTCCCTGCCATGGGCAGGGACACCTGCCACTACAACAGGCTGCAAAACATCAACAGATTCTTGTTTTAATAGAAATATAGTAATTGTACTAACACTATTCAACACTGATACAGGGAACAAGACCAATTATTCCAACAAAGCGCACCTGAAAAACTGACACTAGCAACACTGGACGCTGAAACAGCCTCCATGCTTTAGGGGATAAAAAATAACGTGTGGCACTTTAAAAAATGCGAGACACTGAAATATCACAGGATGAAGCATCTTCCCCATGACCCAAACTGCATGCACTAAGGCACTATTTTCTATTTATAGGTATCCTGAATTTCAATCATATTATCAGCTACCTGCTGAGTCTGGCAACATATCTAATTTCATGTTGAGCCACCTGACTGCTTTTTCTCTAAAAAACATTTTCCAGTTTTATTGTCAGTGACCTAGCAAAGGTTAGCCATAAATCTTTTTCTCAGCAAGGGTGCTGATAGTTTAAGAGCTTCCCTAATAAGAAATGCTATATTTCTGAGCTTATAACCTGAACAGCATGAACTATCAGGTCCTTCTTTTATTTAGATAGGGCTGTGTAAATTCAACAGTTTAGTGAAAAATATTTGAGATTTTTTTTGTGTATCTGTGTCTGATAGACTATTTGTTTTATTTGTGCTTATTCAGTAATATTTTGCTGTTACTGATGAATAGTCATTCATACTACCTAGTCATACCATCTGCTTCACTGGCTTTTCTGTAAGTAAACTAGAATTGAATATTTCTTATATATAGGATCCTCTTATTTAAAATAATGAAAATCAAACTTTTCGGTAATAAATGTGATACGATTTGTTTCATTGATTTAAGAATATGCAAATATGCAATATAGTACTTGGGATATAAAGCAATCATTTAAACAAAAAAAAAAACAAACCAACAAAAACCAAAAACCAAAAACCAAAACCAAAACAAAAAAACCACAAAATAACCTTAGGGTCC
>JANRMJ010000054.1:60828369-60856840 GCA_025584955.1 Alethe diademata
CAAAAACCAAAAACCAAAACCAAAACAAAAAAACCACAAAATAACCTTAGGGTCCATTTTCCTACACTTAGCTTTCATCTGTTTCACCATATCACTGTATTAGACATTAGGACAATGTGTCAATGTTCTTCTCATTTAAGATAATTGTGGTTCCTAGGAATTGCTGCTTTTTAAAATTCACCAAATTATTTACAGCTCAAGAGTGGTGTTTTTTTTGTCTCTCAGGAAACTACTCTTACCGTACTTAAATGGTGATCCTGATGAAGAGTCTGATGATAAAATAACAGCGAAATTTCGAACTATTAAAGAAAAATGTGTTAATGTATTTCTAAAAATGCTGTGGGGTTTTGACCACTTGTAGACTCCTGTGGGAGGAAAAGTATTGGAAGTCCACCACATTTCAATACATGTCCTTTTGTGGTCATTAAATACCTCAGACTTTAGTTGAAAACAAGTGCCTGTTATGTTTTCCCATTTGCCAAAAGATAGCATAGAATCCCTTCAAGCTCATAATCACAAGAAAACAAACTTAAATATTAGTCTACAGCTTTTTCAGAGCATAACATGTTCACATAATATTTCAAAGACATGAGAGAAAAATATGACATAAAAAAGAAAGATAAATATAATAAAAAAAATATAGAAATCTATTGCTATCAGCTACATAAAAGTAAATTTGGAGTCCACTGAGCTTTCCATTTTTTTTGAAAAAAACTGAAACTGATGTAATTGCAAACAAGACAAGAACCTGATCTGATTTTGATTTTATTTCTGTCACAAAACTCAGAGTACTATATTAATTTAGAACACAAACCATTTTAAAGGCTGCTTTCAAAACACTGTTCCTGGAGAAAGTTAAGTGGAAAGATACAAATCTTGACTCCATCAAGCCTGTTATGGATAAATGAAAACATAAGATTTCAACATTCTATTGGCTAAAGTTCCTTAAATTCACAACTAGGTATGTAGACTATGCTAAAGCACTCAATGTATATCCTCATGAGGATATTAATGAATGATAGATAGTATGGCATGATGTGGAAAATTCACATAAGGTATACATACCATATTGCTCAAAAAGTGTAAGCAGAAAATGATAAGTAGACAATATGAAATAATAATACATTTCCTCTTTTAGATGCATATCTAAAATTTAGGCTACTCCTGTAGTACAAAGATATCATTTCTACTTAGGACTCTTACAGTAGAGTAAAAGACCACAACAGTGGCCTTCTGAAGCTTTAGGAAACTTTTGGATTTTATCTTTAAGAAAGCCTAGGAAGCCATGAATTTGCATCACAAAATTTCAGGAGTTTGGCTGTCTTGCTGCTTGTTACTTCTCATATTCTCATTTTCATGGAAACTGGTGTTGTACTGACTGAAAAATGGGATAAGGTGCTTTAACATAATTGCTACTTTACACAACCCTGTTTTGCTTTTATGTTCAAAATGGAGATTATTTCAAAGTACCATTTTCCATATTCATCTTGCTGACATGAGTTTCTATGGAAACAGGAAAAAAGTAATAGCTGAGTCCCAGAAACTCCTGTTCAACTCAGTGACTAAACCTAAAGATTTCCACTCTGAGCATAAAGAGAAAAACAATTCAAATTCTTTTCTATAATGGCTAATAAGTTTTTGTTCATTAATTATTTGAAGAGAATGAAGAAATTTTTTCACTCTAGTACTCTGGAGAATTTATTATCCATTAATTTTCCCTTAGTACTATATAAAATACATTAATCTGGGGCATGTTTCTGTTTAGAATTGAAAAAACAAAACAAAACAAACAGAAAAAAATTAAAAAGGCATAAAAAGTGTCTACCCTGATCTTGTAAAGAAATTTCTAATTTTCTTTCTTCAGGAAATCAACTAGTTGCACAAATCTAGCAATATTAGGCAGAAATTTTTCTCATTTCCAGCTTTCATGAGAGAAAATAAAAATATGGTTTCAATTAAATCTATATATATATAAGTAAGAGAAGTATGTTGACTTTTGCTTTTTAGATTAATAGCAAAAATTTTGCAGAGTTTTTCTTTAAATTTTGTAAGTTTAGTTGTAGTACAATCATCAAATGAGTTAAAGATGCTTGCAACAAAACATGGCTGTAGTTTTGCTATAGTTAAATATTGCATTCAATTGTTACTCCATTTCTGATCTCAGCTTCACTGAAATGAGTTGAAAATCTCTCATGGATAAACATTAGCAACTCACTCCAGTGCTGAACCAGAATGACTCACAAGGACTTTACATTGCTATCCATTTTTAAGTATGATTTAAAGCAATATTATCATGGATTTATAGAACGGTTTGGGTTGGAAAGCATCTTGAAGATCACCTAGTTCCAAGCCCCTTGCTGTGGAATGGAATGTGGCCCATTGGATCAGGTTGCTCAGAGCTGCATCCAGCCTGGCCTTAAACACTTCCAGGGATGGGGCATCCACAACTTCTCTGTGCAACCTGTTCCAGTGCTTTACCTCCCTAACATTAAAGAATTTTTCCCTATTACCTGGTCTAAACCTACTCTTTATCAGTTTAAAGCTATTTGCTCTTGTCCTATCACTATCTGCCCTTGTAAAAAAAATTCCTCTACTGTCTTATAGTTTCCCTTCAGTTACTGGAAGACCACAATTAGGTCACCCCAAACCCTTCTCTTCTCCAGGCTCAAAAATTCCAATTCTTCTAACCTTTCCTGGTAGAAGAGATGCTACAGCTCTCTGATGCACTTGGTGGCCCTTCTCTTGATTTGTTCCAACAGGTTCATATCCTTCCTATGCTGGGACCCCAGAGCTGGACACAGCTCTCCAGGTGGGGTCTCACCAGAGCAGAGCAGAGGGGCAGAATCCCCTCACTTGCCCTGCTGGCCACGCTGCTTTTAACACATTTCAGGGTCCAACTGACTTTCTGGGCTGCAAGTACACATTTCTATCACATGTCCAGCCTCTCACCCACTGGCAGTCTTCTTATCCTCATCAAGATCAACATGTTCACTAATTTTTTTTTTAAAATTAATGCATAAAAGGTGGCTTTAAAATGCAAGTCATTAAAATATTCAATATCTTTTTTCTTTCTGATCACATTGTCATTCAGTCTTTTGAAAACCTATAATTTTAAATCTTTGATTTTGTACAGAGGTCTGTTCTATTTGTCAACTGTCTCTGCAGTGACATAAAGTAAACACCAGTGTATGTATTTATGTTATATGTAAAGCTGTTCAAAGCATACTGATTTGCGGAAAAGAAAGTAGATATGTGTGACTGAGAGCCCATCTGTGTATCCCTATGAATGGATTAGAAAAGGGTGCAATTTTTCTCCTTCTTTTCGTAATTGACTAATATTTTAACAGCAGGAAGAATTAATATTTGTCTAAGTTAAGTATATTAAATTTATATCTGTCATTTGTGTAAATTACCAGAAAGACAGCACAAGAAACATTATATAAATGGCATAAAGATTAATAAAAATTAAAGGTGAAATTGTGGTTAATAATTTCACTGAAAAAACTTACCTTGGTTCCTCTAAGGATAGTATTTTACTCAACGAATATAAAGAAATGTTCTTATTCCAGAAATGTCTGTTACTATTTTCAACAAAACATCAGCTCTAAACCTCCTTTTTGAGAAACTAACATACTCCACAGATTGGTGTTCCAGTATATATTATACAAATAAGATTAATGAATAATTCAAGAGAATTACTAATGCTTCTTGTGATATTTTAAAAGTGATTGTAAGTGTTTATTTCTCTATCTAAGAGAGTAGAGGTGTAAAATCTGCACCAGGAGGACAGTGTTTACAAAAAAGAGGATGGTACCAACTCATTTGAGCTAAAATTTTCCTTTTGGGATTAATCTCGCTGCAATGTCTGGAAGACATTTTGCCATAATGACATGCAAGTGAAAGGTAGCTGGCAGTCCTCATCACCTTTCAAAAGCATTCTTAATTAGCTGATTTGTTGTTATATAGCTAGTCTTATTACACCTATTTTATGAACAGAGACCATTAAATCAATGGTATGGGAAGCTAATATGACTGTGTTAGCATCAAATTAAAAATATCCCCTTTCAAAAATAAGTAAGTGAGTGCATAAATAAATAAAACCTAGAATACATTAAAACTCTCTGCTCTTGAGGCAGAAGTTTGCTCTGTCACATTCTAAGGAAATACTGGCACTCTCAACACAGCTAAAGAAATATTTCTTACTGTGAGACCACACTAAAGATGAAATAAGGCATGGGCTTGATTTCAATATCTCAGTAAGTCAATGACTTCCCTGATTGCAATTTACTTCTGCTTTTGAAATTTAGGTCTGGGATCCAGAAAGATCGAAGAGTTTTTAAAATACCTGTGACTACTTTTCCAATGGTCTCTCTGACCTAAATACAGAGTAAATGGAGGTTTTAAAACTGCATTCACAAGTTTAAGGGTAGCATGTCATCTGAACACGCTAAATGAAGCAACAGCATATTGAAAATACAGTACAGTCTGAATTGCTACATTTCTGATTCCCCACACTTTAACATTCATTTTCGCCAGGTCTTGGGACTGTGGTATTCCAGCTCACACTGTTGAGGCATATTGGGCATACCGGTTTACGCAGTCACAAAAGCAGCTGAAATTGTGCAACCTTACTGATAAATCACAACTGAAAACATTGTTCCCAGTTCATTCTCCCAGATGAAAGCAGGTAGAATTTGTCATACTTGCAGATATTTAGTGCATGCATCTATTTTTATGGACAGTTATGTATACAGTTAATTGGCATAGAAATGGCTTATAATCAATGGAAAGAAAGACTGTATGATACTAGTAGCATAGGTAGATTTAGTCCAAAAAATGTTTGGATAGGAGCTGCAGCTGACAGGGGTTGCTTCTTGCCTTAGTAAGGTGAGTTTTGTTCTTGGACACTTGCAACTGTGTAAAAGAAACCAGGAAGGACTAAAAGCAGAAAAAAGGAGTGTCATGGAAAGTTATAGATCCAATCAGTGTTGAATACATCCATAAAATAGTTATAACCAAGATGAAACTTCTTGGAGGCAACCAACTTTCTAATTGCATTCTGAGCCTTCAAGAAAGCTTTGTTCAATTTTAGAGATTTTTGCCATTTTTTTTTTCTTGAGCAGCATTGTTTTAGCAAATATAAGTTCCTACTTGTAAACTTTCCACAGCTGAACAAGGAACTCATTCTGATTTTGTGTTTTCTCTGCATCAAGTATAAAGATTAAATTTTACCAGTAAATGTTACCCTATGACTGAGTGCAAATTTAGAGACAGTGTGATTGATCAGTGACTTTGACCTTAAGAAAGGAATCACAAATAAGTTTAAAAGACAGAGTGGACATAACTTGCACTTCTGACCTTGCAGAAGTGAATTTTTTTAAGTTCGTAGCTCTCAGACTGCACTAAATTCTGTCTCTATCATGCTGCTTCTGTGACAGACTCTCCAACATTACAGTGTGGCTCCTACAAAGAAAATAGGATCTTACTATGAGCAAATAAAAAAATGTTTATTTTGCTTATATGCAAACTAGAAAGATTTCTACTGCTATCAACTACTTCTCTGATGTTATATTTCTGCCTCTTTATCCACCAAGGTGTGTCTGTACCATTTTTTCTCCCTATGTCTGCTTTGTGTTAGGAAGACTGTATCAATACAATAATTTGAATAAAATCAAAACAAAATCTATTTACCTCAGAAGTGATATTCTAAAAAATATGCATGCTGTTCTGACTAACTGAATCAGATGGTGTACTTTTACCATCTTTTGATTTTAAAACCTGCAAAAATACCCCAAACCCTGTATTTCCTTTGATAATAGCACTTATTCTGGTGTGATTTCATTTGGTTTTGGGAACAATCTCTACTAGAAACTTAACATCATAGCTCATATCCTTTTATTTTAGTCCTACTTCTTAAGAAGGATGGCCAATAAAAAGTAGTTATTAAAAATTTATATCTAGAATTAAAATTCCTAATACTTTTAGAAACTTAGAAATCTTAGGAGCATAAGCTGCTTTAGCCTTTAAAAGCAGGAGGCTTAAACTCCAAATCAGTTTGAATTCTCTGAGCCAATCTTTGTCTGTTAGAAAAAAAAAATGAACAGAGGCACAAACTAGATAACAGTCTTTTATGGGGTACAGAAATTAAAGTAACAGAATTACCTTTCAAAGAGATCTCCAGGGCTTTAATGTAAAAATAGCTATTATTTTATTAGACAAGGCTCTAATCCACAGTCTGTTCAGCTGTACTCCAGACTTCTATAAGATAATCAATGCCTTCACTGGAGAGTAGCATGATTAAAAAAAAATATATATATATATATTTATATATATATCTTTGGAGAAGCTGGGGAGCCATCTTGTGGTGATTTGATTTAACCCTCAAGAGAAAGGAGCCTAGTTTGCATGAAATTGTTTCATTTTCAGTTCAGTTAAAGCTTCTGATTGCAGATGCAGAAGATTTTGGCTGAAAATGTATTTTTTCTTTTTCCGTACTCCTGCTCTGTTTAGACATCAACATCAAAGTATATCTAGGAAAAATGTGAAGGGAAAGAAAAAAGAATGAAACAGGCTGCGTTTTCACCAAATTTGTTTTAAAAAGCTAATATAACCCACTGTGCTGCCTAGAACCGAATGATTTTTACCAGATGCCTTTTTTGGAAATATAGCATCATTAAGTAAGAGAATGTCACAAGAGAGAAAAAAAGTACTTTAGATAGAGAAATTTACAGATCATGTTTTTATATCACATATGTCAATGATTTTTTTTTTTCTTGTCATGCAAACAGAGTAACATTTCTGCATGGGAAGACCTCAAAAAAAGTTGAATGTATGTTTTATACATTTATGTTAAATTGCTGAAGACTACAAAAAGACTTGGAGTTAGGAGACTCAGATTCTTCTATGGAATGGCCTTTGCAAGTATACAGAGAATCTTCTCTAGGAATTCTAAAAGCAACTGGGTAAAGATGAAAAATGTACTTAGCTACTTCATTTGAGGAAGCAGTTCAGCCTCAGCTGAAATGAAATAATTCAATAACAGTTCCTTGGAATATGTTTGGCTTGCTCCCTACTTGAGAAGACTAATTTAGAAGTATCTTGGTTTACATTTACTAGCCTAGATAGGCAGCAATTAGCATCATGATTCAACATGCATGTCAGCACTTTCAATGCAAGTACTGCACTGAGAATTTTTGTTATATTTGTAAGTTATAAAAAGGTAATAGTTCATCCTAGGTATTATTTCCTTGTATCTTAAATCCAAGAAAAACATCTTGAACAATATTACAGAAGAGATAAATGCTGTTTTTTGGTAACTGCATTCCTATGAAACAATAAGCTCGAGTATGTGGCCATCAAGACGTGCTTTGCATCCAAGGATAAGCATAGTACTTGTTTATGTAGGTTTTCTGCTCTACTTGTGCCCTGTTTGTGCTTACCGTTGTTTTTCTTTGTCCCTCCATTTCTTATGCTTCTTAGATTTACCTGTAAGCATCATTGCTTGTGATAAGGGGTCTAATCAGACTGAAATGGTCTCAGAGAGTTTACCCAGGGACCAGGATGATTAACACTGGCATTTTTACTCCCTTACGTTTTCTCCCCTCAGCACAATTTGTAGCATTTTCTGATTTCACATATTTTCCACTTCTGTCCTAGTTAAAAGAACCATTTCAAAATTTCTGCCTTCACAGGGGACTCAGTTTATTATTTAAATCTGTATTCAAATCTGCTAAGCTATTCCAGCATTTCCACATTCTGTATATACATTCTGCTCACCTTGTCTGTGTGAATTTCATCCACACAGTTTAAATTTGAATCATTCTAAAGCTCACCTCTCTGTCAGAATTGGTTTTGCATGAAGGCATCTACATTGATATTCTAGTTTTTCTTCCTAACATACTAAGGCAGTCTGAAATACTGTTCCTTTGGTTAATACATACTGTGAAGTAAACTGCACATAAGAACAAATTAATATTTCTTTCCACATTCTGACAAATTTTATTGCCTCATTTATTTATTTATTCCAAACCTCTTGCAGAGACATTCTACCTATTCTTTACAAATTACATGCCAGATATAGACCATATTCATTTTTTCCAGTGTCCTGTCCAAATAACATATTGGAGGTGGTGAAGATGTAAATGTTAGAATAAGTGAAGTACATATGATGGGAACCCAGAGTTATTTCCAATTTTTAGGTCCAGATAGCGTTCCTTTCAGATGAAATATGGTAACCGAAGATGCCTCAGACACCTAATGCAAGGGATCAGAACCTTCAGCTATGCTATAGTGCATTTTGAGGAGGTGGTATACACACATTTTATTCTTTATAATAAGAAGATTCTGATGAAAATCTCTGGGAAGTATGTCTGCTTTGCCTGAATGACTAAAGAATAGTCATTAGGTGTGCAGAACTTTTGAATAAGCAATCCTCAGGTATAACTCAGCGATCAGATTTTATTTCATTATCACATTAATGTTGAAGTACCACTGGCCCTGAAATATAAATTACTTAATAGGATTATAGCAGTTCATCCTCCTTCTCACCCATCCGATGAACAGTATTTACAGTAAGAATGTTACTTCCTGGCCTGATTAAGTTGAATAGATCAGAAAATATTTTAACAAACCATATCTTTTTCTCCTTGAATATAAAGATGTTTCTGTGTAGTTTCCACGCAGGAAAAAAAGCAAGTGCAATCTAGAATGAAAAAGAACATCACGTTCTGAAAGCCTTTGTAATAATAGTAATAATTAAGAGAAATGAAGAGGAAAAGGATAGATGCTGGGAAGAGCTGATTAGAAGATGGCAGAAACAGAAGAAAGAAATATCTGTATGTGTGGAGAGGCAGACACGGACTAATAGCCCATCAGGAGTTAAAGTGAAGAAATGTAAAGACAAAGAGGCTATGAGAATAAGAAAGAGAGAAAGAAGCTTAAAGCTATGGAAAGAGAAAAAAATAAAAGGAGCAAGCAAATGATGCAAGAAAATATGAAGACAACCTTTATTAATGGACACCCAAAAACAGTCAGTGAGAAATGTTTGGAAAAGCAAACACTACAGAAGTGCATATAAACTCAGGCACCCAGGTAAACGCCTAAAACACTGAGAATGATGCCGAAGCTTTTTATATATTTTTCATATATTTGCAGCTTTGTAGATTGATAATGCGTGGCCATAGCTCCAGTACTTTTTTTTACCCCTTTCCCCCTAAATTTTAGAACAATAAGCTGACCTAAACACATTCTGGAAATACTGTTTAGTCTTACTTCAAGTAGGGGACCTACAATAAGATATAATAAGTGGGGCAGAGAACCCCTTGGTCAAGGGCCTGACCCAGGGGTGGGTTAATGGGACAACCGAATCTCCTATTGGATGTACTTGTTATCTATCTTAATTAACAAACCTTATAAAATTGTAGCAATCTAGTGCTGGGTGTGCCCACCACCACCAGAACAACTGCAAGCTTCCAAAAAAGGTCTACTTTTTCACTTTACTATTCTAACACTATTGCAAGGGGTTTTTCTCTTTTGATGATATGCAACAAGAAAATATAATAAACATAGCATTTGTATGACATCAAAATTGTATTTGATTCCAAATAAACATTGTATAACATTATCTAAACTTCTGATCTCTGCAGGTATACTGAGATGAGGATATCAGTCTTTAAAATAATTTAGATTATTGAAGCGTGATTTTCTTTCAGATACTATTAAAATCTCTCCCTTTTTTTAACGCTTCAGTTTCTGATTAATTTGTCTTATTTCTACTTTACATGCATAATTATACAGTCCCTTGGGAAAAAAAAAGTCAATATTATGTATCAAAACCACAATCTGCCACAGTTTGGCACAGTTGTCAGTCTTTGCTTAAGGGAAGGCCAGGAATGGAATAACAGGGGCTTGCAGGTCAAGACAGAGATGGATTGACACAGGACTGTGGGGGCACTTTCTCATTGTTTCTCCCAATTGTTTCCCATTGTTTCGCCTAATTCTGAGTAATACTAGCACAGTGTATCACTTGAGGCTGTGATCCTGCAACAATTATTCATTTTATGAACATTGAACTTAGCCCAAATGCACTTTAGAATTTGCTTAACTAGTGAAGCTGCAAAAAGGCTATTGTGTTTTTTGATACTGATCATGACAGGGTGGCTTCTCACACAGGAGCACACACCTTCAAATTAGAAGTATGTCACATAAAGGTTAGCTATTTATAAAATTTTACAGATGCTGCTGGATGTGATAAGGTAACCACTACTCAGATAAATATAATGTTGTTATATTAAAATGTCTTTCATAGCCTCAGCATACACGTTAATAAACCGAACCACTACACATGCTAAAGCCCTGCTTCCCAGGAAGTGGATGGACATGACTTGTTGATAGAAAGTAGGAAAGAAGTCTTTAACATGTCTCATTGTCACTTGCATGTGCAACCTTTCACTTTTGGTTATCTCAACCTGTGTGTCAGTTTTACATCTTATTTTCTTCAGCCATCTGACCAAGGAATGAGTGACAGAGTGGCTTGATGGGCACCTGGCAACCAAATAAGGTCAAGCCACCAGAAGTCTAGATCACATGCCTTATGAGGAGTGACTGAGGGTCTTTTCCAGCCTAAATTATTTATCTCAGGAAACCCAGATATTCATAACTGTGCTATTCAAAATGTAGAACTTATAAGATCTTATAATATATAACATATCTCATAACATATAGATCTTCTATTAATCAAGATTGGAACAAAAATTAGAGATATAGTAGGTTTGAAAATGAGCCAAGACACAGAATCTCATTCAACAACATGAAAAGGGTCCTAGTTTACTCCCCTTTACAACTTTGTCATCCTGACTCTGACCACAGCAAGCTCCTACTGTAGGGTCCAGCTGCAGATTCTGGCTGTGCCTATTTCCTGCTGGACTGTGACTGCAAGTACTGGTTTGCAGACTCTGAACACAGCTTTCACCCAGCTCAGCTATGACTGCAGGCTCTGACTCCATCTGACCCAGACTGGCCTCATAGCAGATCTCTTACTGCAGCTACTCTCTTCCTTGTCTCATTCTTCTCTGGGTCTCTCAGGATCGATCCATCCTCCCTTTTTCCTCAGGACTCCTCTACTTCCTCTTTCCCAGGGTCCTCTGGGCCTCCAAGATCCTCCCAACCAGCCAACCCACTCCTTTTATCACACTTATCTTTATTAGTCACAGCTGTGACCCATTAAAGGCAAGGTTCTTCCTTTATTTGGTAATTAGTACAACTGTGACTTATCAGGGACAAGGTCACCTGTAATGTCTTCTTCTACACCTACACATATTGAGTTAATTATTCATATTATTCATTTTTATGGACTTTTTTTTCCATTAAAAGTGTTTTCAATTTTTCTTATTTATGTAATATCTGATATAAAACATTTACAGTGACTTCTAGATGTGGTTGAAAAATCAGTAATTTATCCCATGAATCAAAATGACTACAATGAGAACTTTCAAAATTAAGGTACTTTGAGTATTCTGGTATTTGAAGAAACATGGAGACTATCAATAAAATTTTTCAAAAACAAATGCTTACATCTACAGATTCAAAAAAAAACATGAGTTTTCAGCAAAATCTATAAAAATCAATTTTTAAATTTTTGGTGGGTTACAATATCATCTGTGACTCTTACTGAGTGTTGTTCAGCAACTGCCATGACAGCATTGCCTTGATCTTAAACATAATGACGCAAAGCAATTATGACGTAGTACTAAACTGAATGATATAATTATGATCTTATTAGGAATATGCATAGTTTGTTACTTTAGAAACACAAAATATCCAGCAGGGAAGTGATAGGATCTAAGTAAATTTAAAAGGAAATTGAAACTTTCCCATGCTTAACAGAAAAAGCAAAGGAGAAGAAAGAAGCTTTTGCTAGAATAAAACTAAAGGTTGTGAGGAAGTACATGGGACTGAGACAGGAATTTATAAACATAGATCAGCATTACATTTCATTGTTATGACTTCTGAGAAACATGCATCATTTGTATATATATGAAAACAGGATTTTTATTTTTTGCTATTCAGAATTGCATTTTAGAAAGAGGTATCTGCTGAACTACTCTTGTGCTCTTGCTTGTTATGTCCATTCTCCATTTTTGAGTCATAATTACTGTACCAAAACCAGAAGATTACTGTACTTAAAAGAGAAGATTAAATGTTATTATTTATAAGATATGAGGTTCAAAATAGAATTTTTTTTTTTTTTACTCCTTTTCTGTATAATAAGGCAAGTTTCAAAGAATTTCAGCAGGGATGAAACATAAAAGCCGTGATTCAACTCTGAATTCAGGATGTATCTCAAATCAATTTGAAAACTGACAAGCTAAATAAATACATCAGCTGCATTGGCACTGAGAACTAATGCATTGTTTAACTTAATCAGTGTGAGAATATGATAATTATAGAGAATAAAAACATATATTGATCTATTATTAATCAGTTTTAAAAAATTGTATAAAAACTAAATTATTATCAACTTTGGATGTAGAGAATTCACTTTTCATGAGTTTTATATTCAAGCTAATTAATTCTCTTCTCAAAAACAGTAGCCTTTGTGCCTATGTAGAGGCTTGCCAGTTTCTGCATGTAGCTTTTCACTAGTACTTAATCTATATTAAACAAAAAAATCACAATGTAATATTTGATCATAGAAAAAGAGAAAACCTATTAAAAAAATCCGTAACTAAATATTTTTTTCCAAATGTTGCCCTTTGGTGCAAGCAACAAAAAGAGGCACAAGGTTTTTATTAAGGCCTCCCATAGGGGAAATTTCTCTAGAAACAGATGAATCAATTTATTGTTATACTTGTGAAATTGCAGGTGATATCAATAGTGCTTACACAGATTTCAGCAGGACAATAGAAACACAAATTCATACTCTTGGTTTTATGATTTCCATACTTGGTTTCTGGTTTCTGTGTGATCTTCATCAGCACATTCCTAAAAGGATTTTGCAAAACACGAAGTACAGTCGGTCATGACCAAAACCAGTGTGAACACTGGTCCCTTCAGAAGCATTCACTAATTTGTAAATACTGATTTTGTATGCTGAAATCAAAGCCAGCTTACAGAATGGACTGAAAACTCTAGAGTGTTTATACAAATTAATTCATATTACTTTAAAGCTCAGGAAGCAGAATGACAAAGTTTGGAAGATTTTACATATATTCTCTGTACGAAAACTGTTTTGAGGCGGGGAATAGGTGAGAAGGAGTTTGCTTGTTTGTTATTATAATTTTTTAATGAATTGTATGATTTTTTTCATTCTAAGCCATATTCTCTGGACTTTAGCACCCTTACAGAAGTCAACAAGAACACGGGGATGGAACAGTTACCAAATGTTCCCATCCACACTAAATCTATCTACATCTGAGCTAGTCTGTGATATTATCAATGAAGAGCTCATTCACCACAAAAGTAATGTGTAAAAATATACTGTGAATTATCTTGCAAAAAGGAATATCGCCCTCTATATTTGTGCAAACAGCATCACCAAAGCTACAGAAAATTGATCAAGCTATCAAACAAGGCTCTGAGCAGTCACTGATTCCTTCTGAGTTATCTTTTAGAACCCTGATTAAACTACAGATGTGGTGAATTGAAGAAGGAACAGGTCCAGAAATATTTACTTATACGTACAGGCCCACTGACTTCAACTCATTTACTTTTAACTTCAGACATAGCTTAAAATGCTCCTTTGGATTGGGTCTTCATCATGGAATTAACATGTGAATACAGAAGACATCAATTGTCACTAAACTTTACATAGCAATAGTAGTTTTTTCCTTTCTGGTTGTGGAAAGATTATGTTCTCTCTTTAAAAGTCTTGCTATGCAGGTTTTCTACCAGGGTTTGTTTATTCACATAGCCTGAAAGATTAGTAAGGTGATAATATGTTCAGTTTAAAAGCACAGTTGATTACTGTTGACACTTGTTTTCTGCCCTGTGTTCTACTTACCTGTAAAAAAAAAAATCTTATTTTGACTAATGAGCAACCTCCTAAAAACTACAGTATTATTGGAATATAATTTGTTCCTCGGTATAAATAATGAAGACTAAGACTCTAAGAGAATCATATCATATCATCATATCATATCATATCATGTCTTCATCTCCCCTAGACTATTATTGTATTCTGACCAAAATATAGAATAAAACAGCAATGACCAGAGGTATGCAATCATCCAAAAGATTTTTGTCAGTCACTCAAGTACTCCTTAATTGAATGCAGACTATATTGTGGGGTTTGGGTTTTGGGTAGTTGTTTCTTTGTTTTAAAATTATTTTCCTTGCTTACCATTTAAAAATATTGTATCCAGAAGAATCCAAGCAGTAATCAAGCTGGTATAAAATTGTTCATTGAATAATTTCAATGGCTGTTTTATGAAAATTACCACTCTAATATTAGCATGAGCAGCAGAGATAACTGACAGAAGTCACTGGCCCTAGTCCAAGATGACCCAATTTCCTACCTTAATAGGCAGAATATTAATCCTTTTTTTTTCCTCCCTTAACATTAATGCAATTTGTAGCAGTAAGCACTGAAAAAAAAAGTAACCCTATTTTTAAGATCAAGTCAGAACAAGTGTGAATGGTTTAAAGTGGTAAGTTTCTGCTTACAGAAAACCATGTTAGCAGAACATTATTTCCTAAGTTTGATAGAGTAGTTTATCTACATTTGGAGAGGCAAATTAACATATTTTTTCTGGACCTAGCCCAATATCTCAGAAAAAAAAAAGAAAATATAAGACATCTTTGCACTACCCTAGTCCTGATGCAGGACTAACCCTGATCTTCTTAGCACATACTATTTTTAATTATTTTTTTTTTTGCAACTTCAGTAACCTTTCTGGTGCACATAAACTGTGAGCTGCAAACACACAAATTCGTTTCATTTCTCTGGTCACATACCTAAGGGGATCGCTGTAGAAAATATTTAGATGTTTAGAGCACAAGGTAGCCACAGGTTTCAACATAAGAAGTTTTCATAAAGCCTAAGGATATATTTATATTGCTAGGATTATATGGAAATTCTTTTATATCAAAGACTACTTATATAAGGGTTTGTGAGGATACCTGAGAAGAGCAGAAGATGTGCATTAGATAGTTATTTTTTTTTAAATTAAGACAAATTAGAAGAAAACTTGTAGTTGGTAAAGACAAGAAGTTTGATATCTTAGCGGGGTTTTTTGAAAACCCAAAAGTAGAATGCATTTTTAATCTTTTATTTCACAGAGAACATGAAATGGAAAAGTTTTTTTTGTTTATGGATGCATCTCCTTTACAAATTATTTTAGCTGAAACACTGAAATCATCCTTATATACATGAGAACATATCTTCAAGATTTGATGTGATATTCTCTTTTCTCTGAAAATTAATGCATAGCTGAGGGACTGGGAAAGCTGAAGAATTTACAGGATACAGATTAGATTTACCTTCTTTCTGAGTCATCTATTGGAAACTTGGTACACAGTCATCACTAAGGGCTTTTCCTGTGAACCAGCACCTGCCTTTGCATCCTTTTTGTTTTATCAGTGCACTGATTGCCATGTTAACTGTGTATTTCAGACTTATACATGAAATTTGCATTAGTCCTGGTCTTTGGTATCCTCAGGTGCCGTATAAGTAGGAAGCCAGCCTTAAATTTGCTTTGCAAGATTCTCTGCTTGGCAGGAAATATCTCACGCTGTCTGCTAGTTCCTGGCCTTGTTTCACTTTTCTTGTAATCACTGGTACTGCCACACACTGCTTCCCCCCATGCTGCTAGTCTGAGAACTTCTGATAGTAGACAAGAGAAAAAAAAAAACATTTCTAAAAAAAAATCCATAGAAATGGAACATTACCACTTACGATCTCTCCAGTGCAAGTGTTTTAGCCTTGTTTTTGCAGAGTAGGTTTTCTGTGTACTATCTTTGCTATTAGATGTAACACAGTCTACATTAAAATTTTCTGTCAGCATACCTACACCAGTTGGGTCCATGAAACAAAAGTCCTACAGGTTAATTGATAAACACTATTAATACTGCTTTGTTGAAGAAATTATTTTTTGAAGCACATAAATTGTATGTTTTGACCTTTTCCTTAAAAAACATTTCTACTATGCCAGCTATCACTCTATCACCCTCCTGAACAATTCTTATAAACATCCTGGTAGTTAAAAGCTAAGGACCAATAGGTCTTTGCACACAGACATCATGGTATGGGAGCAGACGAAGTGTATTACCTCAGATATGGACTGTTCTCTGCCAATTAGCCTCTGCCCAGGAGCATTCCCAAGCCTGCTTAATAGAATAATCATAGGGGGGGAGGGGGGAAAAAAAGTGTATTCTTGTTGATTTAACTTTCACACCCTTTTTTGGTTTTTTTTGGGGTTTTTTGGTTTGTTTGGTTTTTTTTGTGTGTTTTTTTTTTGTTTGTTTGTTTGTTTTTTGGTTTTTGTTTTGTTTTCTGTTGGCATAGATTATGCAATCATTTGGGTTCTGACAAAATGGACAAAATAGCTAATATAGCAACAAACCCATTTTAGAACTATGAAAAATCCAAGTAAAAAACTCTTTATAATATAGCAGCAACATTTACAGATATCCACTTTTATGTTTGAAGACAGCATCCTTTCCTTTTGTGACAGCAAGGAAGCACTTTTTGAACTGACAGTTAAAACCACCAGTAGCTATTGAGCAGGAATTAGAACAAATAAGAGTTTGTGTTAATTGAGTTGTTTGTTTATAAGAGCATGCCTTAAGAGCACAATAAGCACTACACAACATCTGTCCTTTCTAGCAGATTTGGCAACACTTACACCTTAAGAGTGCTTAGAGAATTTTTTTTTTACTAGTAATATTGTATTTCTATCTTATAC
This sequence comes from Alethe diademata, assembly GCA_025584955.1. Lineage (NCBI taxonomy): Eukaryota > Metazoa > Chordata > Aves > Passeriformes > Muscicapidae > Alethe > Alethe diademata. The sequence continues at coordinate 60,845,271 of JANRMJ010000054.1, forward strand.
CTGTTTATGTTTTGAGTCAGAGAGACCAATTATTAATTCCTTCCTTTATTCCCTTTTGAATTTTTCTTTCCTCACTTGCAAAGTGTTTGCGAACATGTGGAAAATAATACATATGAACAATTTACTTATGGTAAGGAGGCCAGGGTTTAAGCCTCTGTATCTGGATGTCATAAGAGGAGGCCAGGGCTTTAGCCTCTGTATTTAGATGTCATAAACCTGATTTCTTTGCTAAAATGTTTTCAGCATCTGCTGAAATTACTAAAAATGGACAAAATAACCTTTTTCCTTGAAATCAGTTCTACAGTGAGAGATGAGATTTTTCCATTTTTAATTTTAACCTTTGATTTTATGAAAAGAGAGAAAGAGCAAAATTATTTTACAATATGCAGTTGCAGTGAGAATTCCATTTTAACAATAAGTTGATGTCAAATGACTGTGTCAAATGTCCATCGAATGCAAATGAAGAAACCCAAGCAATCATTAATGGAGGATAATTTGACCCTGAATTCTATACTCAAAATCAAGAGGTTTCATAAGTTTTTATAAGTGTGTGGTCATCCTCTAGCTCTTTTAAAATGGTATCTTTATTCAAAGTGTGATATAGAGATTCTGTAGGTAAAATGCAGCCTAACTCCTTGCTACTTTCCTCCCTCCTGCATGTTCCAGGTGCAAAATTCTTGTTTCCTGCTGTGAAACAATCTATCAAACTACATACAAAGTTCTGTTCCAGCTAATCTATATAAATCTTATTTATTCTGGATATGGCATAATTTAGAATTGAATATTTCCCTTATTCACAATAAATTTTAATACTACTTTCTTTCAGTCCAGTAGAGAGAAAAACATCTGCCATCAGAAGACACTTTTTCAGTTCTTGCTTTACTGCAAAGCTAATTGTGTGGGGAGAAAGACATTGCCAGTGTTATACAACATTATAATACATGAAAACAGTAGAACATGTGAAACAATGTATTAGGAACTGAAGTGAAATATGTTTGGAAATAAATACAGTGGAACAAAATACATTATTGCAAGTACTCAAGGGGTCCAGTCTAGATCAGAATCTTAGACAATAATAATATATAAAAAAAAAGAAAGTTCCTCTTTCCTGAAGTGGGTATGCTTCCTAAACATTTAAATTTTATTTCACTTGTAAAGGTTTCTAATGTGTATATAGATAAAAAAATAAGACACTAAAGAAGTTGGTTTAAATCTGAAGTTCAAATAATCTCATTAGGAGGAAAAATATGATACTTTCAATTTCTAACATGCAAATATAATCAGCTCAAATACATACAGATACACAAATATTTTAGCCTTTTCTTTTGGAAGAAAAAAAGGCAGAGTTATTTTGAGAGTAGTAACTCAAGTTTAGACATTTTTTGTTATTTTGAGACTGAAACTAATTTTGAAACAATCTTTTATCTCATTATAAGCAATTTTATAACAACTCACCCCATATGGCAAGATGGATTTCTTCCTGACTTGGAATTTTACACACTGACAAAAATAAACATTTTTGATGTCCATTCTCATAATTTTATAGCCATTTCTAGCTACTTGAGTCTGTAAAGGAAAAAGGAAAACTACTTGCTTACTCAGTTCTAATCAAGACTGTTAGCTGACATCTTATCATTATAAAACATTATCTAAAGTAAACATTTACACTGCTGAATGTTCAAATAAAACTTTATTCAGTCTATAGAACCACTCTTCTCTTATTTGGGAGGAAGAAATATAGGACATGCTGACATTTTAAGAAAAAAAAAATCTTTTAACCCTTTTATGCCAGAATTTTACAGCCATAGGCTGCAGTGAGGCTAGAAGCAGTGAGAGATTACTTTTGTAAAGTTCATTCTCTTCTTTGCCACGGAATGAGAACTGAAAGTTAGATTTATCTAAGTTTCTTGTGACCTCTCCAGTTTTTCAGCTGGGGTTCTCTTCCTTCTGTAAAGAAAATTGCGTACCTCAGCCAAAATACATTCAGGGTAAACTCTTTTCATACAGACACCTTTGAGTCTTCTGGCTAACCCTTAGCAAAGCCCTCACAGAAGTCATACTGCCAAAATACTGAATGTGCAATATCTACACAAACCTTAAAGACCTTGGGAAGTTGTGCAGTTTATAACTGAATAAATTAACAGTAATTGATAAACTGTGTAGGTTTGTGATTCAGAAGAACACCTTAGGTGGTAAGCAATGACAAAAAGATGGATTAGATAATACTGATGAACACATCTCAAAACGTTTTAAAGTCTTTTTCATCTTTATGTGGCTTTTTTTCCCCTCTGATATTTTTACCCCATGCGACAAATTATTTTGAGGCTTTATATTGAAGTTGTCCTGTTTGTAAACTTTTATTTACAGATTCAAATAAACAAGCTAAAAAATTCTGCTGTTAAGGCTTCCTGCACAAACACCACTCTCTTCTCTCACATATATACAATTATCAGTAATATGTGGTGAGTTTTTCTTCCCCTGCAAAATCTTGCCTTATACTTTCCACAGAAAGCTGAAGAAAGCTGGAAGAATCTTGAAGAGTCAAGCAAGACAATTTCTACTTACAGATAGAAAAAAAAAGTCATAATCTGTGTTGTATCATTTATACACATTATCTCATAACATTTGGAGGACTTAGCAGAATGCCTGGCATTCTTGCACAGATATAATAGCTGAATATTCAACAGGGGGCCCATAAAATCTAATATTCTGGGTAACAAGCACCAAAAATTAGCACAACAGCAATTATGTTGGAGAAAAATATACCTTAAGGTCTACTTCTCCCAGTCATCTTACTCTATATTGGATATGGATTTCAAGAGAATCACATCCTTGATATTTATTTTGAAGTTTTACACGTAGGTCAACCATCTCTCCATGTCGCATCTGGTGACAGGTGAATAATAATGATCTCTGAGACTTCTTTTTATTTAGGACCTATTGGTGAGCTCTTGTGTTCATTTTTTCCAAAGACTGTTGCACAATGAAAGAGACTGGTCACCTCCTGAAGTCTTTGAGGACCAGCTGCAAACTTACTGACACAGGAACAGACCATTAGACAAAAAGTTTTGGGGAAAATTGTCTTTAGACATTAATATCCCAAGGGTAAACAGTAGATTCAATGGTCTGACTTTTAGTATGGTTTGGCAAAAGTAGGAAGTACATCTATTTAAAACTCTTTATATGTGTGATTCTTAAGTAAGTGATAGTATTCACTGACCTATACCCATCCCTCTTTTACCACATGTTGGAAAAATCATGGCATCATGGAGCTCTTTACACCATTTGTAGCAGCTCATAATTTCTCAGCTGTAACAGTATTTCTAACTGCTATGTATACAGCTGAATGAGGAAACTTACAGAAAAAGTATTTTCATAATTATGGCAACTACTGTTAGAAAGCAAGAGCTGGATAACGTGCATGTGTTTTATCATAACTAATTTCAATTGATACCTAATCCTACACTAATTGGATTGCTGTTTAGCTGAATACCAATTTAATGTTTTGCTTCCATTTCTTTAAATTGAGTTGATATACGATATAATTTTGTTTACTAAAAAGGAATCTCAGGTTTAGTGCAGAGTCACAAGAAACTACTGCTGCCATATTAATATAGTTAGTTCACTGGAGCATCAGAATTATCATTTTAAGACATTGGTGGAAAAAACCCTTCAGTTCTATAAATTGTCGGCATTAATATTTAGGAAACATAGGCACCAACTCATCAGAATCAAAAATCCTTGATTAAGAGGTCAGATCATCAAGTCAAACCACTCAGAAGGAAGGTTAAATATAACTGAATGTTATACTCAACTGTATTGAATCTGTCGTTTAAAATAATCCAAGAAATAAATTCTTCTTAATAGTATTTTTATATCTATTAATAGGAGTAAGTTGAGCAGAAATTAAAAAATCTTTAATAGTCACTGGATTCCACAGCACATGGAGAACCATGATTAACCCAGAGAGTCTGATCTATGCAGTTTTCTGTTATTAGCATATTCTGCCAGAAGACATTAAAAGTTCTAATTTTCTGTATTTAATCAAAGGAGACTTGAAGAAAAATATTAGGAATATTTACATTTATTTCTAAGTCTCTAATACTCTTACTTCTCTATTATAAAGTCACATTAGATAGGATTAATCTGAGCAGCTGTAGATTTATCCTAAAACTGATGTCTAACATAGGTCAGATGAATCATATCACTAAGTGATTAGCTGTCTGCTGTAAAAAGGAAGCTTAGAATAACTACCTTATATGTGGAAAGCTACATTGTAAATGTTGAAAGTTAAGTGAAAGTAATCCTGTCTTGTGATTTCAAAACACAGGACTCAAGCACTCAATTACTGGTTTCATAATTAGATTAAAAAGATAAGTGATTGTGCAGCCAGTGCAAGTGAGTATGAGCAAAGGCAAAATTTAATGAGCTCATTCAAACTAGAGACTACTGGCATTACTTTTTCTTTTTTCAGCCACCATTGAGGGCTCTAGTTACTGCTGGCAGCCTTTTCAGCAATCAGTGAATTGATAATTCCCATGAGGAGACATAACTATGAGTAAGCTAATTTTCAGTCTACAGAGACTACATATGGGTTGATTTTTTTTCTGCCTAAGTAGCCATTTGACAGGTTGTGAGATGTTGAATCTGAGAATAGTTGACCCTGAGAAAATGTGTAAGTGGCAATAGCAAGATGAGAAAATTGAAAATAAACTTATTGCCATTGAGAAGTGAAAATACTCTAAATAAACTACTCAAATACTCAAAAATAATATTGAAAACACTGTATCTTTTGTAACTGCCTGATTTTTACCAGAAGATGTATAATCTACTGAGTATTAGAAACCATTCAACATCTATATCTGAGGTAAGAATCTGTTGAGTTTTATGTCACTTCATGGGCTATGGCTGTTTTCTGCTTATGTATCCCTATGAAGGTACAAATAGAAGCCTTTCCAATAACCAAAACCACAAAACTCACTAGACATCTGTGTGGGGTAGCAGGACAACAAAAAGCACAAATTAAGCACTGTGTTCTGTGGTTCTATGAAAATATGCCTTAAATGCATCCAACCACAAAAATTAGAGAGGCAGAGCTTGAAAATTTTCATCACTGCTGTTTTCTTTGGATTTAAAAACAAGAGGCACAGAGGCCTTATCAATCTTCAGTCATCATTCTCTTGCATGTTTACTCCCAAGTGAGATCTGCTTCACTAGAAGAAAATTACCAGTATCATTTTCACCTGGACAGCTTTTGAAGAGAAAGAAACTTTGCACAAAATATTGTTTATCGAATATTGGTAACACCTTCTCTTTTGGTTAAGTATATACTGCAGCTCCTAGTAAAATAAAGTGAATAGTCATATAACTAGCTACATATTTGCAGGAGAATGATGTGCTAAACTTATTTACTCTTCATGTATAGATAAAAACACCTTAATTTAACATGCTCGTGATGAGTTTTGAACTATAGTTCTCTACCTTATTTTAGTCGATGTTACGTGTGTTCAGCTTGTACAAACAGACAGGCAGAGGATATGTCTTTACTTCTGTCAAGGTAATATTCCATATCCTTAATCCACATTAGAATTACACTGAAAAGAACCCCATAAAGAATTTTTATGAACGCTCTATGCACATTTAATGTACATGTCAAAAGAGAAAAGTATATAGTTGAATAATTATTCCAGATTTTGACAAGAGTAAGTCTACTGATACCTGTACTGTTATAGATGCATAAAAGAGATGATGCGGTTTTAGCTTGGTATATTTCAAACATATAGAAAACTAGCCTGGAATAAATTTACACTTTCAAACATGATTTCTGTGTTTTGTGTATGCTCATGCCTCCCTGTGCATCCAAACGAAAACAGAAGGATTCAGTAGTTGGTTTTTGTCCTTGATGTTTAGCCTGGCAAAGAAAGTCTTCCTCAAGATTATTCTGATTAAGATTATTTAATGATTGGAACTGGTTTCAGTACAGACTGGGAAATAACAAGTATTTCTTTCATAAGTAAACAGAAAATAATCTTGTTAACTTCTGAATATATTTGATTGGCTGTTCAGCACTGATGACCAGGAATAATAGCTTTCAACTGCTCATCTACATTTCTGATTATTAAATTTTAAACAGTCTGACAGTATGAGACATAAAGAATTAATATAATTCTCTATCACTGCTGCAAAATCTGAGATTTTTCTTCCTCTGTTGCATTCATCCAAATTAGAAATGCAAAGCTTTTTTCTAGTGGGAATGATGCCACTCACTTTCAGATTTTGCATTACGTGATATCAAGTACCTCTGAAGGTGAATAAATGCTGCTCTCTTTTGTCATCACACTACTTTTCAAAACCAGCATCGTTTCCAGCCATGAATATCAGAGCAGTTATTAATTTGTGCCATTGTCTTTAGAGATTAATGAAGTTATTATTATCCTATTATTCAATGAGGTAGTTCATGCTTCCCACATCCTTTCAAACTTAACCTCATAGCATAACCTGCACACAGAAGTCTCTATTTGGAAACCATTATTTGGCAGATAACTCTGGCAGGGTATCAAAATCAATCCAGCTTCCCCTTTTGAGATAAGGTCTTTGAAAAGAAGGTGCAGGAGCCAACTGCCATAACACAAAACTACTGTATAAATTATGGAATTTTTTGATTGAATGTACAACATCAAATTGTGATGTGTAGATGACAAAGACTATGTTCATGCACATCTTCCACATTAATAGGAAACCTGTGCACAGTAATCAATCGTATGTATTTAAGATCACTAATTCACCTCACAGATTTTGCATGTGTGAGCTGCCACTTGGTTTTCAACCCACTTACACACTTCCTCTATAAGGAATAGTATTTGAGCATAAGGTATGTTAAATTATGTCAATGCATTCAACACCATGCACTATTATTTGTGATAAATAATTACATATCCAAACAGAAGAGTGGCTAACATGTCGCTGTAAAGCAAGGGCAGAAGTCAATTCCTTTTTATACAAATCTGGAGGTGACTTGATTTTGGTTGAGGCAGATTTGAGTACACTCCCTTTTCTTTCTTAGAAGGAGCTTGAGAAATTGCTTCTATGTTTTTCTAATTGAATCTGCAAAAAGGGACTTTAAAATGAACATATAATATTACACTGGATTGATATTTCACACATATGCAGTGACTTGCAGCTCATTCATGCCCAAATGAAAGAGTAGTAGGGGATAGTAGTGTCTCCCCTTGACTATTTGTGGCACCCTCCCAGCAACATCTCAGACCTTGGCTCCCTAAAGGCAGCATAACTCCCTGTCAGGTTGGCAGGTGAGTTCTACAGTATGTCTTAGTAGAGACATCCATGGTGAGAACTCATTGTTTATTTTTATGGTATCCACTGTGTGCTGTTGGTACAGCTTCTCCTTGCAAACCTTGCTTGTGAGTGTCTACAGCTGTGTATGGCAGTCTCCTTCCTTACCAGTTCTGTCTGCATGGAAGCATTAGACATCTCATGGGCTTTCTCCATAGAAACACTGGTTTTAACTCTGAGACAACTGTTCACCATTATAGAAGAGACCTAGAGCAGTTCCCTGGGATGTGGACTTATGAACAGGGTGGAAAACCCTCCTCACACCCTCCCTTGCAAACTGCTGCTGCTGTGCCATGCCCTGGCTGGTGCACCTCACTCCATTTGCCCAATCTGCTGGCAGTGCTCCTGGGTCTGGCACTCCCTTGGGCCATTTAAATGTACTGCACTTGCTCACAAAGAGTTGCTGGCTCCTGGTGGGGCCTTTGCCCTTGGTCATGTTTCCCTGGCTTCAGAAACCCCCCTATAACCCTCAATCTTGCAGTAAGCCACAGAATTTATCACTGCCACTGCTGCATTCCTTGCTATTAGAGCCTGGAAGGACTGCTGGCTCCATGCATTCTGTTTGTGTGTGTGGTAGAAGGGACAGGTCAGAACTTGCTCTGATGAGGCAAAGCCCTGCTCTGCATACCCCACTCCCACCCAGTATCCCACCCTGCAGTGGCTGCCAATCCCTGGCACAGCAAAGGCACTGTTCCACACCTGCCTCTGGAGCCCCTAACCCAGCTCCTGAGTGGCCACCAGACAAGAAATCCCACCTGGGGGAATAGCTCAGGAAGCCCAAAGGATATTTAAAACAGAGCACTAGGCAAGTACCTCCTGTCTTGACCCTACCTTCTGCTGGGATTTCTATCAGTTGAACACTGGACCCTACCTCCTCTTGGAATCTCTTTCAGTGAGCACTGCTGGTACCAGGAGTGGTAGTTATGTTTGCTCTTTTCTACATGTTTTCTGTCTTCTTATTCCTTCCTCTTGGGATTTTTGAGTAACTTAGAATCAAAAGGGCTTAGAGTTTGCTATGTTGAATGGGGCAAGCTAGCGCTTCGGGAAGCATTTTGTGTTGACTGAGCTCTGCTTTAAACTTTTTGCCTAAGGTCCCTGATTTTCCAAAGTTTTCAGAAAAGTTCTTTTTGTTGTTTTGACCTCTTGAGACTATCTTGTTTCTCTTGTGTTTCTAATTCAGAGTATATGAACAACTGTAAGACTTTAAAAGTCTTGTTGAAGGATTTGTTCGGGGCCTTACACTTGACAATTGAAGGATGTAATACCAAATTGGTAGAAAAGACTGCACACAATTATCATCAGGTTATTTATTGAGAAATAGTCATAAAAGAACAATTTCAGCATGGTTTCGTGGCCTCCTATGTTGCCATGCATAAATATGTCTTGTTTCCCCACATGAAGATTTGATAATTTATTCATAAATGGTTTTGGGTGAGCTGGTTCCTGAGCACACTCCAGCTATCCTAATTTTACCTATTAGCTATCTAATGTATCAATAGATTGAGGGGATGATAGAGACTCCCGGAAAACTAAGCTATGAACATGTGACTCACATAATCATTGTCCAGCGAATTGCCTCCATAATTGTCTATCCTTTTAAATTGTGGGAGTTTTTTTGGTTTTTTTCTTTTTTGTTTCCTTTCTCTTGTGGGTTCTGACTCCCCTAATGTTTTAGTTCATGAGGGTTTAGAGAGCTAGCTGCAGCCAATTAGCTGTAGCTACCATCAAACTTTTTGTAATGACTTACAGCTAGAATTTATCTCCATTGTTAGGCCCAACAGACTGTTGATAACCAAATGAGACAGTGTTCACATAAAGAAGAAGGAAAGTTCTAGCAGTCTGGAAAATAATGTCTTATATTCACTTTCAAAGTCAGGACACATAAGTCTGTATTTTCAAGACAGTTAGTTTCAGAGGGCCATTGGTTAGATTCTGCAATCTGAAAAAATTTAAGGTTGTGTCCACATGTGTCTTACAACATTCAACTATCCAGTTTTGGTTATGGTAAGTTTAGGTTGTTTGCAGTGAAGGGGAAAATGTCAGTAAGAAAGTCAGATAACCTTAGAAAACCCTTCTAGATTCCTCTTGTCTGAAGGTATCTTGTTGGACTGATTATTAAATTAGTATTTCCAGAGAAGTTTAAGACATGTAAATACTCAGGTAAACAAGGATAAAATGTGTCAAGCCAGGCATCAAAATATCAGGGTAGAAAAATTTGAGATCCGTTTCTTGAAATCTAAGTTGTAATACCCTGTGATTATCCAATGTTTATAAGCTAGTACGAACGTTTTTTTGCCTCTGTCAAAGTTCCCATGTTAATAGCATTATTTAAGTGCAGAGTATAATTACAGCAGTAAGTGGAAGAGAGAGAAATAGAAAAAGTAGCTAAAGGTTAACTAGTAATACTGAGAAATATGTATACATTTCATTAAAAGGTGATTACATTTAAAGGAGAGAACTTTAAGATATTTAATTAGTTCTGCAATAGAAACAATTATAATGAAAAAAAAACATGTGTAGGAGCAACAAAAATGGATCTTTTTCCCAAATGTATTTAATGACACACAAAACAAATAGAATACAGAATATAATTAATACAAATGAGATAAAGCTGACTGCCTTTTTTTTTTTTTTTAATAATGGTTCCCATTTAGAAAAGGTTGGCCATAATAATAGGAATAGAAGTATTACTGCAATCTAAACAGGCCCATAGCTGAGAAGCCCTCAAAGAGTATGTACTAAGATATTTTAAAAGGAACAAAGTTATCCTTCACATTTTAAAACACAAATGTAAATAAATTACGAAAGTGGACTGGCATGCTGATAAATGCATATGCTTGAATAGAAATTTCTGGCTTTATGATTTTCAGAGCTTTGTGATCTTTATCTATCCTGTCTAGTACAGGAAGGAAAATAAAGATTGCAAAGCATTGAAATACTCCTCCTCCCTTTCCAAGAACTTGCCCTGAACAGTATTTTTACCTCCTCTGTGTTTTGCACATTTACTTGTTCAAGTAATTTGTGTATTTCTGTTGTCATGGAAATTAGTTTATAAAAGCAGTATAAGAATGAATTTCAAGTTTGCCCTATAGCTGTAACTGTTGTTTGGCTGGGTATGAAGGGTATTCTTGTATGCACTCACAGTGGTCTTAGGAACTCTCTGGCTAGTTTGTGCATAGGTGAAACAATGAACTGATTTGAAACATTAGGCTGACTTGAAACAAGATGGTTGACTATGCTCCTAGCCCCTGTCAAATAAAGCATTAGAGCAACTGCTGCAGAAATTGAGAGTTTTGGACAGTCACAGACATTTCCCAGGCTATTCCCAGACTAGTTGGTAGATATTATTTGTACACTTAATTGTGTTGGTCCTCCTGGAGAGGTAATCTGGCAGTATCAGAGACTTGATGACCAAAAGACGTATAAATAATGTAACTGTTTCTGCTTAGGAGGGTTTGGTCACATAGCAGTCTATTGCATATAGCAAAAACAGGCAACACGTGTTTCGTACACAGATAGAGATTCTACAGGGAGGACCATGCATTTTCTGAAGTGGTCACATAGGGCCATCAAACATCTTGATTATAAAACTTCATTGGAGTAGCTTGAAAATCTTGGGTAATTCAGATGAAGATACTGCTGAAAGGGCCCTTGCAACAGGCTCCCATCACCATTGAAATAGCAACCAGATACCCACTTCAGTGGATTTGATTCCTCACAAGAATTTTTCCCTATTCAAAGATGCCAAAATATCAGATTTTTCAAACTAGTTGTCGAGGGTTGGGTTTTTGTTCTTTTACTGTGTGAGTTTAAGAAATTTTTCCCATTATCATGCTAAAAAAGCCTGCCAGCTACACCCAAGATTTTCTGCTGACCCTAGGAGAGGGGGTTAAGTAGGAGCGGGCTTCTGGGAGGGGCTACTCGTGTTTCTGGCGAGCTCAGTAAAAAGAAAACCCCCAAACCTGCACCGCACGTGGCCTAGAAGCAAGAGAGCTGCACCCCCCTGCAATCAACTGCTCTGCATCTGGCCTGCTACCTCGGGGGAGACAGCCGACCACCAGAAACCAAACGGTGAGCGAGGAGCTGTGCCTTCCAGCCTGCTTCTACCTGACACCAGCGCGGCCGCTGCCGCCCCCACCCCTCCCGCTCCCGCCTGCTTCTCCGCAGCTGCGCCGGCTTTGTCCTGCCTGCACCACCGGGACCGAGCGCAGGCAGTG
>JANRMJ010000054.1:60856940-60887239 GCA_025584955.1 Alethe diademata
CTGTTACTTCTACCCCCTTATCTCTGTCTTAGAGTCCTTGATTCCACCAATTATAGTGCTTAAAAGAAGTGAAATTAATTTCTCTGTTTCAAAAAGAAGCTTCTGCCTTTGGTGGCAGGCACCTGTCCTTCAAACCAAGACACTAGTCCAGTCTGTGAATAGCACTGCAGGACCTTACATGGAATGTGCTGTTCTTGCTGAATGCTATTTCTAACATTGAGACAACAGAATCAAAAAAAAAAAAAAAAAAGCATTTGTATATAACAGTACAGCAAACAAAACACTCGGGATAGCAAACTACATTTTCAACCCTGATAGCCTCGAGTTAAGAGTGGAAATCAGCACAAGTACAAGAAAAAAAAAGATTTATGGCTCTGTTGAAAAGATCAAGTGCAATCAAGAAAGGTTTATTCAAACTGCATTGTTCTAGTTACAAACTTCTTTAATTCCCCAAGTCTTCTCTTTCTACAAAACTTACAGAACAAGCTGAAGCATTGAGTTTAGTAGATTGATGATAGGTAGATAGACAGGTGGATTAATTTTTTATGTTGCTGAATGGAGATCAGATTTCTACTTTCATCTTTTGGCTCTAGCTGCATATTTAATATTCTTATTAGAAAGATGGCTGGAATGCCTGATGTTAATGTTCCCAATTGTTGATAGATTATGGTCTCTAGAAGGCCTCCAATGTCTCTTCTACCTGAATTATTTATAGCTCACTAATTATTTAGACCCTGCTTATTTTAAAGAACAGGAATTATCTACACACTAATTAAAACTGTCAAAAAGTTTTAATACTATTTAAGGATACAAAACAACGTCAGTGGTGAGATTGAATACGCAGTAGGAATCTGTCTTTTCTTGGTACTAGAGTGTCCTAAGCTTCAAATGCAAGTATTCTTTTGGAAATCTGGGGTGGAATTTCTTTGACCAAACATAAATATCTATTTGACAGATAGTTTGACCTACCAATCTTGACACCTTTTATAATAACTGGAGACAAATTAGTACTCATAGGACATAATAAATTCTGAATCAGAAGTCTAAAACTGACTAGAAAAAGGCACTGCCTAATCATGCTAATTTCTTCCTTTATGACAAAGGAAGTGTAGGATGGCAATTCACATGTGGCTACCTGCCTTCTGGACAGCTGAAGTTAAATTATGATGACTGCTGTCTACAGGGTCCTGCAGGGTCTATTTTTGTACACTATCTGATTGTAGGATCAGATCTTTTATTTTCTTTATTTGAAATTAACTTCTTTATTTGTATTTGTGGTTTTGTTTCTTTTTAAAGGAAATATCAGACTACCAGAGCTTCTTTATTTGCAAATATTATTTTTAAAAAGGAATCATATTATTGACGGTCCATTTGACCACATGTAATACTGAAAGCAATTTTGCATCATTTTCTACTACTGTATCATTATCAATACCACTTAATTAGAATATCTCTTCATATGAGATAAAAGCAGGAATTTTGATAGGTGTATTGTAGGTTTGAAACTGTTTCAATTGAAATTAATGGTGTATTTTCACTGCATCTTGTAGGTACAAAACCAGGACAAATCCTGAGGGCCCTACAAATCTTTCACTGAGTTAAAGACAGGTTAGATGTACAAGATCAAATTTGGCCCTCTAAGGATGATCATAACAATGTTTATCTTTCAGACAGTTTGCAGTTTAGAGCAATTTGTAATACCAACCAAAATGGCTGACATGTGCGCATGCACGTTTTCAAGAATGGTGTTCACCAGGCCTAAGCACTGGATGGAAATCCTGCTTGCTATGCTCAAAGGGCAGGAGAGAGGGGAAGGCAGCTTTTCAGATAGTAAGACAATATAGACTTTGTAAGGATTTACTTTTATCTGCTTGAAACTCTGAACAGTCAAGCATATTCTGAAATTCGGCACATAGGACCTTTGTTTTTATCGTTAAATAAGATTGAGTGGGTTTTTCTTCAAATGTCAGTCATTAGGAAAGACAAAGATAATACTGAAAATACTATATATTTTGCATTTTCCTGATTTTAACCAGCAGATGCATAAAATACTAAGTTTAAGAAATGATTCAACATCTATATCTGAGCTAGGAATCTGTTGAGTTTAATGTCACCAAGTAGGATATGTCTGTTCTGTTTATTTGTCTTTATGAGGGTACAAGCAGAAGTCTTTCCAATAATCAAAACAATGAAATTCACCCGACATATGGGTGGGGCCACAGGAGAACAAAAAGCACAAAATAAGCACTGAGGTAAACATTATCAGTTGTAGCAGAATACAGGAATGCCAAGGACTCCCTGGCTATGCTGATAAATTCAACATCACTCAGCAGCTCAATCATGCCTACAGCAGAAGAGCTAGAAGCCAGCTTCACAAGCTTTTGGCTGCTATAACTATTCACAGGAATGCTCAGAATCTGAAAGATCCATGACTTATGTAGTAGGCAGCCTGCACGAAACCATATGTTTCTGAGGCCTTGTTAACTAGCATGTGTAGGGGCTTTCCTATATTAGCGTCATGCTCAAAAATATTATTTGATTTGCTAGTACAGACAAATACTAACCAGAGCTTTCCCAATAATTATACTGCAACATATATTGCAATATATTGATAAATAAATTGATATTTTTCTTACAAGCGGAAGTGAATCAATGTGCTGCCATTAAATATGTTCAGATAATACATCCTTATCTTGCACTGACCTCATTCATGATGCTACCATTTAGTTATAAGTGTTTTCACTAAGGAAAAAGAAAAATGAAATAAGAAGGTACTTGGCAAAAAGGGGAGAAAAGGGTAACTATGATAATAAATAATCTCTTGGAAAAAAGTGGAGGCAATACATTACAATTGCTCACAAAAACCCTTACGAGTTATTTCTATGACAAAAATTATTAAAAAAATAATAAAAAAATATTGAAGCATATTGAACCTACTTGGTCATAGCTATCTCTAAAAAGGATAGTTGGTACACAATTTTTTTTAAAAAATATCTTTCCACTTCTTGTTGCAGGACCTGCATTGTCTCCTCTGGTATCTGTCTTCAAAATATTTTATGAAATCATCCTAAACAGGATGTAACTATCCAAATCTACCACTTTCCAAAGCTGAAGTAGAAGAAATAAGCACTGATTTATAGTGCTAATACTTGCCTTAAGATATTGATTATCATATGGGCCAGATAGCCAGAGCAATAATCTGCTTGGCACACATCTCTAGAAGAAATTCAGCAGAATTACTCTAACAGGATAAACTATACATCAGTGTGAATTTAAAATTGGAAGAAGGACCAAAGTTTATCTGGACAAAGTAGGATAATACGTAATTAAGAACACATTGACCTGGCTCTGCCTAAACTTTACAACCAGCTCAAACCTCCCTGACCACAATAATATAGTGCCAGGTCCAAGTTAGCAAACCCTGCTGAGAATTAACATTTATTTATTTGGCATCTATATTATGGTAGGGGGGTCAGAGATCACAGACATATTTTTAAAATATAGTATGTAAAACCTACCCTATGCAATAAAACACTGAAAGACTGTTGGGCAACTACAGATTTACATTAAAATTCGACTTCAGTTTTCCTATGTACAACAGCCAAAGTTACATTGTTTACAAATATTAATATTTTCTAACTGGTTCTCATACCTTAGTACAAATTACTCCTATGTACCATTTAGCTGTCACAATTCAAATGTGTTCCTTTCTTCTGTGCACATAAAAGTGTATTTTCCTCCCAGAAAGATATGCAGGGAAGGAAATACAAAATTAGTAACTATCAATATGCCAGTGCAGTATTAAAAGCAGCTTTTTTAAAGGAGAATATTACATAGGGCATCATTCAATCAGAATTTTGTCAGCAAGATGGCTGCTGCAAGCAGAAATCTCAGATACCCCAATTATAAAGTAAAATTTTATTTTCAAGTACACTTTATTCACACTGAGGAGCACTTTCTGAGTTTCAAACTGCTGGCTGAGCAAAACAGATACAAGTTTCTTTTAACTATTTATTTGTAAATCTCCTCTGAGTATTAAACATGCTCATAAAGATATGTCCATAAAGAGCATGAGTACAAATTTTATCCTGACATTTGATTTAAGCTGTGTTGGAAAACTTACTTGACAGATATAGTTTTTCCCCTGAGCATTGAAATAGAGCAGATTGGCACAAAGATTTGTACTTAGAGAGAAGACCTGATTTTATAGTGAAATATGAATATGAATAACACTCTTAATCTCTGCAGATTTTCCTACCTTTCAGTAATATGCCACTATGTAATGTCATTAGCAAAACAAAAGAATGACTACCATCCTTCCTTTAAAAGAAACTATTAAGTTATTTTAGCTCCAAGTTTGACCTGCATTAGTATAAGCTCTTTGCAAATGTCCTGTGGGGGGAATAAAGGAAGACATTAATCTGTTACTTGCTTAAATTACTACTCCAGCTCAACAGAAAGAGTAAAATTAAAGTCAAAACATTCCAGGTGATATGATGGCTTTACAAAAAACAGAAGGAAAATTTTCGTAAAATAAAAAATTCTCAATTAAGACACTACAGGGTGTATACTGCTTTTGAATCATAATCTCTGGTCTGCAATAATTCAGAGGAAAAAATTCAGTACTGATGAGTGTCATTATGATTGCAATTAAATGTGATAGTTTGGAAAGTTCTTTTTAGACCTGTTTTTCATCTGCAGTGCACTCATGAATAATATTAGGTCAGTACAAAATGGAACAATTTAAAGACATTTTAATACAAAGTTTCAATACATGTATAATTATCAGTTACTATAATTATTAATGATATAACTTTGAATTTATCAGATTTTCACGGATGAGCTTATTTTTCTACAAATAACTTAATGGTAAGAAAGATATGGAAATCCTTCACAACAGGAGTAAAAGAAAAAAAAAAGCATGCACATTTCCAGGTAGAAGTTAACATGACATGCTTGCTTAATGACAAATTAATAAGCTTTGTTCATCTTAGACACTACAGGTGTTTCTTAGCATGTTATTACAGTGAACTGCATTTTTTCTGGGACTACTAAAGCTTGTTTTGGTGATGCAAAGGAACTCTATGAATACTACATAGAAAGAAAATCTGATTGCTCAGATCTGTGTCAAAACCAAAACTGGTATCTTCATCAGAATATAGTCTGTATATGTGCATTTTTGCTTGACAAAATCTGTATTACAATTCATAAAATACAGTTGTATACTGTGTAGTGTTATTTTTGCTGGTATATGGTGCTCTTATTACTGAATAAAGCACACACCTCTAAGGAAAGAACTGTTTTTTAATCAATTCATGAAAAAAAGCCCTCATCATTTTTTCAAAGGATTATCACTGGAAGTAATCCTAAACCTGTTCTGAAATAAATGAAGAGAGGAAAGAAGAAAATGTACAAGCTATTTTAAAAGAGAGAGAGAGAGAGAGGGAAAGAGAGCACCACATCTGTGCAGAAGGTTGTGATTTCATACTTGCCATGAATAGCAAAGAGCTCAACAGTTCAAAAGCTGTTTGGGTAGGTATAAGCTTCACATCAACTGAGTTTAACTACCAAGGTCATAACTGCTTTTAGGAATATCATAGCTTGTAGGCTGAATCCCATACTGGCAGTACACATTTTTCTCTCTCTAATTGTACTGAGAGCCAGAGGAGAGAAAGCCTTTTAAAGAAGGATGAATTCTGACCAGTGTAGAACACTGGACATCTCTTGTAGATCTTAAAAAATGGTTTACTGTTGACACATTAATTTCAGGGGAACAGTTTAATGAAGCAAAACAAACCCTTCCACAGCAGTTCAGTCACAAAATGTTGTGCTAAGCTCTCCTGCTCAGCTGAAATTACTCATTCCAAGCAATCCAACTTTGGCTAATCAGATGCAGATTATGATCAGAAAAAAATAACTAACAAAATTTCCCCTTATTTTTTATTACTAGTCTTAAGATATTCAGAGAGAAAGTAAGTCTTTTTTGAAAAAAAGAACCAGTTTGGGTTGGGAACTTATTTTCAGAAAGATCACATCTAAAAGACTAAGTTTCTGCATTTGTGTTTTGGCAAGTTCAAAGCTATGAATAGTCTTTTTGACATTTTTTTCTTGGTGCATAAATATGAAATGTTAGTTGTTCTAATGATTACAATTTCAAGCCATCACATTTGAAAGGGTCAGTGTTTGAAAAATTGGTATTTGTAGAAGGCCTGTGAGCCCACTTGTGATTGCCATTTCTGAAACTCTGAGCATACCTTTTATCCTAACAGCCTTTTATTAATGCACTTTATGGCCAAATAACTTTTACCTATTTTTTCTGTAGATGTATTTTCCTATCAGCTCACAATTTTATTTTCTTTTTAGCTGATCAATTGCTCTTGTTGCTCTCTTACTGAAAAAAGTAGACCTTTGTTGTAAAATTTCCAGGGCATTTGCCAGAGTATGTTTCACAGCAGATGTACATTCCCTGTTTTAGGGAATTATATTGAACACTTTGGTGACACTATTACTAGTGGTTGATAATTAGATTCTTTCATATATATTTATTTTCCTGATAGTAAATCTTCACCTCTAAGAAATATTTAAGAATATAAATATGGCATGTGTTTCACTTTAAAAAACCCCAAACCTCTTTCCTCTCATTATGCTATATTTTGAAATCTTTAATCTGGTCAATTTTCTCTTGTTCATAGATTTTATGTATTTCTAGCAAATATTGATCAGCTTGAGTGACATAGAAGGAATTGCTTGTGTGATGATAAGTAGTAAATGATTTCTCCTAAAAATGAGACTTCATTTTCTGTTGGGGCTGAGGGGGAGAAGATGGAGATTACTAGACTGGGTGACTTCATAGTACAGATAAAATATGTGTTGGGAAAACAAGGTAACTGACCAGGCCAACAAGTGTATCTTCATCTGAAAAAACAGGTCTGTTATTGCAACTACACAGTCTACCCAATCACGGAATCCCATGGTTGAAATTTGAAGGGATCTCTGATGGAAATCATCTGTTCCAACCCCTGCTCATGCAGGGACACGTGGACCCAGTTTACCATGGTAATGTCTGCACTGCTTTTCAATATCTCCAAGGAGGAAGATTCCACAAACCTCTGCTAGTACTCAATCACCTTCAAAGTGAAAAAGTGTTTTCTGCTGCTCAGATAGCACCTCCTGAAGTACTTCTGTCCACCCACTTTCCACCACCCCTTCAGATATTTAGATTCATTAATAAGTTCCTTCCCTGACCATCTCCCAATTCTCCCCCCCGTCAACATCATGGTCCTCCACTGTACTCTCCCAAGTATGTCCAGAAGTCCAGAACAAGACAGTCTTCCTGGTATGACATCACAACTGCCGAGCTGAAGGAAGGATTCATGTCCCTGGACCTGCTGGCAATGCTACTCATAATGCAGCCCATGCTGCCATCAGACCTTGTTGCCAGAACACACTGCTGGCTCAGGCTCAGCTTGGACTACAGGTCATTTTCTTCCAAGCTGCTTTCCAGCTGTGTGGCACTCAGCATAGACTGGTGCCAGGGATGTTTCCCTCCTATGTGGCAGGGTTTTGCACTTCTCATTGTTGACCTTTGTGAGATTCCTGCCAGTCTGTTTTTCCAGCCTGTGGAGGTCTCTCTGGATGGCAGCATCACACTCTGGTATACTCAACCACCACTCCCAGGTTTGTGTCATTTACAAATTTGCTGAGAGGACACTCTGTTCCAGTTTATTAGGACATATGTAGAGAAAGAACAGCAGAGTGGGGGAGGTCTGAATCTAACCTACCCTTTTAAATTCTAATGATAAAGAGACTCAGCAAGTGCAAAATAGCACAGAGGAAAGAATATCCAACTATCAGCAGAAAGCCAGTTGAACAGCTGGTGGCAAAGCATCAGTTAATCAAATAAGTTATTTAAAAAATTAAGCAGACCAGAACAGAAGCTTAAAAGCTAACACTGACAAAGTAACAATCAACGTTATCAGCAAACATTAAATTGCTTTCCAAAACAAAATCCACTTAGAAGTTCACTTCACAGGAAAGGGCTACCTCACCATAACATAGCAAGACAGATCTATCCATCAGCAAAAATGCTGAACCCCAGGACAGTAATTTCAAGAGTAAGACATTTTATTTTGATAAAAACTCCTGTCATCTCTTATGTGCTAAAGATTGTATTCAAAGTCAAACTGTTTGGTACTAACAATGGCATTTGTTAATAATGTAAGGCCAGTCTTAAGGAAGAGAACTTTCCTCAATATATGAGATGCACAGGTGAAAAAGATAAAGAGTTTATTGTTTAACTTTCAGTGTGCTGTTCATTTAGTAATTATTTTGATTATTGTTTTCTTAAGTAGATTTTCCACAATTGGTTGCACAGAAATACAGGGAAAAGTACAGAACTGAGTAGTTTAAATCTCAGTCTGAAGCAGACTCAACTATACTTATTCCATTCCTGATAGAATGCTTTCTTACCTTTCTAACCTCCAAAGAGGTTTCTCTAGACCTAATCCTAATTTCATATATAAACTTTATATCAAATAATAAACTTTTAATTATTTTATTATTATTTATGTCTACTTTCCTTTTTTCTTTTCTTATTTTCTTTTTACTCTTTCCAGCACTGAAACTGGGGAAAGACTAGTTATATTTTCCTCAAATATTGAAAGCTGAGGAAAAGTAGTCATCTGGGCAAGAGGAAAAAAGAATAATTTCCTTTTGATTGTTATTGCAGCAACCTGTAAACTACCAAGGAACTAATAATGTGGTGACATAGCATAGCTAACAGG
Source organism: Alethe diademata (assembly GCA_025584955.1). Classification (NCBI taxonomy): domain Eukaryota; kingdom Metazoa; phylum Chordata; class Aves; order Passeriformes; family Muscicapidae; genus Alethe; species Alethe diademata. Next base: position 60,865,724 of record JANRMJ010000054.1, read on the forward strand.
GTGCCTCATCAAGCAACAGCTAGTTCAACAGTGGCAGAATAAACTGGAGTGAAAAATAAAAAGCATCTACAATGATCACATAATTCCTCCTTTCTTGTTTCATCACAGTGGCTTCATTTGCAGTTAGAGAGCTTGATTCTTATTTTAGGATTATTTTTTCTTTCAAGTAATTTGAACTGATTTTGTTCCTTAAAGCACAAAATCAGCTATGAAAGAAACACCTGCAATTAGAGGTTTAGATTTTTGGTGATGTTTTCCTTGCTTTGCTTTTATGTATTTTTTTTTTTCTTTTGGCTGATTGGTTTATTTTTGTGTGAGTTTTGGGGGGTTTTTTTTGTTATTTTTTCTTTGGTTGGTTGGTTTTTTGTTGCTGTTATTTACTCGGATTTTTAAAAAATCTTTTACAAGAGTCTGAGTAACCATTTTCCAATTAAGAAATAAACTTTATTCCTCCCTTATATATTTTACTTTTATGCTGAGTAGTTTATATCAAATAAGGGGAGCATTTTGATCTGGGGCAAATCACAGCTAGGACTGAGATTATGGCTTCATTTAGGTCACGTGGCTTTTTTTGCACATAAAGTATTCGAGAGTCCATACAGAATGAATATGTCTTGAAGCTGTCAACACAAATTGTGGAAAAGGAGACAGTGTTCATAAACTTTATTTGATGTAGCTTCTGAATAATAATTTCATGATTTTCATCGTATTCCATAAAATCTAAGAAAACATATTCAGAGTAAATACTTAAGGTAGAAACCCAGTTCATATATATAGAAATTTTATATAATATTATGAATATATATATAATTATGACTATATGCAAATATATAATGAATCTGAAATCATGGAGAAGAAATTCAGTACAAAACAGATTTTTGATACATATCATATATTATGAATGAACTTTACATAAGCTACACTAGGGATTGCAATTCAGAGAGGATTTTAGACCTCAAAATCACCCTGTCAGAAAAACTAGGAAGAAAATGAGAAAAGCTGACCTTGTAACAGGAAAATATACTACTGCCATTTAACCCAACTCATAAAGAGGCACTTTGAAGTCACATAGAAGGGAATGCAAAGCAAAGGTCAGCATTTGTGGCAAATGTAATAAAGACTGGGACTGGATTGAAGAAATTCATTGCACACAGCACTTAAAAGCCTATAAAGAGTGACTGATGAGTATAGCAGAGGAAAAAGTGGCATGACAGAAAGTCCTGACCTGATAACACCAAGGAAGAGGACAAAGATCTGCGAAACAAGAACTTCAACCTTATCAAATCTTATTTAACTGTATTTTTACTTATTTTCATCTGTAGAGTACATTCGGTACGTTCTAAGAGGCAATATCCTTTACATGACTGGCTAATCCATTTTTTTTGTGCCTACAAGTGTAAGAGTGCATTGGAATAAATACTTACCTTCACTGTGCCCACTGTCTTGTCTTATTCTTTCAGCTGGTAGACAAAAACTGGAAATATTCCTTTTATCAGCCAGCCAGATTGGGAAGTGACAGAAGCATCAGAAGTGGAAATCAAGCACATGCACACACATAGAATGGAACCTATGCAGATGAGGAGAAAATGAGATTACATTTCACTGATTTGACGCTTACTGACATTCTAAAGTATTTAGTATCTAAAAAGGCAACTTTAATTGACTCTTCAGCAAACAGAGAGGAATTCAGTCTGCTTAAATTTTATACAGTCTTAACAAAATTGTAATCATGTATCTTTGAGAACAATCCAGCACACAGAAAAAAAAATATTACTTCCTTTTCCATTCAAACTCCTTATATAACACATCTCTTAAGATTACAGAAAACCAGTGGATGTGGTGAGTGCTTCCATTTACTTTCCTTACCTCTTTGCTGATAATATGCCTACAATAAATTAAAATTATTTCAGAGCTATCAAGGGGAAAAAAAAGTATCTGCACACTCTAAATTCTGAGTAGAGGCAAACATAATCCATATTTTCTACACATCTGAAGGCTTTCCTATTAATGATAATAAGTGATCTGATCAGTACGGATTTATAACACCTCTTCTGAGATACGAAAGCATTTTTTGTTAGAATATTGCTATTATGTCCCTTTGACATGGATAAAAATTAAACCTAAATGTCAAATTGGTAGCCCAGAGCTAGGAAGAAGAAATAACCATCAAAGTTGGGACCTCCTGACAAAATGCAGCAAAGTGCTTCAACATTCTTTGATGAGTCTATCCGAGCTCCAACTCAGCTTTCACAGATAAGCATAGAACATATTCTGGCTTCTCTAGAAGATAATGATTTTGTCACTAGAGATGCAATATTTATAAAATCACTTCATCTTGAACTAAATGCAACAGAAGAGAGTTCCCAGTGTTCTTTCTTGAATGACTGCTTTAGCTGTCAAATTATTATGCAAAAATGAAAACAGATTTATTTTTAATTTTAATCTACCATAGCTCACTTTAAAGGGACCTAGAGCTTCTGCTTTAGTTGCAGTAGCAGACAACACCTTATTTTCATGACAGAAAAATTCAGATTTGCCTGCTTGGTTGCAAGGCCTTGAATCATCTCTGCTGAAAAACTGAAGTTAAAAAAACTGAAGTTAAAAAAACTAAATTTAAAAACATACCAGAGACCTACTTACAGATTAAATAAAACAGCTTCAAAAGAAAGGACATTTAATTTTAATTACTTATTTCTTTTTAAGATTAAAATTCTAGACATTCCTACCTTCAGGCCAGAAAAGAGAATTATATCTCTTCCTAATTCAATATACAAGATAGAATGAAAGACACACTGAGAACATTAGTAATGCCAAACTATTTTCTCCTACCCCAGACCCTGCCCAGCTGTAAAGAATTTAAGGAGTCACGGGTGCAGTCAGCAAGAGAGGCCATAGGCTGTGATATTCTACTAATGAGTGGCCTGAGCAGAATTCTCAGACTTACTGCAGCAAAAGTGCTAAAGTGGTAGGAACAGAAATAAGAACATGTATGAAATTTGTAGCTATAGTGCCCATATGCAGATGCTTAATGATATTATAAGTTTAGCATTTATATTTTACAATCTTTCAGGTAATAACTATTTCTGCATGTTTGGATGGTTTTTTTTTTTGGTTTGGTGGGGGTTTTTTGCCTTTTTTTTTTTTTTTGTGTGTTTTCAGTTTTGGTTGGTTTTTTCAGGGGGAATGGGGTGGCTTTTATTTTGACAGCTTGGTTGTTAGATGTATGAGAATAATGCTTGGGAGATAAGGCACTAAACAGGATTTTGATTATTTCTTGTTATATGTTAATGCATTTATCTTAATGTATTTTCTTTAATATCAAGATTTTTTTGCTTTTTTTAATTGTATTCACCAATTATTTAGTATTAATGTTTTCAGTAGACAAAAATGATAATGTATTCATAATTTAAATGGTATTCTGAAATATTAGTTTTAAATATGTACAGTATAGGTTTATTATATGATAACTGCTGGGCTGTTCAGTTTTTTTTAAATTTGTAAACAAAGGGGATTTTCTTCTTTCCTCAGTACTAATCAATATCTGAAGTGGGGGCTGTTGTATGAGGAACAGTCCTTTACTGGGCAAGTCTGTCACTTTATAAAGCTCTCTTGGAATGTATTTCATGCTTCTTATCTCTAGAAAGTCTGGCTCTGTGTAAACACTTCTGTTAAGAGTTACATTCAGACTATTCTCCTTGCTTTCTGTAGAATTAGAGATAGGCTAAAGAAGGTTCAGTGTGTGTGTCTGTTTATACAAATATACACATTATATTTGTATTGTATAGGTTTTTTACAACTTCTTTCAAATGGGAAATATGATAGGTGCAAGATTCTTGTATCTGAAGTAGCTGAGACTCTGAAGTCTTGATTGCATTTCTTAAAAACCAAAGTATCTGCTACCGTGGCTGTTGGTCTCTGTTACAGGAACTTCCCAAATATAATGCACAAATGACCCATTTAAAGTGAAATTCAGTGATGGGGATGGCTTTCTTATCCATAAGCACAGAAGTACAATTACTACCACTGTTCTCACCTAAATGGGGGAACATTCCAGGTTTGTCTCTCTTGCTCCTGGTTTGTCCAAACTGATGAGGACTCTAGACACTTGTCACAGCATTCTGCATTTATAAAGGGGGGGAGGGGGGGAGAGGGAGAAGTGTTTATTTAGAAAATTAAATATTAATAACAAACTTGTGTTCCTGGTGTAATTATGACTATATGCTAAGAAGGGATACTTGAATATACTCCATTTTTAGTGACAAAAGTCTTATTTTTTCTGGCATTGCACATGATCTATATTAGGAGATCCTGATTTTAATTATTTCTATGGTTTTGTTTTGGTTCTGGTTGGTTTTTTGTGGAAGAAGTTAAAGAAATGGGCTGAAAAAGGCTTAATGGCTCAGACAACATTCATTGACACAAATTTTTTAGTACAAATCATTAGAAAAGACATAATTTGCCCCTCTAACAACATGAAACTCTTGCAGTACAGTCCACATTTGCTCACTGGCTCAGGTAGATAGCTAAATTATACCTTTTTTTATAAAATATTTCTAAGACAACAAATTGATTCTGCCTCAGTATACTGGCACTTCAAACCCATCCGTGCAATTACACTTATATATATTAGCTAGTCTTTTTGCAAGACCTTTCTGGAATGGAAATTCCATTCATTTAAATAAATATTTTGTATGTTATAATTACACGTAAAGTAGTACTCTTTTGTATTAGTCAAAGAAAAGTTATGAGAAACTTCTTGAACAGTAAATTACAAGCAAGGACAAATTTAAAACAGTTGTCCTTGACTGCCTTATATCTAGTGAGCGAAAATAAACCTTGTGATTTATGATAAGAGAAATAATGACTTTATTAAAGACTTGTTCAAGCTCATTTTTCAAAATGTATACAAAAGCCATCTGATTATTTATTAGTGTTTTTTTTAACACTTCAGCTCTACCATGCAACACACATCATTTGTTTATCTCATTAAAATTTTCTCTACAAAAAGAAAATATTAGGTCATCAACCTAATATTACAGATTCTTTAAGACCGATTAGGAGAGTGAGATTGAAATAATATCTTTGATGAGAACTACTACTGAGCTCTAAATTATTTTTTACCTTCTTTGTGCTTAACTGTTTAAAGCTCTTGTCAATGCTGCATTGTTTGTGATAGTTTTGGAATTTGTGTAATGATGAACAGTGAGTCAAGAGATGGAGCTTACTGGAAAATAACTTAAATCTTTTCCCCTAAATAGTTTCACCAATATCTCAGTTTTCATTGCCGCGTGGACAGAACTTAATATTAGGTAGACTCTGAAATTCCGATTTTACTAATAACCTTTAATTGTCTTAATATGTGATAAGTCCCCATAATTTTAAATTTGTCAATGTCTTTTGTTATTTAACATTAGTTTTCTGACATCTCCCTTAAAATAAATTTCTGTTCTGTGATTGCAGTCTGCTACCCTTAGCACTTTTACCCTCTGTTGCATCCTTGACTTCACCTTTCCCAGAACATTTTGCCCAATTCTTTGCAGTGCTATAAGCGTTCACCTACATGCTTCAGGATGTATATACAGACTTTGGTTCTACCTGCAGAAATATATTCTCTATGCTCCTATGCAGCATCTCTGGTTTCAGTGAAATTTATCAAGTCCAGCTGTTACTGCAAGATATGTCTCAGGCTCATCCAGTATAATCACAAATATTTATTTGTGGCACGTCATTTAAGAGACTAAGCATCCTAGACTTCCTCAAATAGTCCTGTGCTTAGGTAATCTGTGTCTACCTCAATTCATGCTTGTTTTTACAAATAGTATAAACAGTAGTATAGACAGAAGGGCACTCTTAGATGTGTGCTTGAGGTTAGTAGGATGAATCCGTAAGTCCGTTTTGCAACATGGATTCTCCAGGTAGATAAAATGAGTTAAAAAAGCAGGTGAAGTTCACCAGTAGCTGGCTCTATACGGTTCATACTTGCAATAAAAACTAAAGTAAATATCTTATTATGAGTGTTTCTGGATGGCTCAAATGCAAGTAACCTGGAGACAGTGGAGAAATTAATTATTTTTCAGAATTCTTCTGTTTTGTATAAACAAGATGCTAATGTATAGAACTCTAGAAATAGTTTGCCATTATCATGTCTTTCAACAGTAACCCTTTTATTTCTGACAAAAAAATATTTTGAATGCAGTTTGAAGTTAAGTGTGTACCATTCCCCTTCCCTGTCAGAGTGTCAAAGATTAATGGATTTGGATGATGCATCTTGATTACAAAGAAAGTATAAAAAAATATTTTAGACTTCTTGTTTTGAAGATTAATTTATCACAGCCAACCTTGCTTAGGACTGTGTGTCTTTACACAGAGAGAGATGTAGGTTGTATTCTAAATATCTGAACATAGAAAAATGGATTTGCTGCTCATGTCCAACTGAACAGAATGGCACATAAAAAAATTCATTTTCCGAAGATCTCTTGTATGAATTTTCAGAATTTCCGCTCCCATAAAGTTCGGCTTTGAACCAATGTTATTCTTAAGCCATGTGCTGCTCTAGATCCACCAAAAAGCCACGTGAAAAATCTCCAAAAAGGGAAAAAGGCAAATGGGAAAGTTTGCCAGACAGATAACTGTCTAGATGCTGTGATTTGACTGAAATTGAAGGAATCAGAGCAGGAAAGTTGCTTTCCCTTAATGGTAAATATTAACCATCTATGCAGAAAAAAAAAAAAATGCTGTGCACCCTGATTATGTACTCTCTTCCAAAGTAATGAAGCAGACAAGCCTTATGGAAATAATGTCTTCACAGTACTCAGCAAGCTCCTTGCCAAAGCTATTTCTATTCAATTTTCAAGCCTAGAAACACAGATACAATGCTTTTAGTATCACAGTAGTTATGCAGCTACCGATGAAAAGGATAATGTACAGTAGTTATTTCTATTTATCCTGACAAAATAGCATATTAGAGCTGCTGTAAATAGTACATCTCATTAGTTTTGCATTAAAAAAGGACATATTTTAAAGCTCTACATGAATAGGTTAGTCTGAAATACTTTGAAAAATCATGCTACACAAATCCATTATTAAATCTTCTCCAATAAATTATTTAGGTTTTAAATAAAGGGGAAAAATATTTTTTTAAAACGTGTGTTTATGTTAAAGAACTCAGGACAGTTCCTTTCTGTAGAAATAGAACTAGAAGAGGAAGTACTCAGGTATGATCAGCTTGTTCAAGGAAATACAGATTTCGGGTTTTATTAATAGTACCAAAAGAAAGAAGAATTCTGGTATGTGTGGCAGTCCAGAAAGGGGATGAAGTGGACCAATTGGGTCTGATATGTAGTACTCTATTCTGAGAGGTTTAAGAAAGATGTTATGTGCTGACACATTCAAAAAGTTTCAACTCTCATCAGACCCTGAAATATCTCTGCCTTTTGTTAACAGTTTAAAAAGTTAAAAAAAAATGGAATAGAAGGCATTCAGGGTGTTGCCTCATTGTTGAGAAGTATCCTACCAAATGTTAAATAACTCTGCATTGTGTATGTTTCTTGTATAGTACAAATGTAAATGCATTCCTGTTTTCCTTCTTTCAGGTCTTTCTAATCTGCTTACCATCTGGACTGATCATTGGTGGATGGAAAGGATACATTAAGATTGGCAAAGTAATTGTCTAATTCATGTGAACATTAAATCAAGCAGCTTTCTTTCTCTATTTTGGCAAGTCCTCTCTTGACTAAGCTATCTGGAACATGATGTGCCGATAGTGTATAATTCTTCTTATTTCTTTTGCAGTGTTAGATATATTAGTGACACGTTAGATATGTTGTTGTTGTGAGAGATATGTCAGATATGTTTTTGTCTCTCTACAAATGTTTGTGACCACAGTGATTGTCACTTTAAAATGCAAACTTCAATTTACATAATTTCAGAAATATGAGAAATATTGCTGAAAAAAATAGTTTAGAGAGCAGATACATAATGAACTTAAATAGGAGGGACAAGCTAAAGCTACAATGTAGATATTTATTTCCCATTTCAAATGGAAAAATGGAAATGGTATTAAGTACCTGAAGCCAATAACTGCATCAAAGATAGGTAAATATAATTTCTGAAACTTCTGAATTTTTTTGATTTTTTAAAAAGTTTTTGGCCTTTGAAACTGGAAGGTTTCAAGTGATTATAATCACAGCAATACCATTATAAAAAGAATGGCCTACTTGTCGTTATGCTTGCTTACAACCTTCTTATGTTTTATTACTAACTGGGATGGCTCTTTATCCATATCAGAACTTTATCTAGCTCTGTGGAATGTGAAACTTTTCAATACTGGATTTTAATTTGCCTTTCTTGATATGTCCTTGATAAACCTAGAGGTGTTTTTTTATAGATGTTACCATTGATTGAAACCGGTACATCTCTGCAAAGGCTGACAAACACTGAATAAAGCTAATACTTTTTCAGAGGAGGGTCGTATATCTTGAACCTTTTTCCTCTTGATTGCTTTGAAATTGGATTGTTTTCATAGCTACATCTTGTGCTTATTTGTGTATATATCACTTTCTGCAGGAAGCACATTTTCAATCTTCAGAGCCATTGTTTATCCATTAACAGAGATATTTCAAATGCTTTTAGACTTGGTGAATATTGTGTGTTAAGAAAGACTTCACAGTGTCTGTTCTTTCACAGTAATGCTCTGTGGCTGCAAATATACATTTGAAAAGAATCTGTAGCTCCCCACTTGGATCAGAATGCAGATGTGAACCTTGGAAGCACATAAAAGTGCATTAGATTTTCACAACATTCCCAGATTCCCTAGTATTCATTTAACTGTGTGAAAAACATTTTGGTCAAACAAATACGAAAATAGCACGACAACCTGCTTTTGATTCCTGTTGATGGAATATGCTTTTTTGTATTAGAATTGGGACTTAAAAATATGTCATTTTATGCTCTTAAAATGTACTCTTTAAATGATAAATGTTTAATCAGGTACTAGAAATATAGAAATTAGTTAAAACCCCTACTCACTAAAAGTGGTTTGCAGTGAAGTATTTAATTCAGCTGAGAGACAAGATATGAGATTTTCTTTCACACTAATGCTCCAACAAGCTTCAGTTTTTTCTTCCAAAAACCTTCTCTCAAATAGCTGGATTCTTACATTCTTTCGATTTTAAGCCCTTCTGCTAAGGCTGCCAATAACTGGGATAATTCAAGACAGCTGTGATGGTGTCTTCATAGTAAAAATGTCTGTCTTCTAGAAACTGATTCAAGATTTTAAGGTTATGATACATTCTCTTTTTTTTAAGCAAAATGTAATTCCACAGATTCTGTGATACTTAATGTTGGTGTGACTTAGTTACTGGGAAGATTATTGTTAGATTTGCTTGAACAGGGGATGAAAAGACAAAAGAAAAAAAGGTTCAACCACAATGTCATGGATTAGACATTACTTACACAGGCTCATATATGAGATAGCTACAGGAACCATTCAGATAAAGATGAGTCTCCTGAATTTAGTGCAGTTATGCTTAGGTGTCTTTATTACTATAACTAGAAAAAATAGAATGATGCCTAGAACAAGAAGAAAGTGGAACAGAGCTAACCACTGTAAAGAATCAAAGCAAATCACATTATGTATTTGGAAAATTTAACATTCATAGTTGTCTTTTGAAGAAATTAGTTAAGTTATTAATCATTGTTTTGGTTACTCTGGTTACTTTGATCAACATCATGGTACAAATGACAAATCAAGAAACTTTATGCGGCTCAGAAAGAAGAAAAGCAAAGAAAAAGAGCTAAAGAATAAGCTGTCAGGGAAGAGTGAGCTAAGGCCTTCAAAATTCCAGTTTTTTGGAGGAGGAGGTTTTGGGGGCTTTCATTGTGAGTTAAATTTTAACATATACATGTGTGAAGCTACCTCATGAAGACAGAAATGAGGGGGGTGAATTTTGGGGGGTGAATGATTTTAAATTCTGTCATTATTCAACACCTTCAGTAAATTAATTCAGTAATTTATCCTATTTGATGTAAACAGTATTTGTGTCTGGCATATCAACTCCACAAAATTATCTTTACTGTTTTCTGTTTTGCCCTTGAATATTTCCCAAGGAAATAAATAAATTAAAGTGTCTTAACTTTTTAGTTATTACATCACACTCATTTATAAAATGAGATTTACCTGGTAAATGCTCACTTATTAATTGTAGTTGCTTGGGAGTAATTCCTCTGAAACTCATAATTAATTTATGTTGTTAGCATTATGCAAGTCAGTATCAGTCGCATCATTAAGAAGTGGCCCTTTATGCTAAATCTTAAGAACTTTATAAAATGTAGTCTTATAGACTGAAGTTAAAAAAAAACCAAAAAAAAACCTGAGAAATCCAGCCCATACTAATAGATGCCAACAGTTGCTGTATATGCATTCAATTTCTTTTTGTGTTCAAATACTTGATACCTTTAGAATAAGAATGTATGAGCAAAGAGTCACAAGACTGCAGCATTTGTCCCCAAGAGTGCAAGATAATAGGAGCATTGAAATTACAGTACAAGGTAATACCAGAGAACACAGACCTAGATTGAGCAACAAATGATTGCTGTTAATGGTTGCATAAAAGACCTGATGAAGGTGCATTAACTGGCAGCGTAGTGGAGAGCTCTGTAAACGTGCAGCACAGTAACTGCCGTTTCATAATCAAGTGTGCTGTACTGTTCTCTCTGATATTCTACACTGTACTGCCACATATCTCAGAGTAATTGTCATTAAAGGTAATTGTTTCTTTGCACTTGATCTAAGGTATCACTGGTTGTCCTTATCTGCCTTTGAGAAATGGTTGTTAATTCTGAATGCAACAGTGGTGGCATCACTACACTCTCCATCACAAAAATGTACCCTTATTTCCTTTAGTGAAAGATGGATATTTGTGTCCTATGAAGTAGAGAGAGGAGATAAGATAGCTGCTAATATGTCAATTATTGCAGCCCGTCTTCAGATGGATCAACTCAGTTTCAGGAGAACTGTGCCTCAAGGCCCTGAGCACTGGATGGCTTATATATTTCATTGAGTTCTAATGCATTCTTGAAATCTTTTAAACACCTGGAAATGACAGACAGGACTTCTGTTTTCAGACACTCAAACATTTTTCTTGGGAAGAGCTGTCCTAAATGAGAAGCTCCTCAGCTGTTCTGTTCAGAAGCTTTCTTCATTCCTAAAAGAAGAGATTAGAAATTATATCATGCATGGGAAAAAAAAAAAAAAAGATTTTAGATCCCTTTTGTGTTCACTCCAGCTATGACACTTTGGTAATAGAAAAATTGATATAGAAATTGGGATCCATGTATTGTCAGTGTATTCCCAAAATACTGATCCGCATTTAGCTTCTTAATTTGTACCAAGCCAAAAACATGTATGTAAGGTTTTGACTTATTGTTGTTTCCATGCAATTATTTTCTGGAGGACGATACTGGAAGAGCATTCCAAGTCTTTGAGTATGCATCAAGAACATGCTAATGTTAAAAGATTAAGAAATGGAAATTCTCATTTGAGCAGGAACCATCTGTATAAGAAAGGTATGTTTTAAAAAGGTAGTGCATTTTCAGTTTTGCATTCCTGCAGTTATGCAAATAATTCCAGAGGGAGCTGTTGCTGTTATTCTGGAAGTGAAGGTTGCCCCTGGCTGCAGGTCAGGTGCCTACCAAAGCTGCTCTATTAATTCTCTCCTCAGCTGTCCAAGAGAGAGAAAATATACTAAAAGCTCATGGACTGAGATCATGACAGGCTGAAATCACTCAGAGATTACCATCACAGGAACAAAAACCTTGGGAAAGGAAATTTATTTATTAAATTCAAATTGGAGTAGGGCAATGAGAAATAAACCCAATCTTAACCCCTTGTCTTTTACCCCTCCCTCTATCTTGGGCTCAATTTCAATCCTGATTTTCTCTACAGTCTTCCCCCATACCATTGCAGGGGGATGGGGAATGAGGGCTGAAGTCAGTTCATCACACATTATCTCTGCTGCTCCTTCCTTCTTGAGAGGATGAATCCTTGCCCTCTTCCCCTGCTCCAGTGTGGGATCCCTCCCACAGGAAACAGTCCTCCATGAGTTTCTGAAACATGTCCTTCCCACAGGCTGCAGTTTGTCAGTAACTGCTCCACTGTTGATCCCTTCCATGGCATTCAGTCCCTTTGGGAACAGACTGCTCAAGAGTGGGTCTTCCCCAGGGTCACAGGTCCAGCAAACCTGCTAAAGTGTGGGCTCCTCTGCCCCAGGGCCACAGGTCCTGCCAAGAGCCTGAGCGGTCAGAACCTTCTTTGGGCATCCACCTGCTCCAGTATGGTGTTTGTCATGGGCTTCAGGGATATCTTTGCTCTGGCACCTGTAGCACCTTCTTCCCTTCCTTCTTCACCAGCCTTGATGTCTGCAGATAGGTTTCTCTCACATGCAGTCATTCCCCTCTCTGGATGCTGTCCCATAGAATGTTTTTCCCCTTCTTAAGTATAGTAGTTCAGAGGCACTACTGTTGATAGTTTCAGCCTTGTCCAGTAGCAGGTCTCTCTCAGAGGCCTCTAGCACTGGCTGTGCTGGACACAGGGGAAGCTTTCTAGTGGCTTGTCGTAGAAGACACCTCTGCAGTCCCCATACTACCAAAACCTTGCTGTTCTCACCCAATATGGGGAAATAGGAAGAGCAACTGAATCTTGATGTTAGATATTTCTTTAAGTTTTCTGAGAGTTCTAGATAGATGTTACTTGAAATAAAAATATCTTGGTCTATAAATTGATTATTATAATGAAAAAAAAGAAAACAACAAAACAATCCAGCACGTAATTTTCCTATCAAAGCATCTTTCTCTTTTCTTTTTACTCTTCTGAGATGCAAACACCAGGGGAAAAACTTTGATGAAATACTATGAATGCTTTACTGTATACTTTGTGTTAAAGAAGAGTTTCTGCTAGCTGTAAATGATTAAGAGATATTAGTCTTCTTCCTAGCAAATTTTTACTTTAGGGAATTTCAGTAAACTGAGACTCTATAATGCTGCCAACAGTCTGTAGAAACTTATCCTTACTTCAGAAAAAATTGCTGCAGAATTTTATCTTTTTTTTTTTTTTAAATCTTTATAATATGACAACTGTATAAACATATACATGTACCAGATTGGTAATGTTTGCAAAGGTTCAGAAGAGAAATGGAAATCAAAATTACATCCTAAGAAGACAGCTTTTACTTGATTAAGTAAAATTCACCACCATGAAATGCATAAATGGGAGTTAATTCAATGGACTTTTATGTTGCCTTAAGGCTAACTGTAGTCTAGTTGTTAAGTAATACACAGGTTCAAAAATTAGAGGTATTTTTTTCCTTAAGATCAGAAGAGATATATTAGTTGTATGCATAACTATAGTTAGTACTAATGGGAATTATACAATTCAAAGCTGACAGTTATATGCTTTAATAGACATAATATTAGATTATTTTTAAAACCATTAAAAATAATAACACTTACAGAAAATATTTTATTCTCTAAAAACATGATACCTGTCCAGTCAAAATTTAATTTCCCTAAGCATTGGGGTTTTTGTTTGTTTGTTTTTGGTTTTTTTGTGGTTTTTGTTTTGGGTTTTTTTGCTAAGTTTTTTGTCTGTCAGTCTTTGTCACTTTTCCTGTTTTTGTTTATACATTTGGAATAAAATCATGCTGAAAGCATATTTTTTAGCTGTTACTGTGCTTTCATCGTTTTTCACTGTCATAAATCAAAAACTTGAATGTTAAATACATATTTCTGTTTTTTTAAAACTCAGAGTGTATCAAAAATTTGTTTTTAAATTAATAATTTCTTCTGTCATGACTCAGAAACTATTGTCCTAAGGTTTATGCTTATAGGTAATAGAGACAGAAGAGTTTAACACATTGTGAGTTTACTTATATGCTGCCTAGAAGAAAAGCATATTACCTTCATAGCTTGCCAAATGGGAGGAAAAGGAGAAACAAAATTAAAAGAAAACAATGTGAACAGAATTAAAAAGTATTGAGTACAGGAAAGATTTTTAGTCTCAGACAAGATCTGTCACTTGTCATGGATTATCACTGAACTGTAAGCTTTATGCTGACACAGAGTTGAGGTTGTCATCAGTTCAAAAAATTCTGATCATGATACTTAGAGAACAGGAGACCTTTTCTTTCACCATTTGCAGTCACCAGCTCTTTCACTTAAAGTGTCAATTGACTCAAAGCTAATTTCAGTTCAGTTATCTTTCAACTAAATTGTATAATAATTTTTGTTTAACTCTCCTTTTCCAGAAATTTCCATGATTCCCTTATACTTTTTCTTCATATTTTTTTCCTTTATTGTTACAGCAAGCTACAAAACAGCAATTACGTCAGTTGGGACAGGTTTCTGTTAATAAATGATTAATACAGATAAGACTTTAAATGGGAAGAGATTACCTTGTCTGCCCTGATAACTTTCTCCTACTTTTTCATATTCTACATTGAGATATCACATGGAATGTTATATATTTCGGACATGGCAGTAAAAGAATTAGGAAGACACAAATGCTTAGTTGCTTGCTTGGGTTAAACAATGACACTATTCAGTATTTAAAGGAAGCTTTTAAGAAACATGAAGGAATATTTGTTAACAAGGCCTATAGGGACAGGACAATGGGGAATGGTTCCAGACAGATAAAGGTTAGATTTAAATTTGACATAAGGAGAAATTGTGGATGTCCCACCACTGGAAGTATTCAAGGTCAGATTGAATGCGGCTTTGAGTAATCTGATCTACTGCAATATTTCCCTTACCAAGGCTGAGGGGTTACACTAAAGGATCTTTAAAATTTTTTTCCAATCCAAACTATTCCATGATTCTATGAATCTATCACTTTTTGATTCTATGGTTTATGATTCTATAGCTATGGTTCCTGTTAAATCCTTGAGTAACATATATAAATATATGCTGTTGACTTCAGTCAAATTTCCTTAACCAATTTTTTCACTTTGTAGTAAATCTAAATTCAGTTCAAGTTTGGGAGTACAACCAAAAGGTGCTCACCTATGTTTATTTTGGATTGCTTTTAATCAGTGAATTCTGTATCCAGATTATCTGCCCCTTTTTAAGATAATTTTTTGAAAACACTGGGTTTTGTCAGAGGAAGACATATATAAACTTTTATTTCTCATAGTCCATGGAAAACAGGTAGTATGAATTTTATTTCAATATATTGAATAAAATCACAAAGTATGCACTTTGAAGCTCTTTGTTTCTAAATGGGAGAGAAATGCAAATTTAATTCTGCACAGATTAAAATATTTTGATTATATAGAGTAGCAAGGATATGATGAATATTGTTTTTAAAGCACCCTTTAACACTACAATTTTTTTGTTTTTTGTTTTTTTGTTGTTGTTGGTTTGTTTTGGTTTTATTTTTGTTTGTTTGTTTTTTTAAGCAGCTAATTTATGTAAAAGAAGTCCACAATTATTATAGCTCTATTGATTTCCATATAAAATCTGATCTGTTTCTGCATTTTTGTAAAAGGCTAAGTAATTTGACCTTGCAAAGAAAATAAATACCTAAGTGCTCTGAGCCAAAGGTAAACACTGAAATGACAGCTTTTCAGTATTGCTCAATATGATTTATGACTTAGCAACAGCACCACATCAAATGTCAGAGAAATCACTGTCCAGTTTTAGTTTAGTAGTTGGAAGGAAATTTTGCCTGTAATGCTCATATGGATATATTAATCATTCATAATAAGATTTTTCAATGGAAATTTAAGTATAGTACATTCAATATTTCAGAGATAATGTTAGAAAAATCAAGTTTACCTACTACACAAAAAGTGAGCTACAATTCAAAAGTTTTTTTCTGAAATACTCTTGAGAATCATGGTGGATCCATTTGATACAGAGAAACATTTTATGTATGTGATACTACCCACAAACTGCCTTGTTTTCCACATCTATTTTTCCTTTATTTCTTGGTGAAAAACTCATAAATGGGACTGTAAGTTGCTTCCTGTCATCTAAAGTATTTCCAGATGGATTCAGTTCAGCATGCACACAATTTAGACCCTGTTTTAAATAACAAGGCTAGAAAGTGCTAAGAACACTTAAATAAAGAGGAAGAACCTGTGAGATTTCATTTTCACATTGGAACAGAGATTTATGTTTTTAAATCAAATTGTCTTTTTTGTCCTCTTCAAGATTTTAGTGTTTTGCCTCTCCCTATCCCAGCCCAGTTAATATAAATGTACATTTATAATAACAAGCATAAAAATCTGCTGGTGTTTCATTATCTCAACAATTTTTGAAAGCAGCTCTTTTTAAGAGCATGAGGCAGAGGTAAAGGTGCCTATAAAAGTTTTTCAGCTTTAGATTTTTCAAGGGAAATATTTATTTTTCAGACCACATTTGAGGGACTATTTTTGTGATTTTTATTTGAATTATGCTTTTTAATTTGGCATTTAAAATAATATACAAAATGCGGTAATGATGTGACCTAGAGGGTCTTTATTTTCTGGATTATTATAATACCACAAAAGGTTAGACATACAAGGTGTTGAGTCCATTATCTGTGAGAAAAAAATTTATTTATAAAAAAAATGTTTTATAATAGTAGTTGTTATAAACGGGAGTTCTGTAGTTAGACTTGTTTATATTTTCTTCTGGAATTAATTAAGTCTGTTAAATTAATGTTCAACTATTGTTCCAGTAGTTGCTGATTTCTTTCACATTACAGCAATTCCAGATTTGTCTACATGCAGTTACACCTATTCAATAAAAAATCTCCCCCTACCTGGCTTTTATTTCTCGTATTCTTCTTGTAAGATAAAGATGAAAGAATTCATATGAGATTTTTTAACTGTCCATAAAAATTTCTGTTTACTTTGTAGAAAACTTCTAAGAGAAGTCTTTAACCATAAGCTGTAAAGCTAAATCAACGACAAGTTGCAAGGATAGAACCATGTGATCAAGAGTTACACGCAGAAGAGACACGTCTCCTCAAAGAACAAAACATGTTGTTCCTGACACTGACTTATTTTGAGGATATGAACTACCAAAACACTTCCCTAACAAGAACACATATTTAAAAGACAAAGCTGTTTTTATTATGAAAGTGAAATACCAAAACACATACTTGATAGTAATATGAGGCAGGAATAACAAATTACTAACCACCTACTTTTCAAAATTAAGTCCATTCTCATAATTTCAAATTTTTAAGAGCTGTCCCCATCCAAAGGGAATTATTCAAAGAGGATATTTGTATATAGAATGGTATGGATGATACATCACTGCTCTGGCTATTGCTCAGCAGTGCCTACACAACAGCATGGCTGTTTCTATAACCAGCCTCTCCAGCACCCAGTGCCACAAGTTCCACAAGTTTTTAATCTTTTCTCCCCTGTTGTGGTGAGCAAGGGAGTTATAGAGCAGCTTGGTCAGTGTCTAGTGGCCAGCTGAGGTCAACACACCACAGTATCTTTCCTTATTCCTTTCTGTTGCTTTCTTCTTGAGGAATGCTCTCATCTCACAGAATCTGTGCTCTTTCTATGTGGATTCCTTGTGACTGCAACATATGTTGATCTATCTTTCAAAATTGCATTAAACTGTTTATTCCCCCAATTATCAGGCACGGAATCTGACCCTGCTGTCATGACTAAAATTAAATGATTGTGCCTTTGGTAAACTTCTCCCCTCCTCTTTTCTCCTCTGCATCCTTT
Source organism: Alethe diademata (assembly GCA_025584955.1). NCBI lineage: Eukaryota > Metazoa > Chordata > Aves > Passeriformes > Muscicapidae > Alethe > Alethe diademata. Next base: position 60,883,450 of record JANRMJ010000054.1, read on the forward strand.
GTGTGTGTCTATTTGGTTTCTTTGTTCTCCCTCTTACTTAAACCCCGTTCATGTAAGACATGGAGTAAAGGTACTCCTATCAGAGCTACTCTATGCACCCTTTCTCATTAGAAGTGTGGCAAGATGAGGCAAATATTCAAGTCTAAATGGTGTAACAGAGGAAATAGATTAAGTTAAGGGTTAAGTGAAGTGAAGTAACAAGAGTAAAGGATTTTCCATGGATTGTTTTTGTTTCGGGGTTTTTTTGTTTTGTTGTTTTTTGTTTGTTTTTTTTTTACATGACTTCACAATGTTGTTTTCTCTGTGCCATATTTTTCTAATTCTCTTTAGATCTTCACAAGTTTTCTTTTCGAGCTTGGGAGACTGAAGAACAAAGTTGTTATCTTTTTACTAATAAGCAGCTTGTAAATTTCAGTAGAAAAAACTGCAAAAAGAATGTGCAGTTATAGCTAATCAGAATATACACAGTACAATAATTTTTCATATAACTAATCAGTGATTATTTTCATAGATCCTTAAAAATACACCTTCTTATTGTTCCTAATTGTTGTGTAAATCTGTGAATGGTTAACAAAGTCAGCCTTAGTTAATCAGTTGCACTCCAACACTAAATGTTTATAAATAAATAGGTTCTGATCAGGCCCAAAATTAAACTGAAGGAAAGAGAATAAGCATTTGTTCTAGATTCTTTATTCACCCTTGCCTTGTTTGTGACCAGACAGTGTGTTTGCATCTTGATTGCTTGAAAAAACATCAGTATGAAATAAGATAATTTAATGAAAACAGAACAGTTAAATAACACACGAGTGTTTATAACTGCACACACGTATACACATGCATATATATATATATACACATAAAATTAGAGAAGTCTGGTACAATGGAGATGATCCTTGCAGCAGTTCTTTTCTAAGAATCTCACTGCAGTGACAATATTAATTTCGGTAACACTGAATTAACCTCACTAATTAATTTCAGTCCTTTAGTATCTGAATAACCAGTTTCTGTAATGCACTCTAACTTATAAATCAGATATATGTTTTTTTCCATGATCCTATGTAAATAAGTAGACTGCTAATGATTAGGATATTAATTAATATATTTACATTAAACTTGTGAAGATAAAGCCTTAGCCTAATACTTGGACATAAATTCATGATTTGGCTGCTAGAACAATTGCAGCTTTTTGCAAGTCACAAAACACTAAAAGTAAATACTCTTACTTAGCAGGAACTTAACTTGTGGATTGCCAGGATTGCCACACCATAGAGTGGGACATTCAGAAGAAGATTCAATTTCACACTGAAAGTCAAGAATCAGGTCTATCCTTCTCAACACAAAGCAAATCACTACAGGTTGTAAATTAGAATTAAGCTAACGCATGGCTTAACTTCGTATATTCAAAATTATACTTATAATGGAGATTTATCAAGCTGGAAAACTGTTGTTCCCACTGCTATTATATTTAGCTTGTTAGAATAGATTTCTCTGTCATTTTGAGAATTTTGTAAACCTGTCCTCAGTGCTGATGCTTGACTTGATTTCTTCATGTCAGATTTAAATGGGAATCCAGTGAAAACCTGAATAAGTAGGAACTGAAATTAAAATAATTCTACTTTTTAAGAAAGGGGACAAAAATATCACCAGCAAAAAAAAAAAGTAGAATACGAAAAAAATACAGTAAGATAAATAAAGCAAAAGTGTGTAAATATTGAGATGCATTATTATGTTGTTCATTAGTCAGAAAAGTAAAGGTGGATGATGATGTAGCTATTTAAATTCTTTTCCAGCAGAGAAAAGAGACAGGGTTTATCAGGAGAGCATGCCAAAGCCCAGTGAACAAATTCCTATTAGAATATTTTCACTGAAAACTTTAAACAATTTGACAAACTAGTGCATTTTAAATATGCAAAATAAAGAAAAAAATAAGTTAAAAAAAAGAAAAATAGGTAAATGTAAAGGACAAGGACTTTGTGAGAAAATAGCGGAATGATCTTTTTACACTGGTAGTTGGGATGTTTTCCTCTCATTGAATAAAAAGTTTATAAGAAATCTGAATGTTTACATACATTCCCTCATATGTAGTAAGGCATCTCTCCCATACCCAATTGGCAGTTTCTCTTTTATAAAATGTTTGTGAATTATGTTAAAATTATTTAAATTACAGCTAACATATTGATTCATGAGTCTCACTTAATTAGAGGAGAAGGGGGTAAAAAGAATTTTGTTTTTTCATAAAAGTTGATAATAATTTTATTTTTTCAATTCTTCCCATCATTCTGCCAGCATCCTTCCTTAGTGTTATCTTGTCTGTTCTTTCAATTCTTTGAAAAATAAAGCATACCCCATCATTCCACAGGATTTCCACTTATTTCCAAATGTGTTGTATTTCTTTCTGCTAATGATATAGAGCCTGTAGGTTTACAATTGTGAGGCATGCAGTGTCCATATCAGAGAAGCATATATAGTCACAGTGGGATTTTTTGGTATGTATTAAATGGATCTTTCACATAGAAGAGTCTTATCAGAAATTCAAAGTCTTTTCCATTATTTTAATAAGGAACTCTTGGGAAATGACAGCAATTTTACATGCTTCAGTGACCAATTTTTCTTTTTTTCAAACACGTTACAAAATGTACTTTTTATTTAGAAAAAAAAAGTAGCATTCTCTGCTTTTCAAAATTGTAAAAAGCTTTGACATTGACAGTTCCAGCAGGTAATTTCAAAGTATATGTAAAAGTATAAAACTATAGTTTCTGCTCTGATTTCTGCATATTTTTAATTCACATTTTTTGCAGGCAGTGCAATAATAGAAATTTCATTATAGGAAATAAAAATAAAATATCATGTGTACAACCGAAAGACCGTTTTTATTATTTAAAGAACCAAATAAAATAAGCTCATTTCCCTTTTATGTAGAAGAGAAATTCTAAGGTGACTGGTGTGAGTTTTCAATATAAATTAATGTCATTTTTATATAACTTGCAAGATGCTGTCAGGGAAAAACAAAGTTTTTATTTTTTCTTGTTTCAATGCACATCATTTTAATACCTGAGAAATAGAGTAGAAAAAAGGAAGATAAAATCCTGAGTCTGAGTGTCTTATACCATATCTTAAGATGCAGAGTGTGCCTGCTGTTCCTCCCTCGGGTAGGGCTGGAAACAGCACTGGGGATGTCCCATCTGGAATGTGTGCTCTGATACAGGTGCTGGGGTGCTAACTAGAAGGGATGCAAGAAAATGCAAACATGCTGTGTTACAACCAGAACGAGAACAGAAGATAAACAACATCTCCTGAAAGAGTTATTAGAGGCAACAGCCTGAGTCCAATAACAGCGGGTAGAAAGAGAGGCTAAGACGACAGAAGCAAGAAGATAAGAAAAGCTCTCAGGAGGGCTTTTGAGAGCAATAGAATCTTCTGCTCTTCATTGTAACTGATGAGAAAACATTCGTGATTTTTGAAACTGCGAAGGAGGAGCACTCGATTCTACGTGACTGAGCAGTTTGATATTGTTTCTTCTTCTTTTTTTTTTAATGGTTTGTGTTAATTGGTTTGGGGTTTTTTTTTTTTTTTGCTACTGTAGTTTCTTCTTCTCTATTAAAGGGAAAGAGTATGGTAAGAACATTCATATGCAATAATAGAACACCTGCCTGCACATCTGTTTGTCCTCTTAGGCATATTTTGATAAAGGAGGATACTGGTGATAGATTAAGATACACCTAAAAAAGACCAGTAAACCCAAACATTTTACTTAGTAAGAAAAGATTTAACATGAGTCGACTGGATAATG
>JANRMJ010000054.1:60887339-60909233 GCA_025584955.1 Alethe diademata
TTGGCCTCTTAGGCATATTTTGATGAAGGAGGATACTGGTGATAGATTAAAATACACCTAAAAAAGACCAGTTAACCCAAACATTTTACTTAGTAAGAAAAGATTTAACATGAGTCGACTGGATAATGGGCACAAAGATCCAACATTATATAAGAGGAGGTTCTCATAGAAGAAGTAGGACTCATTCCTTCTCAGAAGAGAGGACATTCAGCAGCTTTTCTCAAGCACTTGTACAGTAACACAAAATACCTAAAAAAATAATAAAGAAGTAGAAATTCTTGTACTGAGATAAGTTTATACAACAATGGGAATCACAGAAACTTGGCGCAGTAGAACAATAGGTGTTATACAGGAATGAATTTAGATTGTTGAAGAAGAAAAAAGATAGAGAAGAGTGTAATACAGCTCCCTGCCTGCATAGGGCTCCAGCATGTAGCCAGAGACATATCTCTAGATTAAAATCAGAAAGTTTTGTGGTCAGAAAACTAGTTTTGTTCATGTGGAAAAGAGGGTGGACTCAAGAAGTCTGGCAATTTTGGAAGATAGCTATTTTACTAAGCAAGAAACCTTTTTCATTAACTAAGATGTAAAAAGGAAGCTTACAGGACAACAGACAACAGAGGTGGTAAAAGTCTGTAAATCATCACTAACCATTTTAATTTGAGTGTTTGATCATTTAATTCAAATTAGGGTGTTGAAAGAACTGGCTGATGAACTACAGATATGAAAAATCATACTATTCAGGAGTTTTCACTAGTAACTCAGAAAACATGCTTTATCTATTTTAAAGAACTCAAGAAACTAAAAACCATTTAATTTCAGTTCAGTCCTTAGTAAGATCATGAAGCATGTTCTCTCACAGTGCATTCACAAATGCATGATGGGGAGGAAGGTAATATAGTTTACAAAGCCAAATTTTCTTGATTGAGCTGAGTGGCTTCTACTGCTAAATGATGGGGTAACAGGAGAAGGAGATAGCAGATGTCCCATCTCAACTTCAAGAAAGCTGGTTCCTATATCAGTTCCATGTGGAAGCTGATGAATTATGGGCTGAATAAACAGAGTCCTAGGGGAGCAAAAATTTGGCTTAACTGTGGTATCTTCATAGGATTATGAATTACAGCACAGAACACTGGTAATTCTGGGTTGACAGATGGGGAAGGAGTGAGATTCTTCAGGGTACCTCAGTGACATGAGGTTCCTATGTGTGTACAATTGAATCAAGCTGTAGTTAATCAGTTTAGACTTATAAATGCCAGAAGTTAAGTGCCATAAATTCCACTCCTCCTTTCTGTTTCAAACACTCTTTAATGAGAAACAACAAAACCAAAATGAGATAGAAATTGAAAAGATGTTGATGGCTAAAGCAAGGACTGAAATAACACCCCACATTCTGCACTGTGGAAATATTTGCATTTCTTACTATTTTCTCTAGTAAGGCTCAGAACCGTCATTTTCAATTATATTAGAAAGACATAATACCCTATAATTTTATATTAGAATAGAATTAAAAATAAAGCATAATACCAGAGGGATGTTAATGAACCAGTTTAAATGAGTTGGAGTCAACTGAATTCTCTGAACAATTTCTGAAGTTCATATTTCTTTATCGGTATTATTCTTTTACGCTGCTGAGGCTCTTTTTTGGCTTCTTATTAATAAAAGGTGTAGATTCATGCTTCATGGAACTCATTATTTCTCATTTTTTAATATATTTACATGTTTTCAAATGATGTAAAAATCACACCGCTATGCTGTGAAAATCCTTGAAACCTGTATGAAGTCCAGGGAACTACCATTCTTCCAGCATTACAAGATGATTATGATTGTCACTTTTGATTTATGATTGTCAAATCTCTTGGCTTTTGGAGCCAGATGATTGAAAAACAGATGTTCTCCAGAATATCTACAAACTACACTAAGTTTTAAAGGTTCCTGAAACTACTTACATGTCCTCTTATGATCCAATATTATGTTTAATATGATTTCATGTTTTCTAGTTTGTTAACTGACAAAGTTAAGTGATAGCTCAGTGTCTCCCTTATATGTATTTCATGTACTTTTGACTAGAAATAAGCTTTCTATTCCAGAGCTCAAAAGGACATTAAGTTGCTGGCTCATCAGAGGAGTAAGGCAATCAGCTGCTCTTAGTCGATGTTTGCTTATTGATTGTGCCTAACAATTTCAAGACCCTGTGCACTAAGTTAAAAAAATATAAATATGTTTATCTAAAATTTAATATTCTTCATGCATCAGTATGAATATACAAGTAGAAAAAAAAAGCTGCTATCATCTTAGTTTTTAATTCTCACTGGAAAAAATCTCAAATCATTAAAATACAGACGAGGCTGAAAAATATCCAGCAATAGACCTTCTTTTATTTCTCTGTCTCAAGCTAGCATTATTTATTCTGAATATCTGTGTAGATCAGAAGAAAACAACTTACTAAGTACTATAGTATCACTCTACTGCATAGTTTTGCCTGCTAAAACAACCATCAGAAAATAAAGTCCTCGACTTAGGTGTTCTCAGCTCTTTTGTGCTAAGAGCCAACATTACTCATACCTCCACATTAACAGCCAACAGGGTGCCATTTTTGTCACCACCAACAGCGAGCCTGATAGCATCCTGCCGCTCTATGTGCTGGGTTCTAAGCATGTTTTAATTATTCATTACTTCAGCAGAGAGAACTCTCCTGCTGTCTGTATCTACAGGCAAGCACAAACACCAGGCTTAGCATCATTTAGTGCTACTGTGCCTCCTTCCCTTGAAAGTGATGTCGAATTTTCCGCTTTTTGAATCAATTGATGCTCTGCTTCAGCTTTATCTTGCATTGAAAAGCAAGTTCCTTGATTTTCTTGATCTGAAAAGGGACAGACCGCATTCTTGCTTGTTTTAGATGCTTGTGGTGGAGAAATTGCTATTCATTTCAAAGCTCAAAAGTTTTGTTTGATGAAACCTCTTTAACGAAAGAAAAACATGTTAACTACGAATGGAAAATATATCTCTTTTTTTTTTAATTTCTTTATAACTGTCTTTGAAATTTCCTCATGGAAAATGGAAAATGTTCACCATTTTTAACATCCATTTTAATTTATTTGAATATGTTAAGTTGACCTCTAAAAAACTACCATGTTCATAATATATGAATATCGAGCATTTTTTTATATGAAAAATCTTTTCATCTTCTTATGAGAGCCAGTTCTAAGGAAGAGGTACAAAATCAATATTACGTGAAGTTACAACAGTATCTGAAATCTTGCAGTCCTATGGTTTATATTATAAACTATAGTAAAAAGTTCAAAATCTGCTGATCATCTTCAGTATAGCTTGTCTATTTCTAAAACAGTGTTCTAAGCCTTGCACCAGTTTGAACTTCTGTTTCTTTAATGTGGTTGATGAAAATTATATGTAATATTTTAATGCCTTCTGTAATGACACGTGTTTTCTCATTGATATTGAAAATGTTGAAAGATGCATATGAATTATGTATATTTTTCTAAGACCAAAATTATATTGATGATTTGTAGCTATTCCGTAAAAAACAAGGGAACCCCATGATCTTTTGAAGGTAGGTGTAAAAAACCCCCTGTGTGTCATTGTGACCTACTAAATACAAGCTATCACTAAATAATAACAAAAAACCCTCACATTCCTATATACTTCCTGAGCTAATAATTCTTTCTGTGAGGGTAAACACATTATTCCATGCTGTCGTCTGGGCTGAGAGAGAAAACACTGCTGATTACAAGTGGCTCATATTATGAATTATTAGAGTCTATACTTGGATGTGACTCAGGTACATGTAAAATTTCCTCATGCCCATATGCAAACAAACAAACAAACATTATGATAATTCATAATCTTGTCTTTCAAATATACCCTTATTCTTCTCAATAAACAGAAAAGAAGTCTTGATTAATCCATTATCAAATGATTTGGTTGGTTTAGATCTTTCCTAGCTCCCATTTCTAGAATGTAAGTTGCTTTAAAGTCGAGCAATTATTTCTCCATAATACACATGTTCTCTTTTGTATTTTAAATTGCTTTAATCTAGTGTCATCAAAAAGATTTGCTAATATATCCCTGCTTTCTTTTTTCCAGGTTAATTAGTAGAAATAATCACACTTATTTTAAACTTATTTGAAACTTCTCCATGATGAATTTCATTGTTAGTATTTCTTTATCCCTGTATTCTTTTGTCTTACAGTAAAATTCATTTTTGCTCTTCTAACCAATAGTTTCTTATTGTATATAATTCATAAGGCAGGCACATATCATATGCTTAAGTTCAAACAGAATAAATCCACTGAATTTTATTCAGTCAGGGGGAAAAATGCAAGCTCCCTCCCTGCCAAAAAACCCTAACAAACCCCTAAAATGAAGGTCACTCTTTACTATGCAGATGCTGTTTTCTAAAATGTTTAATTTACAAAGATTTGCCTTTTTGATAAACTGCAGCTGCACCCCTACATTTGCTATGGCTGCTTTTTCACATGAATCAAGTCACAGATCTCTAGAACATTTTGTTTTCTATGAACAATTTTGCAAGATCCTCTTTATTTACTAAAAACAAGTGAGACACTTTATTTGGAATATTCCTGTTATGCTAGGATAAGCAGAATGACAAAATTATTCATACTATTTCATAATCTGTTCTTTTAAAATTATGGTTTTAGTACCATTTCTGCTTCCAGTAGTTAAAAAATATAAATTTCAATATGTCAGCATAGAAATCTGAAAATTATTCTTTTTTGTTGTGGTTTTTTGTCCAAAATTGTCATTCTAAAACTAACCTCATAAATCTCCTAAATTTAAAAATCTTTTTACAATGTCTATTTTCACTCATTTGTTTATATTTCATCCATCCATGTGCATGTAGATCTACACTTTTCAATTTATTTCTATTTTTCTGAAAATTTGTCCTTCAATACCAGTATTCCAACTGAAATTGCTAGATTAGTGTTTTCTTATCTTTTTTGTAACACTTAAGTACTGCTCAAGTACTTTTAGGTTTTGTGAATGTCCTTCCAACAAAGTATATATTTGAGGATTTTCTTTTATGTGTATATACCTATTGCATTTTGGGTTAAAAAAAAGTACCCAACCAAATCAGACCAAAGAAAATACCAAAAAATTTTCCCAAATCCTTAGGAGCAATACTATATCTTATTTATTGTAAGAAAGGAGCATGCTTAAATTTTACAATACTAAAAACTGTGTTTCTGAGGGTCTATAGAAGCTGAAGCTGTGTTACAGAGACTGTTCTCTTATACATTTTTATGAATAGGCATATCTAGGAATCTAAAGTCACAAGACAGTCCAGAAACCATGGCAGGGAAATTCAAAACTTAGAGACACAGGGCACCAGCTATAATCCTAAAGCTGTACTTTGCTTGTATTTTGCAAATGTAGAAGGCAGATTTATCATTGGACTCTTGTTTAATCAATAGGCACTCCTGAAGGAAAGTTTTAGGAATTTGAAATGGAACGTGAATAGAAAGAAAAGAAAAAAATGTTGAAGTTTTCTTGATGGGAACATAAACAGGGTATAAAAACTGTGTGAAAGGCTGGGTTGAGAGTGACTGGAACAAAGCCTAATTGGATGACAGGGACTAGTGGTGAACCCAATGGGTCAATACTGGCTCCAGTCTTGTACAATATCTTTGTTAAATATCTTTGTTAAAGATCTGGATAATGGGGCAGGCACCTGGCTGAACAGGATCCAGTGTGTGCTCATGTAGCCAAGAAAGCCAGTGGCATGCTAGTTTGTATCAGCAATACTGTGGCCAGCAGGACCAGAGCAGGGTTCGTTCCCTGTTCTCAGCACCAGTGAGGCACATCTCAAATCCTGGTTTAGTTTTAGGCCCCTCAGGGAAGACTGGATCACTCTAGAAATCCCTGGAAGGAGGCTGTAGCAAGGTGGGGGTCAGCCTCTTCTGCCAGGTAACAAGTTACAGGACAAGAAATTATTTCAAGCTGCACCAGGAGCTGTTCAAGCTGGACACCTTTCAGAATTTCTTCACTGAAAGAGTTGTTAAGCATTGTAACAGACTGTTCAGAGTCATGGTGGAGTCATCTTCCCCATAAGTGTTCAAGAAGTCACTGGACAGGACATGTGGAAACATAAAGAGAACTTCATTTTTAGATTTGGAATTGTTGGCAGTTTTGTACACTAAAGAATGACCTTAACCAACTGTGCTTTCCTGTTGACTTTCAACCACTGTACATGGATATAGAAATTTCTTGTTTCTTTGCCTGAATAAATTTAATTACACACTCAGATTCACTCAGTCAATCTCAGTTGAGAATCTCCAAGTAAGAGATACTTACGGGCATTCCATCCTCATTAAGCATTGCACATTGTTATTGCGAATTAACCAAATCCATATTCTAAGTGCTTCAGAGGGAAACTTCATCTCGCATTTTGTGAAAATATTGTTTGTATTTGAGCTTCAGATAGCCCTCTTTAAATTGCTCTACCGAAACTTAGAGAATGGCCTAAGGAAATTTTTTTTCTGAATGTTCAAACCAGGCATCAAATTACCACAAAAAGAACCTCCAAAATATCCAAAAATATCGCAAAAACTAAAATCTACAAAACTCTTGTTTCTTATAATGTAGAACAAAGATTGATATAAAAGTTAATTTCAAACTTAGCAAACATCATTAGTTTAACCAATTCTAAAAATTAGTATATATTATGTTCCAGTTTTCCAGCTAATTATCTGGTTAAAAAAAAAAGATATGGTGAAACATTCAGGGAGAGTGGCTTTTGTGTATCTTTAACAGAATAAAGGACATGAAAAAATTGAAATTAACCAAATGATTACTGGAGCTGTGACACATGAAGTAATATACACCTTGAAAATACTGTGATTTTTAATTAAATAAAAATAATTGCTTAGTTAAAAAATAAGGAAAATTAAACTGATTGTGGACAATCACTCAAAATTCTTTTGATTTCTTTAAGCTTAGAGAAGCATAAAATTTTTTCCATCATTTATTTTATATTCTGGTGTACTGCTCCTTAGCAAACTAAGCTCATTTTTACTCAAGAGACATATCCTTAATGACATAGCAACAAATTCCTTTTACTTTCTACCTCAGGCCACAAAGCAAGATTAAGTTGAAGATTTTTTTTTTTATTATTTAATTCTATTTTCCCTCTGGTTTCCTACCGATAATGGAAACAGGGAAAAACAGGAGGGGAAAAAAACAGTCTTAAATAGCAAGAGACAGAAAAAGCAGCAAGAAAAGAGTGTGTAAGTGCTTAATACAGAAAGAAACAGACATTCTACAAACTGGAAAAGTTATGAGGGTGTCACAGTGCACTAATAGATTAGGTGAGTATGAAAAGGTAATCTGTGATGAGGTGTATAATAGTTAAGATTCACAAGGAGATAAGGATTCAACCCGGGGTTCGGGGGGGTGAATGAAAGAAAATGCACATATAAAAATCACATTAAAGGATGACTTGGTATGGCATTTGTGTTCTGCTCCTCAGGGCCCAATGAAATAATTCACCAGAGCATGCCAAAGGACTTAGGGTAAGTCACTTAGAATCACTCCAGTATCTCTAAGAACTGAAGAGAGTAGATGGGGGTCACAGAAGACTAAGAAATTGAATATATTTGTCTACGATGCTTGGCAAGGGATGGAGGTTTATTCTTTTCCTTATGGACTATGAGAGTAGATGTGACATATCAAAACCACAGAATGATTGACTCCGCCCCACAAAACATCTCAAAAATAAACTCAGCTCTCATTTGTAATCATTCAAGGTGATTGAAAAATGATTCTTCAATAATAGTTATCAATAATTGGAGTATAATTATGAAGCATCTTAAACTGAAAAAGGGTGTCTCTTAAAGTCAGTTTTTCATTAATAGTATGATAGAAAATGGAATGTAACTTCTAAAATTTGCTGATGACATCCAGTCAAAAGAAGGATCAGTTTGATAAAGAGGCTCAGACTTTAAAATGATCCTGACAAATTTGTGCAGGAACTGTAGTGAGGGAGATGAAATTCAACTAGTACAAAATTAAAATGCTTTAGTTCTCAAGGGGGACAAATACCAATGGGGAATATCAGGTAGTATAGCAAAGGGGAGTTCTAGCAGTAGCCATGTATCATGAACAAAATAAGTGCCAATAGTGTGACATGGCTGCAAAACAAGTAAATCTCATTTGGGAATATTATAATAAGCTTTTTTATTTCAGTAGCATTCTAAGTCTGGAAAACAGAATATACTTCTCTCCCAGATAGCTGTGAAAACGATTTATCTCCCAGAATTCAGCTCAATTTAGATAGTGAAAGAGTGTGAGAAAGAATTTAAGGACTAAGCCATCTGACCTTGAACTTCTGCTTGATTTTGGTTGAAGTCAAATAAAAACCTAAACAATAAATCTGAAGCTGATACAACAGTTTCTCTATCGAGGACACGCCAACTACTTTTTATTTGTCTGTCTAGAGATAAATTTCACAGTGAAGTGCCAAATTGTCCAGGGAGCAAGCTTTCAATACTTGTCACAAACATGGACAACTAGCAACAGTTGTCTGAACTCCTCTTTGTAACTGTTTTGAAAGTGGAACTCAAATTCAAAGGAAAGAAGAAAAGAAAAAAAATCCCGTATAGCCAGGGTGGGGAAAAAAAAGAAACTCAAACTGGAAAGGGGTCTTCTGCTATTTTCTACAAGCATGTCACAGTGGGAAGGCCCTTGTGATGAACTGCCAGTTACTTTCGAGGTCCCAAAACTATAATGTTGGGATCTAAATCATGTGTTTCTGTTTCCTATGCTTTTCCAGAGGCTCAAACCCTGCTGGCCTGCTGTTAGTATTGTGAGCACCCAAGAAACTTCAAAACTGAACATTGAAGTTAATGCAATAAATTGACTGCTTGGGGGAAAAAAAAAAAAAAAAAGTCTCTTTTATATGTGTCTGAGTATTTTATCAATCTGAGTCACCAGATTCAGTGTGCCACTCGGCCACTCGATGCATGGCCATGCCGCAGTGATTTCACTGTAGGTAGCCAGCATTTTCCTGATTAACCATATCATGCATTAGAAATAGGCATGTACTTTGAAATTATACATAATTGGACTTTTTTCTCAATAGACGTGATTTATATGCTAAGACTAGGACATCACTGCAGAAAATACCATGGAAGATGTTTAGACCTTTTCCCACAAAGACAATGGGATAATAGCAGAAATATACAAAATATACAGAAAAGATCTAAGGCAAACCAGCTTTCTCTTGTTCTCAGAATCTGATTTGTAAGCATGGACAGAACAGAGATTACAAATCAGATCGGAGAACGTATTTGCTGATAAGATCTTATTCATTATGACCACTGTTATTTTCTTTATGGAAAAAGCAAAATCAAATTCACTTTAATAAAAAAGTTATTCAGAATTATTTTTTTATCTCCTAAACAAGTCATCTTGTTCCATAAATCTGCTGTGTTGTTTTTATACCAAGAGTATAAAACATATTCATCACATTACACCCAAAGGCATATCATATCTGCTAAATGTGTAAATACATATAATAATTTAAGAAATCCACATTGTTAAACTTTCTTTATGCAGAAATCTGTGTATGACAGTTTATGGTGGAAAATAAATTAATTTTTCTATAAAATGAAAGCAGAACCAACATTGTTAATGTTTTCTTGAGCTGTAAGTCATATTTTTCTTTTATTTTCTAGCTGAATTAGAAATGCATAGTCAAAACAGACACTGTTGGCATTCAAGATCTTGCTCAAAACCACCAGTCCTGCACATTTTGTAATCTGTTTGCACAGAATTCTCATTTGGCCTTGGCTAAGAGCTAACATAGAGAATACGCACTGTTAATTTCCAAAAGTCATTGAAGAACCATCAGAAAAGTTTGACTTTTACACTTCCTAGATTTTAACTGGATTAAATAAAAATAATATAGAATAAATCATATTTGTTTGATTTGTTTTTATTAATTTTAGATCTTCTCTGTTCAGAAGATTTTGGAAAGAAAGATGAAATAATTTGGCTAGCACTAAATGTGATGTGCTGCAAAAATAACACAATAAAAATACTGCAAACTTGGATTTTTCTCCTTTTTTTCAATATAACTGTAAGACAAGATTCCACCAAATGAAAGGTAAACGATTTAGAAGCACCAAGTTATCTAATTAAGCAACAAATACTTCATCAGAAGGTGAGATTCAGCTGATTTTTTTTTTTTTACATCCTCGATATAGACTGTTGCAGGAGTCTATACTTTAGACTCAGTACTCAGGAAAGAGACATTTCAAGGTCAAAGTCATGTCCATGCTCAGAATGAGATGAATCATGCTTTAGGCCCAAATGTCAATATTGACTTTGATCTTACTATAAGTCTTGAGTTATTCTCTCAAATATGAACACCTAATGTTAGTTGAATCACATAGTATTATTGAAGTAATGATTTATCTTCTGGGTGTATCTTACAATCACCAGAGAAACAGAAGGGAATCAACTAGAGGGAAACAATTTTAGGGTTGCGTCAAATATTCTATTTTGGTACGTCTAGAGAAATATGAGACAGTATATAAAGAAAGATGAGATTTCATGTAAAATTCTGTGCATTCACACCAGGAGATATGTAGAATATGTGCAGGGAAGAATAGCCAAAGTGGACAGGAGCACAGGCATTTAAATTGACTAGGTCTGGTTTATAAATTTTTTCATCTGCAATATTAAATTAGAAATTAAAGGAATGTTCCTAATCTTTGAAATGTTGGTAAATTCTCAGCCCAGTAGTATCATTACTGACAAAAAGTAATTTTAAGCTTGGACTGACTACTTGATGAGAAAACTATTATCTGACGGGCATGCTGAAATTGATTTTCTTTTAATAGCAGCAATACTAATGTCCAAATGCATGTATTTAATGATCTATATTGAACATAAATTCTAATAGCAGTATTTTTATTGTGAAAAAGGGTAACTGTGCCTAGAAAAACATCATGTTGTCTTTAGAGGAGCTTTTGTTTAAAATCTACCTCTTGTATTTTATCTAATCTTTTTCTTTAAGTATCATTGTTTATATTACATAAGAATATTTGCTTTAGTATGAATATTAATGTCTGCTGCTAATTATTTAAAATTCAATTGTTCTAAAACCAATGTAATAACTATAGAACTCTAACAGCATCCTGTAATATTGTTTATTCAGGAATAAGATTATTCCATAACCATTTGCAGTATAAACATATCTGTCATTTGTCTTAGCTTTGGCATTCTAAACCCATTAAGAAACAAAATAGCCAACAGTAAGCTGTAGATATGTTTTACAAATAAATCTTATCAGTCCTTATGAAATACCTCATAATCTTACTCACTTATAGGTGATTTCCATTTATTACCTGAAATTACTTCCACTTCCACAACTCCAGCTTAATACATTTTTTGTTTTCTCCTCTCTTGATTGATCATGGCTCGTAAGAATTTCCAACAACCTTTACTTCACTAATCTAACTCTTCCTTAAACTCATGTATTATTTAGATAGTTAATCTTCCTTTAAACCCTTTCCTTACAATTTCAGATCTTCTCTCTCCTTTCTCTTCTGCAATTCTGATTGATTATGTTTTATCAGGGTAGTATTCTCACATTTTTCTCTGCCCCTTTGGGTTTCTAATGTAGTCCAACTTTCAAAAACTTTTCAAACTCATGGATGTCATTAGCAGTTTAATAGCTATTTTGATTTTTCAAAGGTTAAGATATAACTCTGAATATGACCTTGATTTCTTCAGCATCTTCTTCTTCATCCCACCTTTCATATTTTGTCTCTATTACTTAACTGAGTGTGACCCAAAATGTTTCCTAGAGAAGAATAAATTAATGAAAGTCAATGGAATTGAAAGAATATGATAAGAAACTAAAGCATATATGAAGATAAAAATAAGTTCAGAAATTGTTTAAAGTGTCTGTATTTATTGCATTAGTATATGTATAATACAATATGAAAGATTGCAAATATCGTTGTGAATGATTTCATGTTCATTTCTGCTGTTCACTTTTTACACTGGCTAAATAAGCTTCATATTATTGGACAGAATCTTGTGTTTAATTAGTCACAGAACCATAGAATTCCCTGTCAGAGGAAGTGTTCAAGGTCAGGTTGGATGGGGCTTTAAGCAGCCTGAGCTAGTCAAAGATGTCTATGCTCATGGCAGGGAGGATGACCTGGTGTCTGACCTTTAAAGATTCCCTCCAACCCAAACTATTCCTTCCTTCTAATATTCCAAAATGTTGCAGAGTATTTTTTCCTAGTTCAGACCCCTGGAGGAAATCACCTGTTACTGGTTTTCCCTTGGACATTGACCAATGGAAAAGGACTATAACTTTCTGACACAGCCCATGTTTGGTGCTCGTAATCACTTCCCTGTCTTCCATATGTCTCAGTACACATTACTCAACAATCTGTTCCATGATCTTTCTAGTCACAAGGTGAAGCTGACTTTTGGTAGTTCCAAAGATCCTCCTTTTTGTTATTTTTAAAAATTATTTTGATATTTTTCTTTTTCCAGTTGCTGGGAACTTTGCCTCATGGACATTATTTTTTAAATATGATAGATTTATTTAATGAAGATTATGACAACAAGAAGGTTGAGTCCACTTTTGAACAAATGTCAAAAAAAGATTGTATCTCATAAGAAAAAATTTAAAAATAAACCAGATTTGCAGGTAGGTTATTTGGATTATAATAAGCTCTTGTTTGTGCTACTGATATAAAAGAGTTGAGAAAAAGAAGTGAATTTAAGCATAAAGCCAAGCTCAGATGCAATAGTGTTTAAGTGTAATTAACTAATACATACACTGATCTTCTGGAAATTAAAGTGTACCATTTGAGAATAAATCTAGCATTAACCAAGAAATTATACTGTGCGAGAAGCTAGTTATATGTCATAAAAATATTTTAAAATGTGACAAATACTATTCAACTTCAGTTTACTGCTAAAGTAATCAAACTTATATCCTAATATCTAGATTGTTTTCTTTTTACCTATGAAAACTGCAAGCAAAAGTAACTCAGGCTGAATATAACTGTGGCCATAGTAGTCGTAATACAAAAGGTATTTTCACATAGGAGTCACTTTTTCTTTTTAAGAGTGGGATTGATTCTGATTATTCATTTGAATACTTTGGAGGTAACTACTGGCATGCAAGGGAGAGAATAGACGCTATTCCAAACAGATCTATCCAGTGTAGCATTCATGTTCAGACTTTATTGGTTTTGATTTCTGTATTCATACTGTTTTCCCTATTCTATCTAAAAAATCCATTGCAGTTTCCTGTAATGGTTTTGCTGTCTTTAAATAGTCAAATTATCATTCTAATCTTCAGTGTATAATGTAAGTAGTTGAGCTTGGAAGCTGATTAATACATTTCCATATAAATCAGGAAACCTTTCAAATAAGTAGGTATTAAATTTACATTTCTGTTATCACAAGACTAGTAAAGCACAGAACCAGTGCCTCAGTTACAGTTTACATATTACCTTTATTTGATAATCCCCAAACCCAACATCCCAAAAATCATGTGGTAGACATTCTAACTGTCGGGAAAATGACAGCAACTATGTAGGAAATCAGACAGAGGAACCCTGTGAATTTAAGAGTTGTGTTATTCTGAAATACACCTTCAATAAGCTGGCTTTTGAGCAATACTGAGTAAAATTTCTGTATTCATAATCCTCATTTCTCTTTTTTGTCAGTGGATTTGGCTTATACATCAGAAGAGCTGCTATCCAACATTCAGCATATTACAATGATTTTTTCAAAGCAAATGTAGGGAGAATTTTATTTATTTGTTTCATTTTATTTGAGTACAGTGAAAAGTGTTAAAATTTTCATATTTTGTTGCCTTTTTCACTTTACACCTTTAATTTACCATTTCTTTCTGTTGTTCTTGTCCCTTGAGTTTTGTGTTGGTCATTTTTAGACACTAATCCTTAATCAGTAATTATAAAATAATATAATCTAAATAGCAGTTTGAATTGCTTTAAAACACCAAATACTCATTGCCACAATGAGGATGTTAACACTTCTGCATCAACAGAAGATAGAATGGTTGTTTGCTAGGGCAACCTTTAGCTCCTGGTTTCTATTGTCACCACCAGAAAAAAAAAAATCTATGGGCTGGTACTACGTGCCACGGAACAAAAGGACACCATGTTGCAGTGTCGGAATAGATGACACATGTCAGCTGTGAGAAGTACAGTGATTTACTTTCATAGAACCATTTGAAGTTGCTCTGAGTCACTTATCAGTGCACAACAGCTTATTTCATTAGCATTTTCATATTTTCTTATGTTTTTGAAATCAGTCTGAGCAAAGAGTATAAAGATCATGTGTAATTTACTCTTGTGCATTTTTTGGGATGTATTTCTAGGGAGAAAAAACCAGGATTTATACTCTAGTCTGTTGAGCTATAAGTTGACTCACATGAAAAGTATAACAAAAGTCTAATGTCAATGTTTTAACTATATTGTGGGATGTCTATTTGAAATTATAGTTTTCTACAAATTGCATTTTGGTGAACCTGGCACAAAAATTGGAGGATAATGAAATATCAGAAATATGGCAGTATAACAAAATGCTTAAGGCTTTATAAGAGTAGTGGAGGTGTTCTGATTTTTCATCACACAGCTGAAGTTCTCATTGAAGGAATAGAAGATAGAGCTTATATTATGCAAGAAACTCCAACCTAAAACCTGTTAGTATTTGCAGGGCAGAAAATAATTCAAAACAAAGCAACTTTTAAGCTAAAGAATCTTCAAATATTTTTGCTGAGGAGAAATTTGCATTTTTTAATATAGTAAGTTACAGTAAAGAATAAAATTATGCCAAGTTGTGTCTGGTTCACATTGCCTTTAGACATTATTATTATTATCATCATCATCATTATTATTATTCAATACAGCATGCTGTGCTCAAATTATCATTGCTTATATAATTGGTTATTCTTGGTTGTTTATCATTGGTTATTGGTTATTATCATTGTTTATATCAATGGTTATTATCATTGCTTATATTATATTTTAACATAAGCAAACTTTTTCCTTTATTCTGGACTCTAATATCTCCTGCTTCTTGTTTCATCCTACTCTTTCAGTCTGATTTCACTATAATCTCTATTGCTAATACTGATGTAATTAGATCTGTGTTTTAGTTTTATAGTAAACTGCATACAAAAAAAAAAATCTCCGATATAAGACAGCCTGAAGTAATTAGCAAAGTTAATAGTTGGAGTCTTCAGGTCAAAAGATCTCACTTTTATATCTTTTAAATCAAGCCTAATATCCACTGCCAAATTTTACTTAACCCAATTGTTAAGCACAATAAAATAAGGTGTATCTTGCACTTGCTTTTTATTTTATTTAGAAGGGCAGAAGATGTTCTTTAGAGAGACAACAACAGATAACAAAATTGCAATTATATGTTAAAATCGACCTTTTCTGTTTGTTTAGTGTACTGGGTTTGGTTGGGATAGAGTTAATTTTCTTCACATGTAGGTAGTTCTCTTTCCAATTTGCTCTGAAAAACAGCCTTGATAACATAGAGATGTTTTTGTTATTGCTGAGAGGTGCTTACACAGGGTCAAGACCTGTTTTGCTTCTCATTCCACATGACCAGAGAAGAGGCTGGGGCTGCTCAAGGTGCTGGGAGAGGGCACGGCTGGGACAGCTGACCCCAACTGAACAAACTGATATCCCATACCTTATGGTGACACACTGTGCATATAAATCTGGGGGAAGAAGAAGGAACAGAAGACCTTCTGAGTTATGTTAGTTCTCTTCCCAAATCACCATTATGTGTGGCAGAGCCCTGCTCTGGAGATGGCTGAATACCTGCCCACCCATGGGAAGCAGTGAGTTGATTCCTTGGTTTTTTTTGTCATTTTTGCTCTATGTACCACACTGTCTTTATTGCAATCCAGGAGTTGTTTCTCATGGTTGCCCTTTTGACTATTCCACTCATACCACTGGACTGGGGGGAAGTGACTGCATGGGGCTGTGCTGCCTACTGGGATTAAACTATGACATCTAATCATGACATTCGGCCAACTCTTAATCCAGAAAGCCTGAAAATAAAAGGCATGTAAACCACTACATCTGCCCTGAAAAGTCAGGAGATCAATTTAGTTTTGATCCTGAAGAAATATCAACACAAATGACAATCTATTATTAAGGTTGTAAGGTTTCAAAAAATAACATCTTGAGAGAAAATAAATATTCTTCCCTGTGAATCAAATTTCTTAGTAAGAATAGTAGTGGAGCATACTGCTTTTGCCACATTGAGAACTTGTGTAACAATAACATAGCCTCTACTCAAGTCTGTATTCACAATTCTAGCTTTTGAAGTATTCTAACAGATGTATCATATAAGTTAAGTTGCCGCTGCTTGTAAATTTGTTTACTGTGACTGAGTGACCATTTGCAATTTTGTCTTTATAAATGCTGGAATTGATTTTTGTCCCTTTAAAGATCTTACTGTGAAAATCCATAACAAATCCTTGACCCTAAAGTGCAGCTGCAGCAAAGGCAAACAACATAGGATACAAACTTGTTTGTGATCAAGCACATCAAGGTGAGCAAAATCTGATAAAATGATTCTCCCACTGCCACACATATGCTACTTCTCCTGAATAATATGCAGTAGAAAGGCACAATTATGTTTAGTGAAGAGTAGGAAACTCAATGTATTACCTACAGAATACATAGTGCACAATACATCAGACTTTATTTGATTAAATAAAACATTGCCTTGTGTTACTTTCTAAAAGCCCAACTATAATTACATTTAAGAAAATAATATTGTCTTTTTGTTAAATATGCATTTCAAGTACTTTCAATATTCATACCTTGTCCAAGTCTCCTAAAAGTAGTATGCCATGTCATGAAATAAACTGACAATACATTCACCCCTAGTGTCTGGATCAAATATTTATATGGTAATTACATTCATATTGCAAATAACAGTAGAGCATTAAAACCCTCCAATATATCTGAGGTAGAGGATCTATGCCCTTTCTTTCAGGAAACATGTAAGTGAAATCCCTCTAATGAAGCAATAAACTAGATTGTGAAATTCATTTTTTATCTTGTTTGATTTATTGATTACTACCAGTTGGAATTTAATACCCTGTAAAATCTGTCCCACCAGTTTCCTTAAACATGCTTCCTGATGATGAAAAACATTTTCTTTCCTGCTGTTACTTTATAATGGGGAAGTATTATATTAATTTAAGAACAAATCCTTTCATTCTGACTATTACATTGATCACATACAAATCCAAATCTGTGGAAGAACCAATGTCTCCTACCTCAAAAGCAATTCACTCTTACAATGGGAAATTAAGGAAGGAGCAAGTAGAAAAGCTCCAGTTGTTCAAGCAGAATTCTGTGTTGCACCTCTCAATGCACGTCATTTGGTCATGCAGATCATGGCAGTTAATTTTTTGTCGTTTTTCACACCTGACAAATCAATCAGACAATGATATAATCAGTAACAACAAAGGTGCAATGGAACTCACAGTAAACAAGACTTAATTATTGCTCTCTCCCTATAGGGGGTGCACTCTAGGCAACTAGACTATAAGGCACATTCATTTTGCTTCTTTTTATTTTTTGTGTTCCTGTAGAGATTTCTATAGCAACTGAATTAAATTATAATAGCTACAGACTTTTATAAATTAATAATGCTGCAAAATTGGTTTGTCTGGAGATAGAACAGCTTTTCTCAATACCCAGAGAATGCTGAAATAGGAGTAGTAGAGATATAAAGGCAGCATAAATTCAAAGCATATGAAAAAGCAACTCCATTGGTTTTTCAAACTAGTTCAGAAGAAAAAGCTACATAAGCAATTTTACTATTGTCCTGATATTCTCTGCAAAAGGGTTGCACCATTCTTTTAAAATATAACATTCTGAATTGTATAAATATAGTAAAGCATGAGCTTGTTTCTAGTCGTGCCCCTTCTGCTATGAAAATTTTATTGTATATACACAACTGAAAGGTGGCTATGGACAGAAAAAGCTACCTATTGCAGTCTGATACACATCCTGTGAGAGTTTAAGAGTACCATTCAAATCCCTGTAGACTCATAAAATTCAAAGGTGCTATGCCTACTATAACTTTTAAAGCTATGCCTCCCATTACACCTGTAGGTGTGGATATCATGATGTGTTTTTGATGTGACTGCTGTAAGAGCTGGTGTTGAAAAGGCTCTTATGAGGGACTCAGGTGTGCAAACTCTATTTTAAGAGTAAATCTTCAAACCTAAATTTTCTAAATAAGAAGGATAGCTAAAGTACCTTCCCTTTCATCCTGAAGTTGCTTAGAGGCTTATAATTCTGATTATGAAAAAGCTAAAAGCAGTTTGCTATTAATATTTCAGTGTAAGCAACTGTGTTCTTGCCTGTTCACAATCAGAACAAAATCAGTTTCCTATAGGGAAATTTTAGAGAAGACTTAAACAATAATTTAATAGTAAATATTATTAAAAAATAATTTAATAATAACTTAATGAAATCAGGACGACTTCAAAAAATGACAGCTCAGTTTGGTGTCTTGAAAACAGATTTATCTACTATCTTTTAAAAGGAGATATTATGAGAATTTAATATAAATAGTAGTGAGGATGTAGTAGAAGTAGATACTGTAAGGCATGTATGTGATTCAGTGTTTTGGAATGAAGAGACTAGAGGGCTATCAGTGTTGTAAATATTAAATGAAGCGAAAACTGACTCACCACTGTTTTCAAAATCAGGGTTATTCATAGATAATGACTGCATGTGCATAACAGGAATTTATTCTAATCCTGATTCTTGTCTTCTGCTAGTATCAGTTATATGCAAAAATAAAAAATAAAAAAATAATAAAAAAATCATACTCAAAATGGAAAAGAGCAAAGAAAGAGGGACAAATTATAATGAGACCATTTACTGACATTGGGATGACAGACTGTAACTCTAGTAGTGAATACCAGTTACTGAGGCCAACTATGAAGCTATATTTTGATATTAAGAATATAGTCTAATGAGTATTGTGGCAATTGGTCTAAAGTACTTCAAAAATTTCAGAACAGAGTATAGCATGTAGAAGTAAAGCTACAATGACAACTAATCACACTGTCATTTTTAAACCTGAAACTCTGCTTAAGCTAAACTGATCTGAAACAAAGGATTCTGCACCAAGTATCCTGTAATTTCCGGCTAACAGGCTGGGGTACAATGTCTTGTGCCTGGATGCTGACAAAACATTTATTTACATTAGGAATGCAGAATTTCATTTTAATGGCGATGATAGTAATATGCTGTACTTGCAAGCTGTGGTGGAGGATTCATCAGGAAAAACATGTGCTCTACTGGAAAAGTTTATGTAGTCCAGAATCTAGTAATTCAAGGAATTATTCTGTGACCTGTGTTATGCAGGACAGGCTAGTGCCTTCTTAAAGTTTTGTAATCTGTGTATCTGTTTATTACAACAAATGGTCAAACCACAGACTGGAATAGTAGTTCTGGACAATGAGGACGATAGAATCCTGTCTGCAAAGAGTAAAGTTTAATTTCTTGCCAATCCCATAATTTTCAAACAGGAAGTAATTACTCAGGCTTTCTGAGAGAGATTAATCTCATCCAGATTGAGAGTTGTCATGGAGTAACCCCAACTCCAGGTAGGCACCTCCCAGCTGCTCACTATGCTAAGTGAATGATAAATGGAAAAATACAGAAGAAAACAAAATGATACAAAGTGATGCAAAGGCAATAGGCAGTCACACTGATACTTTGACAGTTCCTGAGCAGACGTTTGCAAATCATCTTAAAACTGCATTATCCTAGTTTTGTTGAACATGACATTATGCACATGGAATATTTTTTGCTTAGTTCATGTCATCTGTCTGGTTGTGTCCCCTCCCAGTTACTGTGCTCCTCCAGTTTATTCACTAATGGATAAAGTGAGAATAGAGAAGGCCCTGATACGTGCAGATGCCATTTACTAAATGCTATGACACTTGTTTCTTACCAATTTTGTTTTGGTCAAAAACATGAATGGCACCAATGGCACCATATGTAACACTACAAAGAAAATTTTCTCTGTTAAAACCTGTATAATACATAAGAGAACTGGAGATCTTATTTATTTCCATGAACAGTCTGAAGTTCCTACCGTCAATTTGCACATAATTTTTGCAGTTTCAAACCAAAATTATTTTTTTTGTATTTCAGGTAGAATGTCCCACAATGCCTATATTACATTAACTCTCATGTACATACTTCAGCAGTATTACTGTGATTTTTCTCTGACTTCATTTAGGCTTTAGGAGTCTTTAAAGAGAGTTATTACACGTTCAATATATCCACAGAAGGCATAAATAGAGAAGCTGAAATAATAATTTAGATATCTGTACTTGCTTAGCTGTACATGTTTCCAGAGTTTTGACCGTATTTCTTTTGACCATTAGGCAGCTGACATTCATTTAGATACTACATTCAAACAACTAAAAGCACTTGTCTCTCATTTGGAATTCAATTCTCTTCCTCAATCATTACTGAAATATCTTCAGTGCTGACAACATCATCATTTATTCCATCTCTTGCCAAATTTCAATTTAGAATAAAAAACTTTGGAAGGGATTAACTTCGTATAACCTCTCTGGTACAGTATTCAGTTAATTATTAAAACAATTGTTTGTTTTTCATGCTATTGTTTGATTTGTATTACTGCACTGTTAAAGTCTTATTGTTTCTTCTGATACTGCTTTACCTTCCTGCTCCCCATGTCCAGATATTAAGACTATGGATTATCTTTTACCAGGTAACACTGTTAGCCTAAATTCAAGCTCTTTATCAGATATGTGGTCAGCAAGCACAAAAAATGAGGTGCTAAGATATTGATCAATATATAAGCCTTACTGTCAATTGATTTTCCAGATTCCTCAAGAAGATTAGAATCTCCGTTTGAAATACCGTGCAAAAATTTAATCGGAAAAGCTGCTCCACCATTTGGATATCCTTATTTTTTTAAGCAGTTTCAGATCTTAATAGTGAACTAAAGTTGCTCATCAAAATGGATGTAATCCATGTAATTTTCATGGGCGAATTTGGACATAAAACTTCAGAATATTTTGAGAAACCTATTACAACCTCATAAACACTTAAGACCAGACTTCAGTGCCATTAAGATGATTAAATAGCAAAAGCATCTGATATATGGGGAGAAACAAATGTGATTATTCAGACTGGAGGAAAGAAGGCTCCAGGGGATCTTATCAGTGTGTGCAAAAAATTGATGATTCAAAAAGACCCAACCAGACCCTTCCCACTGGCAATCACTGACAGGACATGACACAACTTGTGTACACTGCAAAAAACAAAGGGAGCTGGAGACCGGCCCTGCTGTGGCATCACTGGGGCATAGTCTGATTGCCCTGGGCCAAAATTGTGTCCTGAGATATGGGCAGTCTGGGGGAGGCCCCTAGACATCAAAGTCCATTAGTGTGCTAGTAAATGTAATGGGATCTATGGTGTCCTAGACATCTGGTTTAAAAAAATTATAATTTATTTTTAGACACATTTTTCTTAATGTCTATAATGTTTTAGCTTACTCTCACCTAAATTTAACCTAGACATTTGGCACAATTTTCTATAACTTTTGTTATAATCACAAAACCATAGCGTAAATACATTTTCTTTTAGTTGGACTGTCTCTATTATGTAAAAATATGGGTAAACTCTTCACTGGTATTAAAGGCTTGTCTGTACTTAGAATTCAGTACTGTAATGAGATCCCTTGACTAGCAAGGTTTAGTTTTTTTTTTTGTTTTTTTTTTTTTTTTTTTTTTTTTTTTTTTTTTTTTTTTTT
>JANRMJ010000054.1:60909333-60967350 GCA_025584955.1 Alethe diademata
TTCAGTACTGTAATGTGATCCCTTTACTAGCATGGTTTAGTTTTTTTTTTTTTTTTTTTTTTTTTGTCTTAATATTCTGTCTATACTCCTAGTTTGTCTTAGAGGTAGGACTCAATAAGCAGAAAAATTTTCTTGGCTGTAGAATTACACTTCTATGTACCTCTGATACAAAAGATAGTTTGTCAGAAGCTAGTTTAGAAGTCTTTGACTGGTGCTCAATTATTACAATTAGACATATAGACAAGGCCACTAACTTGTAGTTTAGAGTTCAATCCTAATTCTTGGAAAAAGGGAATGTGGGTTCAGGCCCTTGAGATTAGCTGCTCTGTCCCATGGACTGTGACATAGATTATATCTATTCCTCCACTGGTAACTCTCATTTTGAAGACCCCCTTTCATGTGTTGTTTCTCAGATAATCAAAAGAAACAGTCTCTAAGTTTAAAATACTGTTGTAAATAAGCAAAATTAAAAAGAACCCTAGCATTTCATTTCCACAAAAAGAGTAAAATCTGTCTTTCCTACTCTTACAAGATCTCTTCTGCAGCTGAAGTGAGAAGTCACAAAATTATCTCACAATTTTCATAAATATATTAATTAAATGTTAAACCAAATCCATAAATACTTTTTTCAAGTTATTTTTTTAAAAAAAAATCACTCCAGAAAGAAGGATATTCTTTATATAGTTATGGTTAAAACAATACCACAATGCCACAAGTCAGTTTTCAAGTCATTGTGTCCTACTTGGCCCAGAGGCAAGGCTAGCATTGTCTTGAAATCAGTTAATATATACTTGTCATTTTACAAACAGGGGGGAAAACTCCCACCTTTTCTGATTCTAATACTACTTCTATTGTATTTTTTCTATTATCTCATTGTTATAAGTACTGTATATATTATATTTATAAATAATATCATACATAGATCTCATTCTAATTTATTTTAATATTAATATAAATAATATTGCAGAACCCTCTTCTTTTGATACCTCTCAAAAACAAAGTTTTAGAAAGTTTTAGAATTCTTTAGCTGAATGAGGAATATTCTCTGATATGGTTATTTAAGACTTGAAATTTAATAGCATAAAAAAATGCTCTCCTGAGGTATTTCAACTAGATGATTGCAGGTAGTCCTTCACTGAAAAATGTAAGTAATGCAACAGGGGTATTTTTGTCATAATATAATCATATCCCTAAGGCTGTAAAAGATACGAGATTTTGCAGAATATCTATAATTCCCAAGGGGAGTGATTATCTCCTGACAACTACCCACTAGATTCGCCTTGCTGCTTTTATAAGAAGTCTGCATTGTGTGAGATAATGCAGCTTAATTTCCTAAAAGATAAAGTCAGTTTGACAGCAGTTTCAGCATGTTTCACATTAAATAATCTGTCATTATGAAATAATGTAACATTAAGAATGTTCTCTAGCTATTGCTCCCCCAATTCAGTGATCTAGTGTAATAATAAAGATAAGAATAGTGGTACGTTGAAATATAAGGATATTGGGAACTTACAATAATAATTGGAAATTTTATGGAAATTTCACTGTCTATAGAAAATTATAATATTTTTTTGCGGTGGTTTTCTTGGTTTTGGTTTTTTCTTTCCCCCCAGAATGTTGTAATAAGTAGAGTTCCATACTGTGCTTGCAAGAGTACAGATGAAACTGGGCTACCTTTAATCTAGCTTTTTGAGTAACTACAGTGAGTAATAGTCCTTAACTCAGCAATGCCAAATGCAATTTGTTTCCTCATCTGATTTTGAAGTCCTTTCTAAAAAGTCACTGCTAGAAAGCTGCTGATATACAGCCCATCCATTAAGTGTCCCAGTGTCCCAGTGACTGTGCATTATGGCAGATTCAGTTGAAAACAAACTGGAGAACAAAGGATGACATATTAGCATAAGTGAGGTATTAAAAGTTAGATATTAACTAAATATCTAAACTCATCCCTTCAACACAGATATGGAAAAAATGTCTCCAGATAGTAAATCTCATTATCCCTCATCTCAAATTTAGTAAATTTTTAATTGCTTTTTTCCCTCAATATATAAATTCATATTTTAAGAAGGACATTTTTGTTATAATCATCTGTCTCTAGACTCTAAATATTGCAAATCTCCATTGAGGTTACTTTTTGCTGTTAGTACTTAAATATTCCAAAAAGTAAAAAATGGTAAAACATGTTATCATTAGCTCTTCCTACACATTGATGAAACAAGAGATCATTCTGATGCCTAGTATCACAGTGGTATACTTAATTGAACAATGTATGTGTTAGAAAAATCCAAAGAAAAAAACAACTCCACCCACCTGCTCAATCACGCCCAGAAGACAAGATAACAAATATAGCAAAAAGTATCTCAAATTCACAAAATTCTATTTAATTAATGTTAATTAAGACCATTAAATTTAAATGACAAAGAATCTATTTCATCTTTCCAAATTGGCACTTTCAAATGAAATACTCATAAGAATAGTGGTTCCAAAAATAAGTAACAAAGGATTTGCTAACAGATGTAAGTTTGTGTCATTTTATGTCTTTATGCTGAATATTTTAGTCACAATCACTAAACATGGAAATGGATTAATTCCTATTCATACTAGCACATTATTTTTATTGGCTCAACAGGCTGAACTGGGTTGGATATCAATATTAGAAATTATTTTGAACAATGTTAGCTGGAATCAGGAAGGACTAGTAGGATATTGGATTACTGGAAAGCTAGAGTGACAGAATAATGTTAAATAAATAAGAATACTTGTCAACTCTTTTAAAAATGCATTTCCTTGGCAAGCTTCATACTTTTTGGCTCTTTTCCATAGATGTTAATAGCAACTGAGTTTTACATACAGAAATTATCAGAAAATCTAAATTCATATCATGAAAGTAATATTGGTAGAATGAGATTTTATTTTTGTTCACTCACAGAATACAAGCAATAGTGTATAACTTACTTAAACAAGCAGATCTTGAAAAGAAAAATAAAAGAGCTAGGAATAGGAGCATGAAACAATACAAAGAATGGCTGGTGGGAAAAGAAGTAATTATACCTTTAGAATAAATTTGAGCAAATGAGGGAGAGGGTACATCATTGCCTTAGTCTTAAAAAAGGAGAAAAATTGAAATATAGGAAACTACCTACTAAAAAAGTATTGATACAAATGGTCCTTTTAATTATGTACATTAAATTTACCTTTCTCTTGAAAAAGATCAGAATTGTTCATCCCTAGCATTTACTCCTATGGGCTTATAAGAAGAGAGAATTTTATATAACTGAGCCTATTAAGTTATTTTATCAGCCTTGAGAAACAATAGGTTGAAAAAAAAAGGCCTAACTGATTTCAATATCCAAGATGATACTGGAAAATTAATGCACTCATGGGCTAAGCACTTTGTATAGCATATGATGTAGATTCTCATATATGTGCAGTAAATCCAACAAACCAGATTTGCTTCCACATATGCAGATCAACCTTGCATATGCATTTGAACTAGTATAGAAACATTTTAAACACTGTAAATTCACTTTCAGGCCCTGTTTCAAACCAAATCCCAGATACATGCATCTCAGCACAAGACTTGTATCTGGAAGACATAATGTAGAAATGCTAGGAAAAATTCAATGGACTCAAGATTGTGCCGTCTGAAACTGAAAATTTTGTGCTTTATGGAACTTTTTATCAAGAAACCTCCAGTATTTCTGGGAATGCTACAAGACCCTTAAGCAAACCAAAGTCACATTTAGCTTGATTTCAGCAGAGTTAAAAGCAGTGGCTCTCAAAGGGGCTGAATTCCTTCCATGCTTTCTGGAAAAACAAAACTATCTGCACGACACAGAGAGAATATTTTTAAACATTTTTTTAAATTATTTTATTAAAGCTAAGGCTTCTCAAAGACATATCCCGACCCATGAAAAAGTAAAGGGCTTTTAAGAAATTTGTAATTCAGATGAAGTAGGAACTACCTTCAATTCCTACAGTTTCCTGGCTAATTAATGAAGTATCTATTTTACATCTTTTTCTTCTAAGTCTTTGACATTGTTTGATGGTACTCTTTACATGGACTTATTTCCCCAAACAATATTCCTTCTCTGAAGAATAATTATGCCTTTGTTATGTAGTACTATACATGCCCAAAAAGAAACAATAGTTCACAGTTTCAAATTCTTGTGATTTACATCCTGTAGTCCTAAAACAAGGGTTTGCATATTGGCAATTTAATAATGTGAGGATATCACAAGTGAAAACAAAACAAAACAAAACAAAACATAACAATTAAATAGTAAATATTTTGGTAACATGAATGACATTGAAAGAGTGATTTTAGAGAAGAAGTTTGGACTCATGGGCTGGAAGGGGAGATGTTCACCTCTCTCTTCAACATAGGTCAGCTGTATTTTGAAGTCATAGATAGGATGAAGGATTTTACTCAATATATATAGTATATAAGTTATGAGAAAACTACTTATCCTAGCATTTTGGCAGAGTTTATTTTAAAATGTCAAGTCACACTTTCTTAATTAAAGGCACCACTAGTATTTTTAATAATTTCTAACACATCTTTGAAGGCGTACTGTTTAGAAGTATGAAAGGAAGTTTAATATTAAGACAAGTAGAATCACCAGACAGAAATCAAATGTTGGAGAGCATAACATGACTCTCAAGCTTTTGTTTTGTAATAGTTTCTCAAAGACAAAATTTTGCCATAGAAACTTTTTATATTTTGATAGAGTTGAGAAATTGATGTATTCTGTTTGCTAATTTTGGCACTTGTGAAGTGGAAGAAATTTGAATATATATAATCATAAAATGCAATATAGAAGAGAAATATGTCTGATATCCTGACTAATCATTTCAAACTAAAACAATTATTACATTTAGAATCAAAGTGAAACTACAAGAAAGCAAAATGGATTAATTACAGAACTTGAATTATCCAGATGTAAGCTTTATCTGGGTCTCTAGATCTCTATACAAAGAGACTTTTTCAAAACAAGAGATTGACAATGTTGACATGAAATAGAAAAAAAAAAAAAAGCTGTAGATCTATAAAGGAGTGATCAGGAAGAATTTTCTCTCTGAAAAAAGGAGAACTCACATCATCTTCTGAAAACATGGTTTACACATTCTGAAATATTTTTCAGGTTTTCTGTCTATATAATATATGCTTTTGAAATTTAAGGCTGGTTTTAATGCATTTTTATTGTTTTCTCATTGAAAATAAAAGCAGTAAAAATAGCCTTTTGCATCTTGTCTATCCTTGAATCTTGTCTGAATTCAAATTCTTAAGTGATATAGATTATACACTATTGCCTCCACATTTTTAAAGGAAAGTGAGGAAAGTGAAAATTGTGCAATATTTTTGCCATGGGTGATCTATTAGGGTAATGTATTTCCAAAATTTAAAAACAAAAAAAAAGCAGAAAATATTTTGTTATGGATTCTTATGCTAAGTACTGATACTACATTAAAAAAAAAACCAAAAACAAAAAGAAAAACAAAAAGGAAAACAAAAAGAAAAACAAAAAGAAAAACAAAAAACCCCCCAAACAACAACAAAAACAAACAAACAAACAAAACAAAAAAACAAAACAAAAAAAACCATTGTTTTGAAAATGTGGTCCTAGCCTGTTCTGACTTAATAATTCAGTTTGATTTTTTATTTTAAGAGTAATCTAATTTTACATGGAATACCAGTCTTCTTAATGGGACTGGAATTCCCTTGCAAGGAATCAAAAAAAGAATGTGTTAAATAAAGTGGCTTATAATGTCACTAGAGTCAGGTCAAATACTCCCATAAACCCTTATACTTCTATTGCGGAAGACTCATATAGCTCTTAATTATTTAGAACAGAGAGACTGTAGTTATTGAAAATATAGGAATTTTTGTGCATAAAATGAAAAAACAAAACCAAAAACAAACTACTGTACTAGCTGTCATCCCACAAAATTCACAAGTGTAATTTAGGATTCTAAATCCAAACTGATACTCTGAAAAGTCTTATGCAGCTGCTATTAAGCTTACTAGTTATTTTGGCTAGCTAAATTCTGAATTCCAGCTATATTGGTATAAAAATTTACTTTTTCAGTTACCCTGACACCTGAAGTTTATGGTCCAATATATTCTAATTTTAATTCTTATGGCACAGCTGGAGTTTAACTCACAGTCACCCAGCCAAGACCTAGCAGTCAGGTGTTTTGGAATCATTGCTAAATCTGCAAACATATACTATTAGCCATAGGAAGAACAAGAGGTGATCTGAAAACACTAGTGATCAAAGCATTCTTTCAGGATATATGAAGGATGTCCCTTTTCCCATGCTTCTGCCTCAGGTAATTTAAATTTCTGAGTGCAGTCAAAGAATCACAAAATGAGAGTATCAGAAGATTACAGAATGATTGACCTTGGAAGTTCTAGCAGGTTTAACTGGACCCAGTTGGTCAGCACTATGATCTGTTGTGTTCTGAATATCTTCACAGATGGAGATTCCACAGTGTCTCAGGATACCCTATTACAGTTGCTCAATTTCAAAGTAAAAAAGATTTTTCCTGTGCTCAGATGGAATTTCATCCTTTTGAATTTGTCCCCATTTCCTCTGATCCTGTGGCACCACTGAGAGGAGTCTGGTTCCCATTTCTTCATTTGCTCCCATCAAGTATTTAAACACAATGATGAGATCCCCCTTGACCCTTCTTTTCTCCAGGCTGAAGAGTTCCAGCTCTCTCAGCCTCTCCTCATATGCCCATCCTCCTAATGATCTTAGTGCCCTTGTGATGTACAAACCTCACTAAGTCTGAGGAGCCCAGAAGTGGACACATTACTTCTAATGTGGCCTTATCAGTGCTGACTAAGGAGGAAGGATCACCACCCTTGACCTTCTGGGACACTTCTCCCGCTGCAGCTCTGGGTGCCATTGCACTTCTGTGTGACAAGGGCCCATTGCTGGCTCTGGTTCAACGTGCTGGGCACTAGAAACCCAGTTCCTTTACTGCAAAGCTGCTTTCTAGATATTTATGGGAGTTACATAGCTACAGAAAAATAGCTGATTTTAATATATACATACGTATATTTATATACAGATATATCAAACTTTCTTCAGTACCAGATTCCGATTCCTGCTCATCATGACATAGTTACCTAATTTCTATTGTGTTCTAAAGATATCTAGTCCTCTTAAAAAAAAAAAAAGCATAATTTCACTATGCTGGCAGTGAAAAACAAAGAAGAGCATTTCTTCAAATTGAGGTGTTTTTCATTTTAGAAGGTGTGATACTTGACAAGGATTCTGTATTAAATTACTGCTTCAGCAGTGATAGTAAGGGCTTTACAAACACTCTAAAGTTTATAGATTAAGTACATTAATAGATCAAGTATATTAGTCAAACTAAGGTCTGAGCATGCCAGACAGGGACGTGGGCTCTCATTCTGCAGTGAGTATGCTTTCTTAATTGACTGTTTGGCTCAAGAGCTATTGTGAACACAAATGTTTCTAACTTCTCCATTCAATCGCACAGAAGACAGCACATGTTAAGCAAGTCATTGAGGAGAAACATCATACTGCAGTTGAACTGTTACTATGCAAAGTGCCAATCTGATGTCCAAGGCTCAAACTTCTCTAAAATATAGTCACTGTAGACATATAGGCATTTTTTGTAGACAATCATAATATTCTCTGGTCTGAGAATTCTGTCATTTGTTGAAAAATCTGTTTTTAATGGTTTTTTACAAGGGCTTTTTTGTGTGAGTTTTTTCCTTTTTTAGTTTATATAGTAGATGTACAGACAAAAATGGAATCACAGAAATGTTTCTCACTCAAAGGTTTTTGAAGATCTAACTCTTCTCTGAGTTTTGTATAAATATGCTTATTTCACTAGCACCTAGATTTCATTGGTCAATTTAGAATAACTGAAGATAAAGTGTTTGTTTGGCTTAATGCTAGCCCAGAAGCATATTTCAGTTTTTTGTGTGTTTGTTTTATTTTGGTTTGGTTTTTTTTTTTTCCTTTAGAGCTTTCCTCTGTCTGCTTCTTTGTCCTTTTTTTCTAGTACTAGTATAATTTCTCTTCCTGGTTTTGTCATTCTCTTGTTACATCATTTGTTCATCTTGCTTTGACTTGTATGGCTTTCTTTAGGGCATTTATTACCTCTCTAATTAGAGAATTAAGGTATTTCAATACCAATACTGTAATACATATGCATACTTTGTTCCTGTAATTTTTAGATGTCAAACGTATGTAAAAAAAAAAAAGATGGTTATGACAGGAAAGTCATAAGAATAATAGTAAAGTTCTTGTTATCTTGAGCTGATTTCTTGATCTAAATTTTTGAATATGTTTCATAGCACCATATGGAGATTTAGGAAAGAACCATGCATTTCCTTTCTACCTTTCTGAGTGCTGTATTTTGTGCAATGATGCCACAAAATTAGTGATGCAAGATTAGCAGATAAAACACTTAAGATCCATTCAGCCAATTCATATAATTAAACCTTATGCATCTAGGTTAAGATCGAATCTGTCCTTTATTGGTTCACAAAATCTGGGAATATCACATATAAAAACATAGATATTGGTCATAAAGGTTACAAAAATTGCCTTTATATGTATTTGAGGAGCAGTGCACAACTAAAACTGTAGAAACTATATGCGTGCGTGTTGTTACCTACGTATATTTTTAAAAGGAGAGACACTAAGGAGTGTGCCTGCTCTGCATTTCAAACAGACCAAAAGCAGCATGTACTTTTTAATGCACTAAGATGAACCACTTAAAATAAGTCTGCATAGCGGGTTCAGGCCCTATTCTGCACCAGTCAAGGTGATGAGAGTTTAGCCACTAATTGCAAAGACATTTGGATGGAGCCCAGAATCAGATTAAGAAAATAATTGTTGCAAAATTATTCTTGATTTTTTTAGAAGTGTCTGAGTGCAGTTCACTCAGTGTGACCCCAAAAAATTTAGCGCAGAATCCAAAAAATGAGCTGTGTAATTTGATGCTAAATTAATCCACCTGGACCAATTAACCCAGAAAAGGCTTCAAGACTCAGCAATGTAATATCAACAGAAATAAAATCATAAAGGAGAAAAAGGTTGAGTAAAGAAAACTTCATACAAAAAGTCAGAAAAGAGTTAGAGATTATTATAAAAAAGCCTGAGATCAAAGATCTTGCAGATAAGTTTTTAGCAGGGTTCAAGATAATACCAAATTATTTTATGATACTTAAAATTCACTGATGCATTTAAAAAATGTTGGCAAAATACTGTCACTTTATTGAAATCTTTTCTTTTTTTAAAATTTATTTTGGTTTTGGTGGGGATGGAAGAATAATTTCTGGTATATTTTCTGGTATTTTAATTGGTGAAAATTAACTGTAACACTTGTATCACTGAACAGCAGTATTCTACTGAAGCTCAGTTTAAAAAAAATTGATTACTGGAACAAGAACAGTACATTTATACAAGTGTAGGCTTCTGTTGCTTACTTAAATCCCATTTCCTTTCATTTTTTAGCGACTGGAATTATGACAAAATATAAACACGTAAAATTAGAAACTCATGTGTTTTCCTTGAAGAAACTTGAAACTTTTTAAAATTCTCATATTAGTAGAAACAGCATCTGAAGTAGTTGATAAATTCTCCACTAGAGACAAAGTTGTGTGAAAAGAAGCCGAACAAATACGGGCCAAATTATCTTGACAGATTATGAAGCAGTGAATGGTAGCATGTGCGAAAATTGAAGGGAACAGTTCTAGGTTCACGCTGTATAACTGTCAATGCATAAACTGAATGATGCATTCAAATCTCTATTTTTTCCTTCTGTTACCCTTTTCCTTTTTCACTTTTTTTTCTCCCTCTTTTTTTCTCCCTTTCCAAAAAGTTCCTTAGCATTAGCATACTCTAGATTTTCCATTTTTACTATCAGCAACCTCACACTTAGTGTTCACACTGTTTCCTGGCAATGTCTATTCCCCTTGCTTACAAGAGGATAATAATTAAAATACATTAAAATACATTTCATATTAAAGGTAAACTATGTAAATATTCCAGATCCCTATGAGTTGGAATAGAAGTTGAAACTCAGAATATAGAATCTCAATATACATATATCACAACAGCATTGCTAGTATAAGTAGTGCTTTCATGAATATAGAGGGCAAATACGGGCTGTTAGTATTTTCAGAAATTCATACCTGTGCACTTTAAACTCAAAAAATAGAATTGGTGATTTATATTTGGACTAATTTCAGAAGTGTTTTTTAAAGGAAAATAACTACAAAAATTAATTTTATTTTATATGTATTTAAGTGCACATTATACATAGTTGCATTGATTTTTTTTTACATTTAAATAGCATTTCATATGAAAGAAAGCAGAACTTATTACTGTCTTTTCCCAGGCTCATTATAACCCTAGTCATAATGGTATCATCCACACACTGAATTAATATAGCTAAATCTGCATTTCATCAAGATTTTCAAGTGCACTAATTTGCATGATGCAAGAATAGTAACTGTAATCTCCTTTCCTCAGGCAGATTCATCAATATTTGGGACTTTGTAAGTGAAACCAAAAAAGAACAAGATAGAATAAAGGAGGCAAACAGTTCTACTGTAATTCAATCTTAATAAGAAATTGTCAATTCTTAATAAAGTCTTTTCCAGTCTACTTTCTATGTCTGTGCAGCATACTAGAAGTTAAAATTGTATTTTCAGTGATTTGTTCCAGTATGTTTCCTTTAATAGAAATTAAATAATAATTTCGTATCCGATGTTCATAGCACATATTCAGTGACACATAACTGATAGCTTCATGCTGAAGGATGGAAGGCTCTAGAACTAGATGGCTGAATGTGTAACTCATTAGGGAAATCATTACAGTTTTTTGTAATACAGTGAGCTTGACAATATCTCATAGTTCATAGATGTAGTTATAAGCAAGGAAATTCAGATATAATAGCTTTTGAGAAGAGTTGAAGCTGTCCATTTCCCAGCATGTTTGTAATTGAGATTTAATTAAGTCTAGTTCTGCTGACATTTCATTCAGGACAAGTAGATATCAAAATGGAGTTTGGTGCAATTAAGAAGTCTTACTTTGGTTTGAAGTCTGCAGAATCTTTGGCACAGTTTTCAGAAATAAACATTGTTTCATTGAGTATATTTATCTAGTATCACTGCTCTTGGGAGAGGTATGAAATATTTTTAAATCCTGTCTAAGTGCTTCACCCTAGGACATTTTATGGAACTTTTATGGAACAAGTAAGTGTAGTCCATTGCAGAGAACTCTACAGAGGAATTGAGGAGAATTTGTTCTCTGACACTAAAAGTTCTCATGAATTTTAGGAGTGTGCTCCCTGGTCATTCAACCAGTATTTTATGCTTTTTAATCCCTGATGACTTGAATTAAATATTATAAGAAAAAGAAAAGCACATAAAGGAAATTAAAAATTCTTCTTTACTACTTTTATTCAAGACTCCTAGATGCTTATCTATAATTAATGGTGCCCCATTAATCAGAGGATGTACTTTTGTTACTGTTTTTGTCTAAAAATACTCTCACATCAAATTAGAATTCAATTAATTCAAATTAATTACAAATTAATTACATTCAATTAATTACAAAATAGCTGTAGGTAAAAAATAATAATTATTAGGAAATATTTGTAACAACTATTTCATTCTAATTACTAGAAGTATTTAGAATTCCAATTGTATTTCATACATTGAAATTGGTTTTTTTTGTAAAGCTATAAATGGGACATTTTTGATCTAACAATAACCTTTTGATTTGTACACTTTTGAAGGACATTGTTGACTTACCTCTGAGACAAAGCTCTCCTTTCTTTGATGCCTCTGTAGAACATTTTAATACAGAGGAATATTGTTTCAACCCAAACCAGTAAAATAATATTATTCTGTTGATTCAAGAGGAGATACAGGGCTAGGTGAAGTGGGGAGAAAATCTACTTAATATTCTTTAGAAGGTTCAGTCACAGAACAGTGCTTGTGTGATCTACTCAGAATACGTTTTGGCTGGCCACAGGTCCCTTCCTTGAAAAAAATACAATAAGCAATCTGAACACAGCATACATTAAGCAAGCACAGAACAAATATTACTTAAATTTTATTTTAATAGAACCTGAAGATTATTTGAAGAATGTTCTGAGGGCTCACAGCTTTCTAAAAAGATGAGAAATTTACTTAACAGAGACATTTTCTTCATTCAAAATACGAGAGCAACATTTTTAGTATATTTAGGTGAAAATTGGATTTTTAAATCTAAAAAAGAATTAACTTGCAACTTATTATAGGAAAGAAACCATCTCTATGACAATTTAAGTCCAACTTGATCTTCCTATCTATCTTTTGTGCATACATAAAAATGTAGTCCACAGACTGTTCAATGTTCACAAAAAATAAATTACCAAACATAGCAGTCCTTCAACTACTTAGGTCCACAAATAATTTACCTAATTTATACACAATTAATAAAAAAAATTCATACAAAAGTGCCTTCTGAAAATGCTTTTTGAAAACCTTTACTTCCCTCCAGAGGCAAAATGGAGAAAAATGGTATCTCAAGAGACAAGTAGTTACTGATCCTACATTAGATTATAACACAAATGAAACTTTGCCTCATGCCTAGGACAACCATCTACTAAGGATAAGTTTGGGCTGTGATCTTTCTCTAACAGCTGTTTTGAACTATACAATTGTAATAGTTATAAGTCACAGGAAGGTTCAGAAGAAGGATTGTCAACAGAGGACTAACCAGAAAAGCCAGAAGAGCTATTCAGTTCAGCCTAATACAGACATCAAAGGCAAGATTAAGTGGCCTAACTATTCATGTTTATGATCATATTAGTCATTGAGAAACCTCTAACACCTACTCTGGAAATATTTGGTTCTCATAGCTCCAAGTCCAGACTCATGCATATTGGCCTTCCACACACCCTGCTTACACCATGGCACGTGAAATTACACCACGTAACTCTTAGTATAGGAACACATCAGTGCCTAAAGCTCAATTGAATGTAAGGGAGGTTTAGAAATCTAGACCTCCTTGTAGATATTACCTCAAGATTCTGAATCTAAAAATGACACACTTTGTTGCTGAGTTAGTAGAACAAGATCCATGTCTTAAGCATAGGAATCTTATGAAATTTTAGGCTCCGTGGAGTCACCTGGTTCCATTCCAGACAATTTACCAGAAAGAAACATACATCATGTATGATCTACAATTTAGGCCACAAGATGTGTTCACAAAGGGAAGGTTCTGTTTAACTAATTTGGTATCCTTCTATGATAAAGTCACACAGCCATTGGATGAAGATAATAGAATCATAGAATATCCTGAATTGGAAGGGATCCACAAGGGTCATTGAAGCCCTGCTCCTGACTGCACATGACCACCCCAAGAGTCACACCATGAGGCCAAGAGTGTTGTCCAAGCACTCTGTGAACTCTGAAGGAGTTGCTGCTGTCACCACTTTCTTGGTGACAGTTTTAGTATCCAACCAGCCTCTGGGTGAAGAACCTTTTCAAAAACCTATCACAAACCTCCCCTGACACAGTCTGAGATTACCTTTCTACAAGAGATACTGCAGAAAAGAATATTCACACTAGATTGTTCATGCAATATTCATGAGACTGTCTCCCTCTTCTTACAATATTTTATATCTACTTTTTAAAATTGCATACAATATATAGAGAAATAGCTATTTGGTAGCATCTAGTAGCACAATCAGGCTAGTTTTCTTTGGGCAAAATTAAATGTCATTGTATCCCAAGCTGGAGCATAACTTATCCATGTATTTCTTCAAAACAATAAACTTTTAACAGCCGTTGCTGCAAAGACTTAATAAGATATTACAGACTTTCCACATTGTTGATTCTAAATATAGTAATTAGACTCAGTTACAATAAGCTTGTAATAAAACTAGAAAGACATAGAGGCATTTAGGAAAATGTTGTAATTTAACCAAACAAGAAGCTAAAATGATCTACATACATAAAATGTACAGAGAATATCCAGAGTTGGAAGGGACCCACAAGATTTCACTGAGTCACTAAGCCAGAATACATTAAATAGAAAAAGATTAAAAATTTTAAAAAAATTATTGTCATTATCATTTCACTTTATATACTGCAGGGTATTTTTACCAGGAATCTCTGCTAGGCTGAAGAGTTAGGACTTCCCCGCTTTTCCACTCTGCTTTTTACTTCCAGTTTGGTACTATCACAATCTCTTCTAAAGTGCACATTTTATCTGTGGCAGCAATCTATCAGTGGCTCATGGAATCTCACTCAGAACTCCAGACGCGATTCATGAATCTGTCATTGATCTAAAATATCTTGATTTTTGTATTTCAGGTCACAGTGGAAGAATTTTTTATACTCATCATCCCTCAAGACTCCCTATCATTATGACTAATAGAAATGATGATTAGTATGGATGAAGACCACATTCTTTAAAAAAAAAAAAAAAGAAAAAAAGTCCTGTTCTTTTTAACTGGTGCATGTTAAAACCCATGATGACTCAAGAAAGTTCTTCAAGGGCACCTTAAGGGCATGCATGATTTCGTATAAATTGCCAATCTATTCTTGGGCTCTTAGGTGCAAACAGGAAACAGTGGAATGCCAAAGTGATAAGAAGTCCTATGATGCTCTGAGGAGGAATAGAATGCCTTTACTGAAAAATACTAAAGATGATACACCAGCAACAGTAGCACAAGAAAAGATTACTTCCTGCATAGGACCGCACAAGTATTTGATTTAAAAAATTGCTGAATAAACTCAGATTTTACAGAGTTTCTCACACTTCCTTTGCTTCATCACTGAGTGTCACTATGGCACAATCATTTTCTGTCATGAGGGGCTCATAATGGTGACAACAATTTCTGTCATATCTATAAAAATTTCAACTGCTTCCATAAAGAAGGAAACAAAGATTTCCCTTTAAAAGACCCAGAATCCTAACAGATCTATCTAATGTAAAATATTGGCTATGCACAAATTAATCTTAATGCTTTTTCCTACTTTCTTCTATTTGTGGTCTATTTCACCAGTTTATTTTTTTTCCTTTGTGACAGTCCGCTATGAATTAGTAGCTAAAAAAATATGACAAGTTCAATATCATATGTCAATACCAACAATTTGCATCTGTCTGTGTGATAAATGCCTTGTACAAGTTTCACTCTTCCAAGACCTACTTATACAGAGTGTTCAGCTGCTGGTGTGAGTTTCCAATTTCATTTTTCCGAGAGCACTGCGACCAAGGCTTTTTTTAATCCTTAAATTTTTACCATGATTTTAAACAATGACATTGTTAATACTGGAAAAATTAATAGTAAGAAGAATCTCTGTCATCTTTGAATTAAGCAAGAGGAGGGAGAATACACTGACTCATTTTCACACACTACAAAACCACTACTCCTAGCCACAACTTTGTTAAATGATAAACCTCACTCCTCACCATTATTTTTTTATTGCTTGTGCAAAGCAGTGTTTATCTAATATTTATCTTATCATTATGATTACTCCATATGTAATTTGCATAGGTAATTCCAAAATGAAAAATGGTGCATCTGATGGTAATTCCACCTAACATTCAGAAAATAGTTAAATAATTTTTATTTACTTTATAATAACTGTCAAGACACTTTATGTTGCACATTTACATGTAAACACCTGAAAATATTAACACAGTTATGCCGATAGATAGAAAAATATTTCCTGAAGGTCAAGGTGAAACAATTACTGCTTTGAATGAAATTAATTCATTTCAAGCAGTCATAATCATTATTCTTCTTACTGTAAGTAGCTGGAATGGTTGACTGATGTATCTGATAAAGTTTGACCTATTTCTGGAGAGAGAGCAGCAAGAAAAAACAGTGGAAATTTCATGATTCACTGCACACTGACATAACCATCTGCTGAAAGATACAATGGCTGAGTTATATTCTGGATGAGCACCTACATCCCACCTGGGACCCTTTTTGAATTACCTTTTTTCAGTGGTTAGGGAGAAGTTGCAATCTTCTGGTAATGTTCTTTTGAAATAGATGTGGAAAAAGAAACCAGTAAGGGTGTGAGGTTGGAGAAAAAAAAAATATTTTCCTCTCAACCTGAATTTTTCTGGTAAATAAGCAAGCAATATATTTTGGGTTTCAGTCTTCGTTAAATTTGTGATTATATTAGTAAAGTAAGTATTATGCATCCTTAATTGTGCAAGATAAATCCAAAGATTTTCAGACCAGATCCAACGGCCTAAATTAAGTAAATTTCAGTGTGAGTGTACTGATTCTATGAGATTTTTAAATTATGCCCCATGTGAATATTGGTTTAAATAATGGCTTTATTTACATTATCATGTATGTTGCAGTCCTGATGCTTTCTAGTGGCATAGGTCTTCATGTCTAGATTGGTTTTGTTTAGCTTCAAACATAACAGGGCAATGTCATGTCATGGTGCTAAAAAGAGATAATACCAGAGATTCAGATCCAGAATACCTTCCTATAGGTGTTACTGTGTATGTAAAAGATTTTAATCTCATCTTTATCATATGAATCTGTTCGTTATTAATTTTATGTGAGTCAAATAACTTTAGGAAACTCCAATAGCAATGCTAGGTGAATTTAATACAGAAAAGACAGATAAATGAAAATTTATTTTTTTTAATATCTGACAATACCAGGACTTTAGGTTCCCAGTCAGCTAGGTAATAAGGCAAATTTCCCAGCTTCATCTTTGAGATATGCAGGATTTGACTATGAAGTGGGAAGAATAGGCTCATGTCTAATGCTATACTTTCTGTAGTTGTAACAATAGTCTTCCATTTGCTAAAAATTTAAGGCCTTGTGATTGCAAAAATTTAAACTTTCAGTCAAGTATAGTGTTAAAACTACCTGCGAACAGTGATTTGAAGCTGCTTTATGAAAGTTGTAGACAGATCAAGATACTTGGATTCTGAACCTGTAGAGATAGAATACACTTCTAAAGAGATCAGCAAATAACTATTTGGTCTTATTGAGACTAGGGTTTTCTACTCTTTTTGGTTGTTAGTGGTGAGTGAATTCCCCTTTGCTAGGGCTGTAGGTTTCCCTTTGATTTATAGGTATGCAGCCATAAAGAGCAGAGTCTACCAAGTGAGTCACAGATTAATTTGAGAAATTCTTCTTATCAATAATGAGGAGTTTTTTTCTGATTTTAACTTATTCAATTTTAAGATGTATAAATATTTAATGAATGTTCATTTATTTTTGTTATTTTAAATAAGCTTTAGAACTACTGCCTCCATCTGCCTTGAGTACACATTTAGTTGCCTGCCTCATTTGTAGTCATACCCCTTAATCTGGCC
Source organism: Alethe diademata (assembly GCA_025584955.1). Lineage (NCBI taxonomy): Eukaryota > Metazoa > Chordata > Aves > Passeriformes > Muscicapidae > Alethe > Alethe diademata. The sequence continues at coordinate 60,926,685 of JANRMJ010000054.1, forward strand.
CTGCCTGCCTCCCAAGCTACTCTTAAAACATGAGTCTTCTGGAGTTATTCTTTTCAGGAATCCCAAAAATAAAGTTTAGGATTTAGAAAAATACTTCACTTGGAGTTGCAGAGTTATTTATTCTTCAACAGGAATGTTAATTTAAAGCATTGAATATATTGCTACAATAGGCTTCTTGTTTAACAAATAAAATTAGCAAAAGTTGACGGCATGCAAAATTACGTAATGAGAATTTGAGCGATATGTATGTTCTCAGTGGTTATTATTATGAAACATTTCCTGCAGAGTATCACATGGATATATTAATCATATTGATTTCTGTATTTATAATTGAAGATTAGTTTCCTTCTTAATAAAATAAGATGTGAAATATTTCAATTTCACTAAAGTAAGGAATATGCAAAAACATTAAGGAATTTAGGTGGAATAAGATTTGGAATATTGTTTTTAGCATAGCAGAACCAGCAAGTTTACAACTGACTGAGGTACAGACATGCATCATTTTCTGCTATAAAATGCAAAACAAAAAACAAATCATCATTGAATATTGCAAGCAGAGTGTTTCTGTAAGATATAAAAATATTCTTCTGATCTAGGATGGTGCTACAGGGAAACATTAAAAGTCCTAAAGCAAAAAATAATATGGACTTTAGAACTTAATGTTTTTAAAACATGTCAATGCGTTCAAGCCACCCAGATCTACAGTCACTTTTTGCCTATAATCGTAAGGATCCTTACTATGTTCTGTTACCTTGGTTGTCATTAGTGCCACCAGAAACCTTAAAAGACTTTTGGATAGGATTATTACAGAAATTGAACCTTAATTGGAACTTAATCTCTATAATTATGCATAATTACCCATGTTTATTACTCCTACGATGAGCACACATTTTTCTTTAGCTGTAAGGCAAAATGAGTTAAAGCTTCTAGAAGCATTGGATAATATGATTTGTATGCACTTCACTGACTTTATTAGCCTGTATGGTTTTAAAATTCAATTAAAAATGTATTTTCACTCTTTGGCCTTTGACTTTGGTAAGGAACATGCATGGAGAAAAGTACAAGCCTTGATGGCAAGTGACAGTGGTTCATTTATTTTATTTCTTGCTACATGGGCCAAAAATGATGTAGTACTGTCCTTTGTATGACTTCTTTCCACTCTGAAATCCACAGATGAACCAATGTGCAAACACAAGGGAAAAGGACACATTTAATCCAGTTGTATTATTTTTCAAAGATGAGTATGATTAAATCAGACTCTCTTAGCCTCAGTCTTTACTTGAGTCTATTTAAACTACAAGTCATGTTGGTTGTCACCACAGGGAGTAGATTTGTGATAACGTGGCATAGTCATTTGTAAAACTACTCTTCATAAGTAATGCAGCTTGCTTGGATGAGTTTCACCATTTGTAAAGAAACAGCCACATGCCGTGGGTTCTGTTTGTGCATATTAATTTTTCTGAGCTCAATCTTTTGAAATTTGATAGCTGTGTCAGCAATATTTATAGTCAGAGGCCATCATCACTAAATTTGTGAAATCAGTTATGAGGTTATATCCATTTATTTTTATAGTCACAACAATCATTTTACCTGCCTTGACATTACTTACAGATATCATACCCTTTGATGTTCCAGGGACAAGGCAACACTATGGCTGCAAAAAGTCCTTAAAATACACTATTATTCTGATTTGGTGGTAATAAATGTCTATGAGGAAAAACCAACATATTATCCCAGACTTTTCTACTCAATTCAGTTTTTCTTATTTAACAGGAAAATACTATGGTATTTTCTAAAATTTAATGAATTATAGCACTAATAGGGAATACAAAGTCAGTGTTGTTTTCTTTTACATGTTCCTACCAAATCAGATATGGATTACCATTAGAATTAGCTTGATTTAGTGTATGTTATGTGCTATGATGAAAGACGACAGTAATAAAGCTGTACATATGTTGTTTAATTTTTTATCTATTTTTTTTTTTATCTTGTGGGAATGATCACCTGAATTTTCAGTATCATATATTATTATTGGACAAGGAAAAATACAGATGTGCAGCAAATTCAAGTACAGAATTTTGATATTAGTATTAATTACACTACTTAGATGCTAAGATCTTACTAACCAGATTCTGGAGGGTAATTATATATATATGTATTATACATACGTAAACGTGTTTGTATGTGCATCTGTGTATGTGCGCAAACTTTTGATTTTGTTATCCAACTTGAATTTCTCAAATCTGGAAACAATGAAAGAAGAATGTATACATGATCAAAATTGTCACGAGGAAAACTGGAGAATCACGCTTCATCACATAGAAAGAACCATATACTAAAACTGTTAATTGTAAGTGAAGAAAAATAATCCCTGATTAATGTTTCATTGCTGACTAGATCATCTAAACAAATATACTTTGAAAAATATCAATGCCTAATTCTTCTCCTTCAATTCCAATTCATGAACCAAGCTCCTAAAATAAAGTAGCATTTGAATTCAGTTATCTAAACATATCTGTCTTAAGCTTAAAATATATTAGTCACCTTCATTTTTTCAGATCCTTAAAATGGAAAAAGACACAGACATCTCCAATATGAATGGCTTTCCAGTAATCCCTGTATCCCTACATTAGATCCAAGCATAATGTCCATGCTTCTCTTTTACTGGCACATCTGTATCTACTGCCATTCACTTGGAAAGTATCATGTATGGTTTTTGTTGCTACCTTTTGTTACTCTGCTTCTACTTAGTCCCAAGCTTAGTTTTGTATCTTACATTCTACTGTAACTGAAAACAAGAAAATGGGAACAATATTAGAAAAAAAGACCAGAATACTGGATGTTCTTTTTTTTTTTCCTTGAAGACCCTGATCAAAGATTTTTACTTTGTCTCTTTAGTTCAATAGTAGCTGAGTCTGTCTGGGGGTGTTTGTAAGGGGGTTGCTTAGTTCCTATATCCCTGCTGTACTCTGGAAGAAAGAAAACAATGATTTGCAAAGACTCACAGAAGATCTGGGCGTAGCTATATCTCTTTATTTCTGTTTAATTCTGATTCCAAAGAAGATTTTGTGAATAATGCCCCAACAGATTCAGGCATCTGCTAAAAGTTTGAAAGTATTGAATTACAATTTTGTAAACCTCAGGCTCACTTAAGTCCTTCTCTTGGGACCTTTTCATTACATTAGATATAGCATTAGGTCTGTAACTAGGAATGAGAAAATTATTTGACAGTGCATCATTTATTAAATAATTTTGTTATTTTCAGTGTGTGGAAGCATAATTAATGTTTTTTTATTAATAAAATGATCTACTATAAATTATTCAACAAGGACACTGTGCATATAAATAATCATCTTGGCAAAAGAATCACTTATTCAGTTAATTATCAACACTCACTACAACCATTAGTAAAATTTGTCGCATGGTTACATGCATCAGGTCAATTCATTAATAGGAAGGGTATGGTACTGGTTGAAAGAAGATCCAAAGAACCTGCTGTGATACTTATTTGGAAAAATACTGGCAAATAAAAATAAACCCCTGTTCCTCCAATAATTTTTTTAAACACTAGCCTCACCTCTGTTAGCTCACCTAACAGATACTAACTGCACTAACAGAAACAGTCCAAAATAAGGAAGTATGGTCAAGATAAACAACAAAAAGAAAAGGTTAGACAGAACCAAATATCTTCAGCACCATATTTATATATATTAAAAAAATCTAAACCTTAAAACAGGTCAGTCCTCAACTGCAAGTTTGCTTGGTTTTTTTTACATTTACAACATACACTAACCTTGTATTCAAATTTTCAGTATGTAGTTAGTGGTAAAAAATCTGATATTTATACTAGAAGTAATAATGATAATATGCAGCTTTGAACATATCCACATAATTATTACTTTTCTGCTTAGGAATAAAAAATCTTCAAGTAACAAGGATCTTAGACATAGAGAAGGAATGAATTAGGGTTTAAGGACCAAATCCAAGTGAGTTAGGAAATCCAAATGAGATTTAAATAGATTTTCAATTAAATTATTTTTATTTCATTTTTTATTAAGCACTCCTCATTTTCTCTTACTCAGATTTATGAGGTTTGAAACTCATTCTAGCTTTCAGTAGTTGTCAATTCCATCAACTGAGATTTCAAGTGATTTCATAATATCTTTCTTAAACATTTTCGGTGGGATACATCTGAAAGATATTTCCTCCTCATGGTTCTTTTTTTTTTTGTTTTACAATGATGGATTTATTTTTAAAAGCAGTTCTCTTTTAAATAGCAGTATAATATATTGGACAGCTACATAAATGAGAACCTTAATTCATTATTTGTATATGGCTTAGGAAAATTAGTCTCAGCATTAGAATAAACCTAAAAGTAAAGTATCCATGCAGGATTGCTGAAAAATCTTTTAGATAAACTACACCCTATTCATATTTCAAAAATGTTTAATGTAAAAGGATTGATGGAATATCCTTCAGCAATAGCTTTGGAGCAAAAAGGTAAAAAATAATTTGTTTAATGTACCTTAGCAATTAGGTCACAGCTTTTCTTAAAGCTATATGAGATCTGACATAAACAGGAAGTTTTCATACCTTGGCACATCACAAAATTATTTTTAATCACTGATATTACTGAGAAAAAGATAAATCAACCAGGTTTCACAATATCCAATTTTCCAATCTTCATTATTTTTTTTTCAAAAGCTTTAAAGAAGTTACCATACTGAAATTATTAAAATTATACAAATTTACACGCAAATCCATTTTAGCTATCTGAGAGCAGTTCACAGGTGTAAGGAAAGATAAATAGTTTATCTAATTACATGATAATTAATGCAAATGTTTTCACAATGCTGATTTGTTAGGTTTGTGCCATTAGAATCCAAAGATAATAATGAAATATTTTTATTACCTTCATTAATGTTGTTAAACTCAAGAAGTACAGATATTTCATTGCTATCATGGGTTGCATACTAGGACTGGCAAAAACACATTTCTGTATGCTAACACTAAAATTTTAGTGCATATTAACAAAACAATAAAACCTATGTCTGTCTTTTCATGCCTTAAGTATTATAATGTGGATATAAATAGTGAAATAGGAGACAAAATGTATTTTCATCTCTTTAATTTTCATTTTACATGTATATGATGCAATTAATGGACTAAATAGACTAAAAGTTTTCAAGATTTTCACTTAGAAAAAAGTTTAGATGTGAAAGACTGCAAGACACAGTCAATGTACTCATGCTTAGAAAGCAGACGGGCTTTGTAAATTTGTGCTATTATTGACTTCTTCTTCCTTAGTTTTCCTTAAATACCAGTTCCATATTAGTAAAAGATGTCAAATATTTTCTCAAACATTCTAACTTTGTGAATTTCTCATCCTCAGAAAATTGGTTTTATTTGTGTATTTTACTGAAACAGCTTGCAGAAAATATATGATTGAGCAACAATAAGTGATTATTCTAGGTATTATTAGTATGCTACTAATTGTCACATGCCACAAAAGGACAAACTGATCCAGTGCCAGTCAGAAAGGGACCTGGGGATACTGACTGACAGCAGGCTGAACATGACCCAGTGTGTGCCCGGGTGGCCAGGAAGGCCAATGGCATCCTGGCCTGGATCAGCAATAGTGTGGCCAGCAGGAGCAGGGTGGGCATTGTCCCCCTGTACCCAGCACTGGTGAGGCCACACTCTAGTGTTATGTTCAGTTCTGGGTCCTTCAGTTTAGGAAGGACATTAAACTGCTGAAGTGTGTCTGGAGAAGGGCAACAAGGCTGATGAAGGGTCTGGAGCACAAATCCTTTAAGGAGTGTCTGAGGCAGCTGGAGGTGTTTAGCCTGGAGAGAAGGAAGCTCAGGAGGGAGGTTATCACTCTACAGCCATCTGAAGGAGGCTGTAGCCTCGTTGGGATTGGTCTCTTCTCCCAGATCACCAGCAACAGTACAAGAGGACATAAACTGCTCTGGGGAGGTTTAGGTGGGACATTAGGAAGAATTTCTTCCTAAGAAAAGGTGATTGAACATTGCAATGGGCTGCCCAGGGAGGTGATGTAGTCACCACCCGTGGAGGTGTTTAAGAAAAGGCTGGATGTGGCACTTAGTGCCATGGTGTAGTTGACAAGGTGGTGTTACATCATGGGTTGGACTTGATCTTAAAGGTCTCTTTCAACCTAGTTGATTCTGAGATTCCTTTAAAGCATCATTGCACTGTATACTGCACATTAAGGGAAACAATTCTCCTTGCTTAGTTTTAACATCAGGATTGCTGCAAATAGAATTCTCATGAGGAAAATTAGAAGACAATTTTTGTCAGAGGGGATTCCTGAGTAAAAGTTATTTTTCAGGTTATCTTTTCAGATGTGTCTACCTACACATTTAAGTTTACTTGAACCACTCAATTCCTTTCTTCCCAAAGATGAGATCACAAAAAAAGCTATGTCATCCTTTAATGGAAATAGGAACTCTGAAATTCATCCTAAAATCTTTCTTCATTTTGTCACTGAGTTGTGTGCTTTCCACTGTTACTAAAATTTCAAAAGCAGAAAACATTCATATTCATATTTTGATCATCTCAGCTAATTTTAGACACCTGCAATATAAATCTTTGTAGCAAGATTTCAACTACACATATTAGGCTGGTAACATTTAAGGTGAGTTACTTGAAATGGAGGTGTTAAGTAGTCATCTACTTAACACTGAAAAAAAGTTGAATCCTCAAATTCATTTCAATTTCCCCCAAAAGAATTACTCAGAACACAGCACAGAAATTAAAAGAAAAATAATGATAAAAAGTTGTACTTCGGGAATGTTATGACTTCATTGTTACTTTGGCACAGTTTTGGACTACTACAAGTAAGAATATCAAACATTTCATCACATATTGTAAAAAAACTGTCAGATATTCCCAAAGGTCACCTATTTAGAAAGTAATTCAGTTGAAGAGGAATAATGATGTTCATTGTAATAATGTCTATTCAATAAAAAGATATAACAGCTTCTGTCTCTCAATAATATTTTTACAGTCTTTCTCAGGAGAGGTAGAAAATTACTAGCAATTATATACATATAAACATTTCCTTTGGATGCTATTAAAAGTCTCCAGAGAAGTGCTATTAAGAGCAGTGTCTAAACGAGAAAATAGAAGTATTTCATAGGATAATAAGATAATTAGGACTGGGAGAGATCTAGCCCAACCTTCTGGTCAAAGTATGTTTATCTCTGAGGTCCAACTGACCAGACCAGTCAGGTCTAGAAAATCTCCAAAGCTGGAGACTGCACAGCCTCTTAGAGCTATGTGATCCATCGCCTGACTGAGCCTTCAGAAAAAAAGTTTCTTCTCATACCAAGTCTGTCTCTTGTTTGAACTTGTGCCTGTTGCCTCTAATCCTCCCACTATACATGGTTCCGAAGAGCCTTGATCAATCTCTTCTATCACCTCACCTATCCACAGTTGTTAGTGAGAAGCTGCTATTAGGTCCCTTTGAAGTTATCTCTTTTCCAGGCTGAATGCCTCCCTGTTTATCAATCTCTGGACAAGTGTTCCAGCCCAAACCATACTGGTAGCCCTCTGCTCTACTTGTTCCAACTTATTTACCATATTTTTTGTATTCAGCAGGCTCAAAATTGGAAGCTTTATTAGAAATGTAGTCTAATGATTGCTGAGTAGAGGGTGACTATCACTTCCCTTGATTTATTGGCTATTATCAGGTTATCATAGTCCCAGATGCTTTTGAGTATCTCTGACAAGATGCACTATTTGTTGCTTTCCAGCTCTCTGCCCCAAGGACCCAGCAGTTTTCCTCAGATCCATAACCTGTAATAAAGGCAAGATCTTCCTTCCCAGGCTAAGATGCAGCATTTGTCCTTTAGTATTTCATTAGTTTAAGATTAGCTCCTTTCTCCAGCCTGTCGTTACAGACACGTGTGCAGACTCATTACCCCTGTGGTTGAGAACAATCTATATACCAATCTCTAGTAAGGAGAACAATCTATTAACCACAGTCTTCTGAGCCAGATCATCCAAACATCTTATTCTTCATCTGGTTGTTCACCCACCTAGTCCATAATGTAGTAACTTTAAAACCAGGACGTTGTGGAAAAACAGTGTCTAAAGCCTGGCTAAAACTGAAGAAAAGACAATGCCTACTCTTCCCTCACCTATGAATCTGATTATAGGACAAGAGGAAATGGCCTCAAGTTGAGTCAGGGAAGGTTTAGACTAAATAGAAAGAAAAAATTGTTCTCCAAAAGGGTTGTCAAACATTGGGATAGGCTACCCAGAAAAGTGGTTTTGTCACCACCCCAGGAGGTATTTAAAAGATGTATGGATGTGGTACTTAGGGGCATGGTCTAGTAGTAGACTTCACATGCTGGGTTAGTGCTTGGACTTGATAATCTTACGGGTATTTTGCAACTCAAATTTTCAAAAATTCTGTGATTCTATGATCTGATCATATAGGAGAGACAGGATAATCAAAAACTATTTAAATACATCTGCTCCAAGTAGTTATACAAGTATATATACAAGTATAACCAGAGTCACAGTCACTTCAAGATACACCTGCTCTGGTGTGGACGTATTCATGGGCACAGACTTCATTGTGTCCTGCTCTCATGTGGAATTATTCATAGGCCACAGTTCCTTTGACTTGAGCTGACTTCCAGTGTGTCAAGTAGAGCAGCACAGAAATGGCAGCAAAGCCCTGTCCATTTGCCAGCCCAGGTGCATCCCCATTGCTGTTATTCAAATATTCCCAGGCATGGCAAAGTAGGGTGATCAGCAGCACAGCCGTACAGTGAGCAGCAAAAGCTAAAAGCAGCCACTAATGAACATTAGGATCTAATATACAATAAGGCATGCAAGTCCTATGGATAGCACAGGGGCCTGACAATCAATAGCTAGGTAGCAACAACAGCCCAGCCCATTCCAATAAAATCTGCTCTTATCTTGAGCCCTTCAAGCCTTATGCTGGATGCCAAAGAGGACTGTCATGGTTTAATCCCAGCATGCAAGTAAGCACCACATAACCACTTTTTCAACACTCTCAACATGTGGGAGAGGATCAGAAGAGTAAAACTGAGAAAACTTGTGGGTTGAGATAAAGACAGTTTAATAAATAAAGCAAAGGCCATGCATGCAAGTATAGCAAAATAATCAACTCATTCACCATTTCTCATGAGCAGACAGGTGTTCATCCATCCCCAGAAAAGCAGAACTTCATCACGTGGAATGGAGGCTTGGGAAGAAAAATCCCGAACCCTCCCCTCCCACTTCTTTCTTCTCCCCTCAGCTTTATATGATGCCATATGGTCTTGAATATTACTTTGATCAGTTGGGCTGTGTCTATCCTAGCTGTGACCCCTCTCAACTTCTTGTGCATCCTCAGTCTACTTGCTGGTGATGTGGGGTGAGAAGCAGAAAAGGCCTTGTCTTTTTTTAAGAACAGCTCAGCAGTAGCAAAACAAAACAAAAACAAAAAACAACAAAAAAAAAACCAATTCCTCTGTTAACCAAAACTGTTTCCAGCAAAAATCCAAAAAACAGTGACATAACTGCTACTATGAAGAAAATGAACTCCATCCCAACCAAAACCAGTACACATAGCCAACTGTATTTGCCCTATGCAACTCATGCTTATTATTTCCTCTTGTTTTAATTCATCATGAGTGCTGGGTCTGGTTGGGATGTAGTTAACATCCTTGAGAGCAACATGTATGGTGTTCTGCTTTGGCTATTGCTGAACAGGATTTCTCTTCATACCACTCTATTACCCCATCATGCAGACTGGGGATGAGCAGGAAGTTAGGAGGAGATGTGGCTGGGACAGCTGACTCCAACTGGCCAAAAGGATATTTTGTACCATACAGTGACTATATGGATATGGGATACTTTTGATCTGGTTTCTTTCACTGTGTAAGTCTTATATACCAATCAGTTAAAACTCAGCCAGAGATCACAGGAAAGTTTTGAGAAATTTACTGCATAAATGATGAAATAATTCCACACAAATGTAAAATTCCTGCAGTAATTTAATATGGTACTTTTCCTCTCTTGTCCCATATACTGTATATTCTGCATAGCAGAGAGATTTGATATTGTATCAAGATCTAAATATTAGTGAATAAATGAATTCCTGTAAATGCACTATATAAATACAAGTGTTTATTAACACTATATGAAGGCTGACATTAATATAATTAAAATGATAGTCACATATATTATAAAGTTCTACTTTTTTTTTTTCTCAGACAGAAGAGATTTATGGAAACAAATGTTAAATCTGATAGCATATACGTCAAATTAATGCTCCCCATGTTTCACGTTTTCATAATCATATTTAAACGTCAGTTTTGTAAGTTTAGAAGATTAAATTCAAGACATACTTTCTGAATTTAAGATAATTTCTGTAAAAATCTATTTAAGATGAAGCAAAAATGAATACTGTGAATAATTTTATTCAGATGAAAATTATGCTTCTCTTGAATTGTTAATATTTAAAAAAAGAGATTTTAAGGAAAGCCTGCAGAAAGAGACTGTGAATTTTAGTAATACAGGAAGTGTGTGTAAAATGTTTTGCAAAACATGAAATTAAGACAATCAATAGATCTTCTCCACTGCATAGGGCTTCGGATGAGAAAGCTCATCAGAATCACATTACCTGAATATGAAGTCAATCTGGTCTATCCAGTAAAAAAACACCATGTGAGACTGTGCTTTTTTCACCTGAGGAATGTTGCCTCCTACTTTTTTGTATTTTATATTACTTCTACATCGTTCCTCACTGGGTTTTTAGTAGACAAGAGATCATAAGTTCATGGCTCACATATACACATGTTACGGTGTGAGTTTAAAACAAGTGTACTGCTACTGGTAATACATTGAAATTATCTCAGCTATATCAGCTTTCTTTAAGGCTTTATATAAAGTCTTTATATTATACAACACAACACACTCCAGTATTATGAGGAAAAAGAGGGATATCTAATGGATTTCAATTATTCTGTAAATGGCACCTGAAAAACAGTCCAGATATCCTAAAACATTTCAAACTTGTATGTTGAAGGTTAAGAAGCTCAAAAAAGTCTCTTCATTTAGACAGCAGAAGAGGTTTTCAATTAAGCTCTTAGGCTTAATTCAGTTGCCTACACTTAGACTCTTTTTTAGCACTGTTTGAAATATTAAAGTGTTGTTCAGTTGCCTGAACTTAGAAACCCTGTGATGTTTTAAAAGCACTACATTAATCCACCTAACTCCATCTGGTTCTTTTAAAAAGAGCCATGGCTCATGGCTCCCACAGGTCCTCTTCCAGCCTCATGGAGCATGGATCGCATATTTTAAGACTTCTTGGGTATCTCAGGATCAGCACCTGAGTCATGACTTCTCCACTGGGTACTCTATTTGTCTCTCGGTGTCTGAGACATCCTGATAGAAATGGCAGTTATATTATGGCTAAGCACTTCTGAAAGACCAGTCTCTATGTACAACATTTTGGGGGGATTAAGGTAATAACCTTGGGCACCTGAGTTGACACGTTTATTCCCTCTACATTTGTCAAAAATGGCTTTTCCGAAGAGAATGGAATGAACAGAATTTTATCTTCTTTCTTTGTAAGAAAAAAATTTTATAATTTCTTTTAAGGAACTTCTCAGGAAACAGGAGGATTTGGATAGTGTGTAAAATCAACAACTGAGAAAACTAGCCATTAGATTTGATGACATAAACATTAATTTTCCTTATTGTTTTAAGACCAAACAGTGTTAGTAAGAGAGCTCACATATGAGTAAATTAGGAAGGGGAATATAATCATATATTAACATTCGATTTTCGAAATCAATGGGAAAAAAAAAAGACAAGTAGGGTAATGAATGATGTATTTCAGAAGTAAGTTATGATAGATTTCAGAAGTAAGCTATACTTCTTTTTGTATCATTTTTCTCAGTTTACCACAGGGAAACCATCATTACAATGCATAATGATGCGTGTGACACATAGAAGTATCTGATTCAATGAGAGTCTTTGAAGATTTTTTTCATTTTTCTTTTTTTTTCTGTGTGGATAAATACTTATGCTGTCAGAAAAAATTACAGAATAATGTGGCAATACTTCTGATAACATTACATGAATCCAGTTTGCTGCAGGTAACACATATCCTTTCTAATTCGCTGTGGCTTCCAGCATTTCACAGACAGGAAGTCTCTACCCTTAAAATGTGAGAGGTTTTTCTGTGTCAAGAAATTGTATAAGAGTAGTTCCTATGGGAAAGTGCATAATTAAGTCTAGATCCACATTGCTAAACCATTCTGTCCAAGAAAAGATCCACAGTCTTTAGGCTGAAAGGTACAGACTACCTGGAATTCACCTTAAAGTAGATTGACTACATAGGTAATACATAACATTTACAGCTGGGACTCCCAAGCCCTAATACACCTATTACAAAATGGTTCATGTGTACTTAGTTTGTGTCTATGAGAGTTTTGGAACTTATGATTTGTCTGAAAACCTCAATAACAGAAATTTTAAGTCATGCCTTTGTCTCCTGATACGTGATACATGACTTTGGGAGGAGCTAGAAGACAATTTTAAAGATTTTTGTAGGGTCGCGAAGCCAAAGGCAGGGGTAGTTTCCCTAATGTGTCCTTCTGAAAGTGGTGCTTGCAGTCTTGTTGGACCAACTAGATCAGAACAAACACAACAAAAGTGCTAACTCAGGTTTACATAACACTGTGCTTGTCCCAGTCCTAGCCACCCACTGTATCACACTGCAGAAACGTTACACCGTTTGGCATAGATAGTGGTCTGCTTTATGAACTAACTATAGAATCAAGAATATTCTGGAACACACAAGGATCATCTAATCAACTTCTGTCCCTTTATACTATGAATCAAAAAATCATACCATATGTCTGAGAATATTTTCCAAACACTTCTTGAACTGCCAGGTTCTGCTTCCCTGAGAAGCCTTTTCTAGTACACAACACCCCCTGTAAAAAAAAATCTTTTACTAATATCCAACCTAAACCTCTTCTGACTCAGCTTCATGCCATTGCCCCAAGTCCTGTCACTGGGCATAACAGAAAAGAAATCATTGCCTGCCCCTCCTCTTCCCCTCATGAGAAAATTGGAGACAGCTGTGTGTCAGTTTCCTCCAGGCTGAGCAGACCAAGTGAAAGCATAAGAGGTCAGACAGACCTAAGAAATTTTGCAGCTTTCTGTACATGCACCTGAAATACAATTAAACACTGAATCTTCGCTAAATTTTCTCTGAAGCTCCAGTCACAAAACCCAGGAAATCTGTTGCCATAACAGAGGGAGCATTTTTCTGTAGGAATGTAATAGCAGGTCTTTGAAGAGCAGGAAATGGAAACAAAACCTCTAACTTAGTGTTTTGAGATCCTAAGTCAAAGGGAAAAACTGTATGGGGGGAAGATTAAATTGGAGGAAGTAGAGATCAGTATCAACAATACCAAACAAATTATTAAAGCTTCCTTATATAAAGCAATTTTATAAAGAAAACAACTACTACAAATAGAGATTAATTAGAACATCTTAATTAGATCATCATTATTACTTGGCTAAGCATTTAATTAGAACAACTACAGCTACAGAAAGCAATCAGAAAATCAATTAAGATTAGAAGCAAATGCAAACCTATAAAGAATTTGAAAAAATTGTCATGAAATCTATGAAAGGAACAGTTCAAACAAAACTCTCTATTTAACTCAAACAACAGTGAACTCTGAATTTTGTGCAGAATGCTGAGAACCAGGCTTGTATTCCCCCACTGATTTTTACAGTTGCATTGTTTCACATCACTTGTGAATGTGGCCTTAAATATATTTAGAGGCATATATTTGCAAATATTAAGTTTAAATATTTTATCTGAGGTACAAATTAGAAAATTTAGAACTGGTAATAAATCACTGGTCTCATCTCTGTAGTACTGACCAAAATTTTTACCTAGAAGAAAAATAAATACTTGCTTTTCAGTTAACTGCATACCTTGGGCTCCTCTTTTTATTTTGAAAGATTTTTAAATTCCACAAGTAATATTTAGAGGCAAATTATTTTTTCATTAAATAGCTTCTCCAAGTTGGTTCTTAGTCAAGATCCAGTTGTTTTATGGTTGTATAGTTGGTTACCTAAAATTAAATGCTCTGAACCAATTACCCAAAGCATATTACAGTGTTCTTTAGTGCATTGAGTATGATACAGTTCACCTTTCCTAAATAACAGATCCTTAATTTTCCAGTGCATTTATTTAGCTGGCCTACTAGAATCTGAGTTTGTTGACTTGCAAGATGCTTCATCAAATCTCCAATGTAGCCAGGTTGAGGGTGTTGGTTTTAATTTTTTTCATTGTTAAATTTTATTTTTTTTCCTTTGTATTGCCTATTTTCATTTCATTTATTAGATGAGAAAATTGCAAACACGTAATTTAACAGGTACAGGGTTTCAGGTTTTGTCATGATGTTTTTAATGCCAGTAGTGTATGTAAAAGCAGTTCTAGAAGTGGATTAAAAGTTAATAAAATGATTTGAAGTACTACCCTAAATAATTGCTGCACATTATTATTCTCACTATTCTGTATTTTCAAGCTATAAAAAGGCTCATTGCCATACCTAATTTCATAGAAGAGCAATCTCTTTTCAGATTTATTTGTGACTCCGAAATTTTAGCTAAGAAATATAACAATTTGAAAATGAACAAAAAATCAGCTTGATCTCTGGAGATTATAAAACACAGGATACTTCCCCACTACTCTCTTGGAATAGCTTCAGGGTCTCAGGATCTGGAGATATTTGCCTTGTTCTGACCTTATGAAGGTGAGACACAGACCTGAATCAAGATTCTTACTTTCCTCTTTCCCCCTAAGTCATTAATTGAGCACAACAAAACCTGAAGATTATGAACCTAACAAGATATACTAACTCCAGCTTATCTCCCTATCTGGAGAGACCAGCCATATCCTGCAGTTTCTTACAACTGTGTGTGTTCAATCCTTTTAAAAATATGTCCAAATGTATAGATATCTCCTGAAAACATCTGTCAGACCTTGAAATTTAAAATATCATTATGCACTTCAATACAGAGTCTTTTCCTGGGTTTAGATGTTGAAATGTGACTCCAATACAAATTAGTGTAGATCTGAAACAGAAGAACTGGAAATAATTTTTAAAATCTTTTTTATTATCCTCACAAATAAGTAAGTACAAAGATACTTAAGTCTCTATTGAAATGACTTATTTTAGTGATCATGTTTTTATTTTGTTCTTTCATGAAAGTAAGATATTTGAGTAACACCATTAATTACCTCTCCCTAATATCTCTGAGTTGTTTTTTGGTTTTTTTAAAAGAAGCTATCTAACGGAAGCAAGGTATTCTTTTTCATTTGATTCTTATTTTGAGTTGAATTTTCTTCAATAACATAACCCTCTAATTACTTACTCTATCAGTTTCTTGTGAAAGTGTATTGCTAATCACTCCAGCCTACAATAACCTTCTAGCCAATAGAACTGATATATAGTGGTTAATTTTTTTCATTGTAATCTTCTATGCCTGTTAGTAGAATTGCAGCAATGTTTGCTGGCTGAAAAATTAGCAAAACAAACCCTTTCACATTTGTTTCTCAGGAGGCTAATGAGAAAATGGGTCTGGCATCCTCACTTTTTTTTTTTTTTCCTTGCTGAGCAGTCCCAGCAGTGGGAGAACTGGAAAATACAAATTTCTGTTGCCATTTCGATCAATTTTCTTTAACTTTGTCAGAGTTATGGAAAGGTAGAGCTAATATTGCATCCAATTAAACAAAATATCTCATTCATTTGGATGGAAGTTCTTGCTTCTAGCAGAGTTTATGAAAACAAATTGAAAACGGAAAATATAATAACAAACACCAACAATAGCAGTGCACCTGTCCTTTGGCTTCCCTTTATCTAACACGTAAAATCAAAATTAATATAAGGTTGTTATTCCCATTCTCTCCTTCATGAGTCAGGAAAAAACTGACTGACCTTTCCTACACCAGTAATTCCAGCTTTCATTGCCACAGGGTTTTAAGCAGCATCCACAATTTTCTTTTTTATGCTATCCTTAACAGTGAAGGAAAAACTTTGCAAACATCTATAATGATCTCAGTCCTTTAAAATCCAAGATATTTTAAAATTTGTATAGTAAGTTAACAGCCTAACAATCAAGTGTATACTGTATATATACATATATGTATATATATATACTGTATCAACATTTCCTCCGTGCTTTTCATGAAGTTATTTGCCTTTTTCTATCTTCTCAGATTCTAGTTCATTGAGTGCAGACCAACAAATACATACTCTTATATATTACAAACATATACACTTCAAGCATGCTAAATAACATAGGATGTAATTATTTAAAAAAATTATAATTAACATAGTAATTTTTTTCTGTAATAGAGAATTATAAACAAAAATGTATTTAAGTTAAAGACATTTTGAGAAGATAGCCACATAACATCAAGTCCTGATTCAGTAATTTTTTTAAAAATAGACTGTAGCCCATAAGGCATTCCCATAAGAAAAAGATAAAGCAAAAGTAGCAAGAAAAAATTAGAGTTCACTCATGCAATTCTGGACAGGTTTATCATTTTATACTCAATTTTATTTTATATTCCTAAAGAAAAGGTAAGATAATCTACAGATTACTAATGGCCTTAACACCTATGTACTTAAAACCTAAAAGGTGACTTAGGATTCAGAATAATATACATTTTGGAAAACATTTGGTTTCTTAGGGTAGATGCTAATGGTCTAATACAAGGGAAATGAATTGCATGTGGCTCATGTGTATGACACAAATAGATACTAATGTCTTTTCAACAGTAATCCCTAAATAACCTAGGCATGCACACTAAGATTTACTAGGAAAAATCAATAAATATTTATAGTATCTCTAGAATCAACATTTAAAAATAGATTTGTAGAAGAAAAGAAAAAAAATGCTTTAATTTCAAATCTATAACAAATTTTCTCCTTAAAAGTATTCTAAAATACGTGACAGTTTCTTTTCAGCTTACAGTATTGCTACTGTAAAAATTCTACAGCATAGCAAACCCTTCAAAACCCCTACATTATCTTCAGTTGCTATCAATCTTATGAAAAAAAGAAAAAAAAGTACAATTCAGACTACAGGCTATTCAAACTCTCCAATTATATTTCAGGGGAAAAAAAAGAATACTTCAATTACTGCTTTTGTGTGAAACCTTCTTCCTGAAAAAATGTAAGTGCACACAAAAATAATGATTAGAAAGTGCATGGCCATGCCCTATATAATTATGTCATGCTAATTAATATAGTGAGCACAGACAATATAAGACAGGCATATAGTTTCCTGGTTTTGATATGAGTTAGGATAGTTAGAGAAAGTGTTAACACAGAAAGTAAGATGGAGGGAAGTATTTAAATACCAAAACTCAATTTTGTTATTGTACTGATGAGCAAGACAACAATCTACTACTCGTATAAAATACACTGAATATGTATTTGTGTAGTAACAAATATTTTCACCATGTTCTAGCAATTTGGAATGAATGCTATTCAACTTCTAACTGAAAATAATTCTATGTTTTTGCTCTGAATACAAGACAGACATTAGCTACCACAAGTTTAAGTGCTTCAATGTAACACTAGTTTCTTCTAGGAACTAGTTTCTTCCACTGAGATTGATATTCTTGCTTGTCTCCCACCCTATTTGTGACTCACCTCTGTCATAGCTTCAGCTGCTGCTGCCAAATCTTAAAATTAAACTCAGAATAAGGAAGATGAAAAGGTTGTAATCTTTTCTTACTTATCATGGGATAAAAATTCTTGCCTGTCCTCTGGGACTGACTGTTCCGGGACAGTGAAATGAAAGCTGAAAAAGCTGATTTTTAGTAGTTCCAGTGTGAGTTAGCTCTCTAGCACTCTAATCTTATGGCAATTCAGCAGTATTCTAAATATTATACAATCCTCCTATGTTATGCAATCCTTCTCTTTATTTAATCTTTCTGTGTAATAATTTATTTCCTTCTTCTCATATAATTTTTCTAGAAGTCATTATGATCTCCCTTAATTCCTTAAATTGTTCTGCTTCTAGCTTTGATTTGATCCACTTCTAAGCTGAAACTAAACTGAAAAGTTGGCCTTGTGCCTTATTTAGCTCATTTCCAATTCTATTTTTAAGAAAGTGGAAAAACAGATCACTCTTTTCAGTAAGATAGCTGTGAGAACAGATCTGTATTGGGTTTATGCAGCAAGGTTTTGGTAGTGGAGGGACAACATGAGTGGCTTCTGTGAGAAGATGCCAGAATCTTCTCCTATGTCTGACAGAGCCAATGCCACCTGGCTCCAGGATGGACCCACTACTAAATGGGGGTGAGTCCATCAGAGATGGTGGTAGTGTCCCTGGATTAACCTGTTTAAGGAAGTGGAAAATTTTTCTGTGCAACAGCACATGGAGCAGGAAAGAGGAGTGAGAATATGTGAAACACATCTGCAGCAACTCTGCAGGCACCAAGGTGATCCTTCAAGTAACGGAGTTGAGATTGCCCTGCAGCCTGTGGCACAGACCATGATGAGGTAGCTGTGTCCCTCCAGCACATGGAAATCCATGGTGGAACAGAAATCCACTCTAAAGCAGGCTTCTGAGTAGGACCTGCATTTATTCATGCTCAAGTTTACTTGAAAAAGCCTAGACTCATTCATAGAACTGGAGATTACATTGGACATTCCTTTTGTCAGAGTGATGATAGTGATGCTGAAACTACTGATGTCTCACTGTAGTCCTTTTTAAAGATTGGTTGCACACACATTGGTCAGCAGTTCTCTAGTTTTATATTTGATGGTTGCCAGATATTGCAGGGAGATGACTTACTGTCACCTGTTTGATCAAGTGCTTTCTCTATATTTCAAACTGACCTAGCTTCTCTGAACTATCTTATAGAAAGGGCATGATAGCTATGGGAATATATGTAACAAAAGACCCTACAGAGCCTTTCTTCTATGGACTTTTAACCTCCAATTTCCATTTCTACAGTACAACAATTGGAACAATTATTACTTGTAAGCTATTATAAAACACTGTTCAATTAAAATTTAAATTTCCTTTAAACTAGGAAAATCAAACATAGTTCAGCTCTTTTACTTCAGATTTTGTTTTGTTCTATTTTTAATTTGGAAAAATAATACAAGCATTCTTCAAACATGCTCAAGAGCTTCAGCTTTTGAAAACAGTACTCTATGCTACTGCTTTGCTCATTAGCCAGCCACATTCATCTCGTTTAGAATGACACTTTTTATAAAGATGCTTACACTAATCTTCAAAAAATGCCCAACAAAAAGGTTTGCAGAGCCGAAGATAAGACTACATAAATGTTATTATAATTTAAAGAACAAATACTTTAATGATTATTATAGTGCCTTTACCTCTGTTAATTTAACTACTGGTTTTTTTTAAATTATAATGTTGTGGTAGTAACTGAAAAAAAAAAAGCTGGTTTTATGTGAGAACTTTGATTCATAGTTGTATGTTATCAATAGAGTCCCTTCAAATCTGCTATATTTAAGAGGACTCTAAAATTTTATATTTTACTCTTTTTTTTTTTCCTTGCTATGAATTTTGCTATGGGATTACAGGAAGTTAAGCTGTTTTCTTAAGCAAGTGCTTCCATTATGATAAGAAGTACAACACTCCATTGGTTTCTGCTTGTACTGTCAAGGAGGTGAATAAGCTGAATAACACAGGTCAAGCAATTACTCTCTGTGTCTCACTTTTCCCACGTCTAAAAGACAGAAAAGTTACTGCCTTCCTATACAAAGCACACAGATTCTAATGGAACAGTACTGTAAGTACTCCACAGAATATGATCAAAATTATAAGCACAAAGAGAAGCATAACACATTCTTGTAAGAAAGTTACACCAGATATACCTGGACAGTTTTTATGTTGACATTTCATTTTTCTGTAAGTGGGGGAAGGGAATATGTTATTTTCTCCTTTTGTTAAGAAGAAAAGAAACTGAGTTTGGTGGGAACTTTATTATAAGGAAAGCCAAGTGTAGAATTGGATAGAAAGTAGCAAACCATAGCCTGATGAGCAGTGCACTTCTATTTGTCCAAGAAACTGAGAATCTCTCTTGGTTTGAACCATTCTGTTGTTTCCAACACTCAGATGAGGCCTTATGCAAGTGTAGATCAGACATGTAGGCCAATCTCTCTTGCTGTGGCCATACATCTGAAAGGTTTCACAAACTGTTGGAAGACAGACATCAAACAAAACAAAACAAACAAACAAACAAACAAAAAAACCAAAAAACAAAAAACCAAACCAAAACAACAAAAAAAAAACAAAACACAAAAAAACCCCCTGAATTTCATCCAGGAACAGGTGGATTGAATGCATATTCTATTTAGAGCATGGTGCACCTCATTCTGACAGAACAACTCATTTCCTGCTGTCAAGTCCTCTGTTTCATAGAGAAGAGGCAGGTAGGGCTCTGGCATCATCCTGCAGTGCAGGGTACTGAGCAGGATGCCTTGTCTGAACTCCTATATCACATCAGGATGTAATTCCATATTGATATTCTGCCACAGCAAGTTCAGTGAGTTTGGGTATTGCTAGTTTGATGTCAATTAAGTTGTTTCACACATTGGAAGGACTGTCAAAGCATTGCTAGTTAGTAGAATATTGGTGTTCGAAAATGGCTTATTTTAAACAGAGCTTGAAAGGTGAGCTGTGTTCCCAGGTGAAGCAGCTTGTCTGCTGTGGCTCTAGGTTTGGCAGCTGTTATACTAGGTAAGAAAATAAGAGCAAACAATGACCCAGTACACACATTGAACTGCCTGCGTGTCAATGCTTGTGTTCATTTTGCCTTATTTTAAACACTTATTATGGGAATCCTTCTGGATTTCTGGATTGCAATCTGCTCAATATTTTCCAACCTTCTAAAAGCTATTAATGAGTAATCTCCTTATTACATCTTTCTTTACATAAATATGACATTGATATGTTTTTTGGGGGAGGTTTTGTATTGCATGTATGTCTCATGCAGATAGCAGACATTCTAAATAAATATAGATACTGTGATTTCCAAGGTTTGCATTAACTGTGCCCAGATTTGTTGATCTCTTTGGAAAAACAGCAACTTGCCACAAAGAGGAAGCTCAACTTTTCCTAAGATAAGTCTGTGAATAAACTAAAACTAGTGAAATAAATTTTGGGCAATTTAAGCATGTGGTTCCTAATATGAGATTAGTTTCCTATTTCCCCCTCCAAAATTATGGACATATTTACTGCTTTCAGTTCATAGTTTCACCTTTTTTGAAAACAAAGAGATTGTATATTTAAAACTGTACTTTGTTTCTTGGTACATAAATGCCTTTCCTGGTAACATCTTCTGTTGGAAAAAAGATTAAGACCAATTTATAAAATTCAGTTCTCTGATCTCATGCTTCTAAATTTGGTATTCCATTTTTTCATCTTAATTTTTCTATAACTTCATGCAAAAACACTTCACTGACTTAATAATATTTAGCACTTTAAACAAAAAGAAGAAAATGTTTTTGTTCTTCCATATTGTTTTTTTATTTTTTTATTATTTATTGCATAATTTATTTCTGTTGTATATATTCAGAAAATGAATATGTTTGGATATGAATCAATATATTTTATGGAGTTCTTTGTCAATTCATGGACAGTTTCTTTTGATTTCCATAAAAATCTCTGTGATATTAAGTACAATGCTATAGTACTATCCAAGAATATCTGAAATAGTGACCACCAACACAACAAGATAAAAAAAATCAATATGTGAGAAACTAAGTAGTCAGTGCTGATATCAGTGAAGTATCTACACCTTAAAACATAACATTTATTGGTCAACTGACTGTAGAACTTAACTTTAATGTCATATTGAGGGATGTATCTTTTCCTCTGGTGAATGAAGTCATGAATCCTGATTTCTGTTTTCATTGCAACTTCAATTCTTATCAAAGCCATTTGCAGTGAATAAATGGAAGCTAAACTAGCAGCATTTGGTAAGCACTGAAAATGGTTATAAATACTTATTATACTTATAGGGATTCTTATAAATCATGTAAGATACTGTATTTCACACCACAAGTTACCTTTCTTTTCCCAAAGTGGAAATACAACTAGTGCTAGGATGATAAATTAGATAGATAGATAGATAGATAGATAGATAGATAGATAGATAGATTAGATAGATAGAAGAATAACCATCTTGCCATTACGTAGCAAAAATACTAGTATACCGGTAGTTAAAAATACTGGCCTGCACCTGTTCTATACTCAGGGCCAGATTCACTTGCAATTTCCATTTTATCATATAAAAAAAGTATGTACTTCTTTTCTGAAACCTTGCAAAAATCATCTTACAAATGACAGTAAGTATCTTATTGTGAGGGATTCTTTTACAGTTTCCTGCTAAACCTCTTGTAAGTAGCAAGCCCACTAAATAGAAACTACCTGCAAGGATTTGACAATATAGTCCAAGAATTCATATGTAAAATATATTATTGTTACATTTATGAAGCTTAATCATATTTTACTTTGCTAAGTCTTTTTGAATGCACCAGTTTTGTCTGCTCATAGTTAAGTCTACTAAGTAAAGGAGATTTGAAAGTGGAGTATGTTGCTTGGTGCATGGAGCCTTATCCTCTTGCGAAAGGATAAAGCTTGAGGGAGGACTGAAAATACTGTAAGTGTGCAATTAAAGGGATAGAAGTCAAATCAGGTTCAGTAAATTTCTTAAAGTTTCAGTTGTTCACCCAGCTCTTTCATTGGTTGGTGTCCCAGTGCTGTGATTTTCTGGGCATTATGAAAAAATGGAATTTGTTAGTGCATTTCTGAAACTGACAAAGAATTTTTTTTCAGTAATCTGAATGCTAAAATACAAAACTCCCTCTGAAGGGAAAACTTTCTTTGTATTGTACAGTTAAAGCAGATGCATAAGTAAAATCATCCCAGAAGTGTTTTCTGTATGTCATGTAATGGTCCATTACAGTACCAGTGATCTGCAGTGTAGATATTAAGGAAGTATTTTATTAGCCAAAATTAAACCACAAGCAAAAACTATTCAGAAGTGTTCCAAAATATTTTTAGGTTGTGACAGTGTCAAAAGTACTTCTGAAAATCCAGAAATGATTACCATCTGAGCAATGCAGAAGATCAAGGTCACTTTCTAAAAACAAGTTCTGTGCAGCAGAAGAAAAGGAAGTAAATGTAGAGGGATGACCTACTGATATCTACCTGGTCATAAAAATTTATTTTTTTTTTTCAGTGCGCTGCCCTCTGGATTTTATTATGTTTAATATACTCCTGATAAAAGAATCAAATTTCAATCAAAAGTGTATACTTTTAACAAAGGTTCACTAAAAGAGCATTTTTATTTTCTATTCCTTTTCATGTAAACTATTATTTTCAGATGAAGATACTAAATTTACTTTTTGTCTGTTTTTTTCACTGCTTTTACTTAGTACAGGTATCTGCTGTGTCACTTTGCTCTCAGGCATTAAAAAATATAAATCCAACCCACAAGATATTCAATCTAAAGAATATTCAATCAACAAGAAAAATTTCTATTTTACTGTTAACAGAGGAGAAGGAGTGGAGCAAAGGTCTGATTGTAGTCTTTCAGGTCTTCCTCTGAAGGAGTGGAATCTTACAATCAGTGTCCAGAATTGCTTTGTGCAGTGAGGATGGGGAAATGTTCAGCCAGAGATTGCTCATGGCTTTCTTACATTTAACAGCAATGTAGAAGGGCAGGGAATGCTGCTTCCCTGAGGCTGCAGAAGAACTTTCAAATTAGCTCTTCTCTTGTTCTGAGGATTTTTCACATAATTATTGCTGTTAGCTGAGTACTCAGAAGATCTAATGAATTTGAACATATGAATAACCTGAATTTTTCAGTACTTTGCTATTGTTAAAGCTTGTGATACGTAGCCATATATATGCCCATATATAGGAATTTTAGACTTTATTTCTTGAAGAATATTTGCCTTGGAAAAGGCACCTCCACCTGCAGAAATGTGTTCTTTTCCTATTAAATATGCCTTTTATTTCTAATCTAAATCGCTGACATTCAATATCTTCTGTAGTTCCTTTTCTTATCAATATATAGTACATTTGCTTAAAATGGGCACACTGTCCTTTAAATTTCAGTTCCAAATTATCTATCTAGGCATTAAAGTTGCATTTAAACACTTTGTAGTGCTGGATAATTGATGCCTTAACTTTCTACTGCCTTTTTACTAGTGGTTTCATGGAGTTCATTTGAAGGTAAAGCACCATCTATGACAGGTAATTGGGAGGTGTTGGCTGAGAGCTGAGCCTAATGTTACTCACAAAATGTATTGCTCTAAAATCCTGAATACATTTCCAGGGAGTTCTGCCAAGGTAACCAATACATGGTCTTATTATGGGTGCTCAGAAGTACAGCTCTCATGTTTAAAATTTCCTTAGGTAAAAAGAACATTGATACAGAATTCAAGAAATGGTAACTTTTTCTCAATTAAAAAAATGCTATGAGTAGCAATTTGCTCATACTGTGGCCATAGGAAACAAACAGGAAAATATTAATCCTTTTAAAGTGTTAGTGACAGAAAATATCATGACATCCACTGTATAATGGTACTGAAAGACTGTTTAGGGTGCATACATAATGCATTTTATATTATACTGATATTCTATTACTATAACACAATAAATATAATTATAATATAGGAATTACTATCGCACTGTGATTACAATAAAAATGTTTAACTTTTTCTTGGGAGATTACAATCTTTTTCTATTAATAACAGAAATGTTACAGAGGGGTTTTTTCTGCTATATTCTGCAGACAATAAGTACATCTCCTGACAATAATCAAAAGGAAAAAAGTGTCTCTCTGCAAGTGATACAATTCTTCAAACTTAGATATCTTGTTTCTTTTCAGATGCTTTAGACTATCTGAGACTTCCATATCAGGTTACTAACAATGATTCAAGGCCCATTACTTTCTGGTGTGGCTGGTAAAGGCCAGACTAGATATCCTGGGACATCTAAAATAATAAAACTTTATCTGCTAGTGGAACTGAATCAGATTGAGACATCCACAGGTTTCCCTAAGCAGTGACCATCAGGCTAAGGCACACTGTTTCTTAGGCTTTGCTGCTGACTCCATCGTTCCAAAGACTCAGTTTAACCTGAAAGATTTAGATTTTACCGTTTTTCTAAACACTTCTTTATTAAGAGATTCTGATGACTTCTGCAAGAATATCCGATAGGAATAAGTGGATCTTAGTTTATTGATTTAGTAATCTCAGATGTATCTCATTGTCCATCTGTAAACACTTGGAGTGAGATTGCTTACTTTCGATTTACCAGTTTATAATTATACACTATATTTTCAGATGTTACTACTGTCTCTCACAGAAATTCCACTCAGAGAAGAACTGCATGACATAATGATAAAATGCCTGTTTACATTATGCACTCTTGCAACACTATCAGAACAGCTGTATTTTAAAAATCAGATCTCTTTCAGTACTTAGGAGAGTGGAAACCTAATTGTATATTCAATGTTTTAACAGCCATTTTTAATAGCACATTCTGTAATTGACCTGTATTTACAGTTTTATCCTGAAATATTCAGGTCCCCTATCTTGTCTTTTTCTTACTGAGACTACTATTAGCATTAAAACCACTTCACAAAAACTGAGAAGAGGCAAAGAAACGAGTTAACAGCAAAGATGATAAAGATTAAGTCAAGTCCTGGATCCTGCTCATCAATATTTTCCTTTGGATTTTCTGTTAGTAAACACATACATGCAACAGGCATACAAAATCAAGTTTCCTCATCCCTTCTGCATTGTTTTGGCTGAGAGAACAGCAAGAGAGAACTGGAAAATAAAGCAGATGCTTATTTCTGCAGCATCTGTCATGGATGTTTGCAAAGTCTGGCAAAAGCAGAAGACAGGTGGCTAGAGACAGTACTAATCCAGAAAAAAAACCCCATTATGAATACATGTGCCTAGGATTGTGTGGCAATTTTTTAAATAAGTCCTCATGTTATTTTCTTTACATTAATAATTAAAGTCAATTGATAAAAGGAAGAAATATTTAGACTGACTTTTAAAACTTTTCATTCAGACAAAGGAGTTCCACAATTTTGGCAAAAAGAAGGTAACTATGTAGGTTTTCTAAGAAGGTATTTTTCAGTTCTGTTATTAAAAACTATTTCAGTAATTTTCCAGAATTTTTAAATAGTAAATAAGTTAAATAAATTAAAATTCTCCAATTTTGATTACATGTATTTTGCTTCTTTTGGATGCTGTATGCAAATAATTTTGCGATACCTGTTCATTTTCCCTGAATTTTTCCCTATCTATCCTATTCCACTGTATTCTTATGAATTTTCCCTGGTTTTACTCTGCAGCTGATGCGTACAGAAAGATATGTATTTTAGAATCATATTTTTCACAGTGTACTTACTTAGCACCTTTTTTTTTCACTGTACCATCAAAACACATTATTTTAATGAAAAATTGTCTTCCTCAACATTTCAGTCATAACCCAAGCCCTTAAAAGCTGAGGGCAGCCTTCCATGAGACCTTTGCCAAGATCAAAGTATAAAAGGGTCAGAGGAAAATCTCTGTAATATTCACCTGGGGAAAATGAAATCTTTCTTATGACTGAAAAAAAAGAGCTATGGGTAGTAACTGTATGAATGCAGTGAATCCATTGAATTTATAGTGGCAATGACAGAAACATTTAGCTAATGCTGAAATGTGGTATTTTATACTGGTTTTGTTATGTTCTTTGAATGAAGAATTCTGGGATCAAAAAAATGGCTTGTTTGGAAAGGACATAGAATCACAGAATCACAGAATCACAACATGGTTTGGGTTGGGAGGGAGCTTTGGAGACCATCCAATCCAACCCTCCTGCCCAGAAAAGATCACCTAAAGCAGGTGGCACAAGAAGACATCCAGGTGGATTTTGAATGGCTCCAGAGAGGGAGACTCCACAACAGCCTGTTACACTGCTCTGGCACCGTCACTGTGAAGAAGTTCTTCCTCATGCTGAGGTGAAACCTCTTGTGTTTTAGTTTATGGTCATTACTTTTCCTCCTGTCACTGGGCAATGCTGAAAAGAGTCTGGCAGCACTCACCTTTGAGATATTTATATGTAGTGATGAGATCCCCTCACAGCCTTCTCTTCTTCACACTAAACAGATTCAGCTCCCTCAGTCTCTCCTCATAAGGGATACTCCAGACCCCTCATCATCTTTGCAACCCTTTGCCAGACCCTGTCCAGTAGCTCCTTGTCTTTCTTGTACTGATGAGCCGAGAGCTGAACACAGCACTCCAGGATCTATTCCATGATCCTGCTGGACACAAATATGAGGCTTACTGGTTGTTCATAACTGGGGTCCTCCTTTTTATCCTTTTAAAAATGATCATGATGTTTCTCTTTTCTCAGTCTCTGAAATCTTTTCCTGACTGCCACAACTTTTCAAATATGATGGAATATGGCTGGACAACATCAGCCAATTACCTCAGGACCCTGAGATGCATCTTCTCATGTCTCTTGAGTTTGTGTACGTTCAGTTTCCTCATGTGGTCTCAAATCTGATTTTCACTTACGTTGCGGGACTTTTTTCACACAATCCTTGTCCCTTAATCCTTGAGGATTAGGGA
This sequence comes from Alethe diademata, assembly GCA_025584955.1. Lineage (NCBI taxonomy): Eukaryota > Metazoa > Chordata > Aves > Passeriformes > Muscicapidae > Alethe > Alethe diademata. Next base: position 60,954,404 of record JANRMJ010000054.1, read on the forward strand.
TTGAGAGTAGGAAGAGAGATTGCCATTGTAAGGTGAGGTAAAAAGTTGTTAAGTATCTCAGTATTTTCCATATTGTTTGTCGTTGTTCTCCTTATATAAGAATGGGAGGCACAAATTCTTTATTCTTTCTTCTTTGGCCATGTACCTGGCCACATCCTGCACCAATTTCAACCTCAACTGTGTCTTATCCCATCTATACACATCCAGGCAGTGTCCATATATTTTTCCCAGGATACAAGTTCCTGTACATTTTCTTACACTTTAGTCCTTATTCAGCCATGCAGGATCTCCTGCCTTCCTTATCTGCTTTGAGAGATCTTGAACTCCAATAATAATCTCCTTATTGAGCTGTCAGCTCTGTTCAGTTCCTTTCTCCCAGTGGGCAGTTTCCTAGTGAGTCACATCCAAGAACTTCTTAAACTGAAAGTTTGCTTTCCTGAAATTCAGGGCTCTGGCTCTACCCTTCATCTGGCCCATATTCCTCAAGACTCTGAATTCTACCATAACCTGAGCAGCCCAGGTCGACACCAATCTTGTCCTCTCTAATTAGTTCATTCCTACTGGTGAGCACCAGGTCTAGTAATGCTTCTCGTGGTCTGTCTATAACCTGGGTTAAGAAATTATCCTCACAGCACTCCAAGAACCTACTGGACACTTTATAACTTGCTGTGCAGATTTTCCAGCAGATGCCATGGTAATTGAATAAAGATTGAGAAAGTCAAGAGGTTAAATAGAAATACATATTATATAAACTGCTGGAAGGTTTGTCATTCATCAGATGACAGCAATGAAACTAAAGATGATTTTTTTTCCCCTTGACATTATTGATCAAAGCTTACTTTGATAAATCTCACTTACTCCACAAGTGGTTTTGTTAATAGATGCTTTCACAGCTATCAAAGATGAGACAGATTGATTTTTAAATCGAAAAAATAAAAAAAAAAAGAAAATAAGCGAAAACAAAAAGAGGTTAGTTAATATCAAGTAGAACAAAATAAGGAGGGTATCAACTGACCACTGACATGATTAAGATATCTCTTCAAATGAAAATGGGGTGAGAGAATTGAGGTTATTCAGCCTGAAGAAGGTGATGGGGAGACTTTATTGTGGTCTTCCAATATTTAAAGGGGATTCATATGAAAGCTGGAGTGAAATCTTCTGCCAAGGCCTGTAGTGATATGGCAAAGGGTAATGGTTTTAAATGAAAAGAGGATAGTTTTATGACAGATTTCCAAGAGGAGGGTGAGGATGGCCTTTCCCTGGCAGTGTGCAAGTTGTGGTTGAATGGGGCTTTGAGTAATCTCATCTGTTGGAAGATGTTTGTGCCCATTGCAAGTGGTGTGGACAATATGGCCTTTAAAAGTCCCTTCCAAAACAAAACGTTTGATGATTTGATATTCTGTATTTGTTTGGTGGCACTAAATATTATACATATATATAAATATTTCATTTCATTTTACTTGAGTGAAGAAGTAGAGACTATTAAACAAAATATAAATGTTGTAGCATTACATGTATTTTAATAGACTATCAACTTAATTATTGTAGCACTATTGTAAAATACAGAAATGTATCTGAAATATGACTCAAACAGCCTCATATACTATGCTTTATGAAAAGTGCCATGTTTTGTCTAAAACGTAACTTTTGCCTAAGTATTGCTCTCTTGGGGAAATTGTTTACTTTTATCAGGTTTAGTATTTTGTTTATTTTCATTAATTAATAAGAAATACGGTAGCAGTTTTTTGAAAGCTTAAGGCATAAAATCATATGAAATATTCTACCACACCCCTTAATCCTGTTTATAGTAAATACTTTATGAAAGTTTTGTGGACAAATTTACATACTGAGTAATATAATTAATTTCACCAAATTAATAATTCATCTTGCAGCTGTTTATATTTGAGCTACTTGTTCATATTATTTTACAGTGTGGTTGAAACAATACAGAATGTTGTGGAAATACATTAAATGCCTAATAGAAATCAGTGACTCCCCAAAATTAAATGATAGTCTATGCTAATAACACAATGTATAACTCACAATACTTCTCCATATGTGTGGTTCAGGCTAGATCTCTAACTTAATCCTAAACAGCTATATGTTAAATTTATTATTATTATTCAGTTCCATCTCATTTGTTAAGAATTTTCCACTGGAATTTATGTGATGGATGTTGTCTATGCTTCAAGTCCTTGATAAAATTTAAACTTTTAATTCCTCTAGCTCCTGAATCATGAAGGTCAAATTCTGCAATTCTGTTGCAAGTCATGCAAAATTTTGTCAAACATCACAAAGACAGGGGGGGAAAAGCAGAGCCTGGGATTACATCAAGATATTTCAAAGTTTCTCTTAAAAAAACAAACCTTTTTTAGTCATAAATAAAGATAAAAAAAGATTCCATTAACTAACTACAGATTCATTTATATTGAACTATTTATCAAAGATAAAACTGCCGGACACTAATTTCAGTTAAATTTAAGTTTTTTTGGTGTTTGAAGAGGATCAAGTTTAATTCAGGTAAGAGAATGAGAATGATTTTTGAAAAAACAGAACAAAACAAAACACCCATAGCCACATAGAAAGAAGCAGTCTGCTTATAAAGTTCTGTCTCTGGGGGAGAGCTTTAACATACCATAGTAGAAGAATTAGATGCTTCTGATTATTTGAGATAAGATAAAAATTAACAGTTCAGTGGCATGCTTATGCCACTTCTATTACTCTTTAGAGAGTCATAGAAGAGCTGGAAATGAGAAAATAGCTGGAGGGGGGAGAGGGAGGATTATCTGACCACAGAAAATCCTCAATTTAACAGGAATATGCAACAAATTGTCTTACAATGTGTCTGAAAATGTATTTGTACTCAAAACAGTGTGTTTAATGAAAAGTTAATGAGTTCTCATCTAGAGCACCAAGTCAATTCCGGTTTCACTGTTGTGTATTCTTAAGCAACTTTAGTTTTAAAAATGAGATATTAATAGTGTAAGCACCATCCAGGTACGTCTTGATAGATAGCTGGGATCCATAAATCATAAAATTTTAATCATAAAAATAACCAGCTGGCCTAATTTAGATACTACTACTACTACATTGGCTAAAAGTATATGAGAGAAATCCTATAATAATAATTAACAAAAAAACCCCAAACATTAGAACGTAATTTTTAAAGACCCATCAAAATAAATACAAAAAAAGGTAATGATTTTTGTTATCAACACCTTACCCGGGAGTTGTTCTGTTTCTGGAATGGGTAATCATAGCAAAAAATAAAATCATAAGTGAAAGAAAATGTAGAGATAAAAAAACTCCAAATCAACCAACCAACCACTACCACCACCACTACCAAAATAATCCCAGTGCAATATTTTTATCAAACTGGATATTTTGGCCAAGAGCAATAATCTGGTGACTTTTATCCCTTTTACGATTTCCTTTCACTCCCACTAATGGTCAAATTTCTGTGATTTTTAGATGTAATGAAAGAGTGAGCCTTAAAATGTAAATTTTTCTGGTGAAGAAAACACTTTCCTTGGAGAAAGTGTATTCTACATTCTACCTAGAAAGATAAGCTAGGAATTGATAATTTCTGATCAAATTTTTAGGAAGGCTTCTATGGAATGTCTGATTTTAGCAAGCCAGTTGCTTGCAGTGGGATATGTCTCAAATTATAGCAAGGAATCCTCCAACCGTCTTTTCTAGGTGTCTGCATGGCTTGTGCATTTAAATAGGACATGTTGGGATTTTTTTTAATTCATACCTTCAACTTAAAATTATAAAATCTAACTGAGTAGCAAGGGTTTGGGTTAGAGCTAGGGACAAAGGCCTTCACATAAGAGAATGTTGTAAGGATCCTTGAAATTATCTTTGTTTGGCCCAGAGGAGAAAATAAGTGCTATATTTCCTGTGATTAAGACATATTATGTGCTTGGGTTTATGAACCTTCCTGCATTTTTGGTAGACAAATGGCTGAATTAATATACTACTATATTAGTTCACTCTGGTAGTATAGTGAGCTAATTACTATATTTTTTTTCTGCTTGAGTGGATGAGAAAAGATTATATTCACTAAGCAAGATAATTTTGAATTTTAGCTAATGTTAGAAACTCACAAGCCTATTTTATATAAGCAATCAAAGAACAGGAATCTAAGAAAAACCTGCTTAAATACTAACTTCTAAAATGAACTTTACAGGAACTCGAAATTCTACAAAAAATTTATTTTAAATAATTAAACCAAGATTTTATTTGGAAAAAATAAATTAAAATATTTTTTCTTGAAGATTTTCATTGTAGTGATATATGTCAACTAAAGAAGTGATAATATCTTCTTTTCTTATAAAAGTCTTTATGCCAACCATACTTACTTTATTTAGAGTTATGGAGGCAAACAAAGAATCACATCTACTTCCTCAATAATTAATTATTTTATTTTCTAGTTTGGTTCTAAGAAACAGCAGTTTTTACACTAAGAAATTTTGTGTCAGGCTTTTACCATTTTGACACCAAAAATGTTAAATAAAATAATTTCATACACTCCTTAAATTTTACATTACAGTAGGCAGAAATTCAGGTAATATTGATAATTCCATTTATAAGATGTAACTCTGCCCAGCTGTAGTCTGGGCATCTGTGACTTAAACAGATGTTTTAAAGTTACCTCCTGTATGATCAACAGATTTCTGACTGGTTTATGCTGGTATGTTGGGATACTCACCACTAGAATTTTTAAAATAAACATGTATTTCTATGCCACATCTTTTTTCTTGTTATACAAAAATTTGGAAATTCCATGTGGAATCAAAATTCTGAAAAGGAATAAAACCAACCTTTGTTTTCTTGGTTTGTCCTGACTTATTTTTCAAGGTTTTGGTATTCAAAACTTCTCCAGGTAGCCAAATTCCCAAAATTTTCAGGTTTAAGTAAGATAATATTTTCCTAGTCTTATGTACTATTTGACCTTCTTACATAAGATAATATTCCATAATATTTTTTAAAAACATTCTGTTATAAAGATTCTAGCAAAATAATCAATGCCAAATCCACATACATGTGAATTGACAGAAGTCTAGGTTAAGTTAAGACCAGAGATGCAGGCTTCTGATGTCTCACATTTTTGAGCTTCACCACAAATAGTAACAAGATTAATGTAAAAAAAAAAAAAAGTTAGAGCAGATAATGACTGTATTGAACACAGTAGAAAAGCAAAACAGGGAATATAGAAAAACACAGGGTCAGCTATGTGAAAGTCTCCTTATTCAACCTAGAACATAAAACATGTTCTTGCTTAGAACCTAAGTGTAACAGTAGCAGACAAAAATATTTAGTTCACTTTTAATTGTGAAACTAAAATAAATTTTAAAAAATCTTCCAGATGATAAGAAAGAAAAAATACGATTAAGTACAGAGTGTTGGATACAAAGAGCTGGCAATAAAGCAATGCCAACACAAATCTTGGAATTTTTAATCAATTGGTCATCTGAATGGCACACTTTGCCCTGACATGCATCTGATGGGATTTAGCCATGGGTTTTGAAGGATTTTGCTAACATCATTATTACACTACTGTCTCTTGTCTTTGAAAAATAAAAGTATCCTGGTGTCTATGAAAATGAAAATGTCAACAGTCATCTACAGGAGTGGCAACAAGGAGAATCTAGGGAGGATGATCAGTCTCATCTCAGTACCTGAGAATCCTTTAGATGTTAATATTGGGCCAGATTCTGCTTACTTTCACTGTCAACAACCTCAGCACCAGAAGGGAATACATTAGCAGATCTGCAGAAAACATCAAACTGATAGGAGTTGAGAGAGAGACTACCATCTCTGTTTAAATGTTAATTTTGTCTTGAAGCATCAATACATGCAGGAATGCGGATGATAATTTCATGGGGTAAAATGGTAATAATTCTTTAATGGATAGAGAGAAAGGAAAAGATTTGTTGAAGTCTAAAGAACAGTTAGACAGTGGAAGAAACAGGAGCAAACACAGTAATGGAAACAAAAAAGGGTTATATTTCAATAAGAGCAAATTTAACAAGGTTGAAGGCAGCCAGCTAGGAAAGAAAAAGATGAGGTATATGAAATTAGAAAGTAATCCTTAAACAAAATTTACTTAAGATGGAGTAATTTTATTAAAATATAAATGTATAGATTTTACTTCTGGGAAGAAAGTGGATATCATTGTCCAAAAGAAACTCAATACAGACAGTATGACAAATCATCCAGTAATGATAAAAAGAACTGAAACAGAAAAAGATGTAAAATAGTGTAGGTATTTAGGTTTGCAAAGCATATATGTTTTCAGTTTGACATAAAAGATATTGGAACAAAGAAGTGGTAAAGAGAGCCACATCTGATTACAAAATATACTTAAATAAGAAGAAAATTCCATAGGGCAAATAGATGAGGTAAAGAAGAAAAGATAGTCATAATGTTAATTGTATATTCAGAAATATAAATATCTGTGGAAAACAGTACAGGATTAAAAAGTTACCCAATTTTATGAAATTAGATATATAGGAATACTGAGAAAAAAAACAAATATCCTTTTCAGCACATGATTTTATTTTAAAAATATTGGCTTAAATGGTCAAACCTGAAAACACTGGCTAAGGATGTATTTAGCACAGATCTAAGATGATTTCTCTTGTTCAAGAAAACATACAGTTACTAGTTGAGTCATAACCACATATAGACACGGTATTTTCAAAGCCCATAAAAAGAAGATTTCTAAGAATGATTTATGAACCTATTCCACTGACTTTTCTTCTGTTTATGATTCCTTGTTTTTCTATAGTTTTTGATTATATAGATGTATAATATTTCTGTTAACTCATTCTAGGTATTATCAAGAGGTTGTGATAAGTAATTAATGTTTCAGTATAATGTTGCAAGTCTGTTTCATTAGACTAATCAAAGCATCTCCCAAAGAAATCTAAATAGCTATAAAATTTACTAGAAATATTATCAATTTAATCTGTGGTTTGTTTAGCGGGGGGGAGGTTTTTTGCTTGTTTCTTTGTTTTGGAGTTTTTGTTGTTGATTTTGTGTTGGGGTTTTTTTTAGGGTTTGGTTGTTGGTTTTTTGGGGGTTTTTTTCCCCATAAAGGAAATTCAGTGTTTAAATGCATATGGCAAAAGTCTGCTACTCCTGCATGGTATTGAAGGTTATTTACGTCAAAACAAATTCAGCCTAGCAAAATGATGGTGTAAGGACTCTTAAAAAGTAAATGTGACTTAAACCCCTAGTGTTCGCACCATCTGCAAGAGCTGAATGTCTGTGAGTGTTATATGTGTTTTGTGACTTTGCCCAAAGACAACAAGTAGCTTGAGATACTATGAGCGTAACTCTTGTCTCCCTCATTTTCAGAGTCTGGTATTTACCTAGACAAAAATTTCCCAAAGAAGATATAGAGCCACCTTCATTTTGTTCAAATGGTAATTTTTGTCAATTAATTTTGTTACAGGGTAGAGGCAAGACTGTAAATAAAATAGCCTATGCTCAGAATTAGAAATACATTGCTGTCAAGGAATCTCACTATATCTGTGTTGTACAGCATTAGGTCAACATGTGGTCCATTTAAATGAAATGCAGTATTATCATTATTACTATTTGCTATTTCTTCTTGAGGACTTTGAATCGTACAATTAAGTTTGACAATACGGATAAAATATTAATAATTTTCAAGATTAATTGACTTGAAACTATCATAATTATATCAGTTGAGAATATGTTTCCTCTTCTCCTAAGTAATGCTGGTACTAAATGGCTGTTACAGTCTTCCACCCCTAATTTCTCTTTTCAGAAATAACATTTGTGCTGTCACTGCTCACACAACATTTGATATCTTTCAGTGCTTTCTGCTTAAAAGTCAGTGGTCAGGGAGGAGCTCAAACAGGCAAAATAAAGAGTCCAAGGACAGAGATTATGAAAGAAAGGAAGACTAAATGTGTTTAGAAAGAAAGACTAAATGTTTGTGTGGGAGGGGAAAAATCTTAGAATAGATTTGCAGTTGTAAAGTTGAAAAGCCTTTTCCCAGTACCGCCACAAGTGCTGCACAGATGCTGTCATGCAGCAAGGTGAATACAATAAAGTCAAGTTGCAATGTAAAGGCTGCATCACCATAATAAATTGCAAGACCTTCAGACTCATACTCAGATAATGATGTTACAGCTACAGTTATGGCTTATTTATTTAACCAAGGGCAAAGTTGTTGAGACAGTTTCATTTTCAAGAAAGGCCTGACAAGGCAGATGGCAGTAATGGCACAGGACAAATGAACTCCTCCGCTAGCTAGCCAATACCAAATACAGCACAGCTCAGGAGGACAGAGTGTGTGCTCTTAAGAGAAAACATAAACCAATGAAATTAAATACCTACTGAGCATTAATAAACCCATTAGTGAGCATTAATAAAATAAAAAGGCTCACTTTTTTACAGCCTTGGGAGTCAGCAGCTCCATTCTCTGTGAACTATTTAGTGGGGCTGGAAGAATGATTTGAGGGGGAGAGCTGGGAAAAGAGTAAATCAGAAGGTACATTTTAAGTTAATGGGCAGGGACTGAATATAGCTAAGGGCTGAATCAGCTGAAGTGAAGGTTGCAATGAGTCTATGAGGAAATTAATAATTCTGTATACAAAGAGGAGTTTCAATAGTATGCAGTAAATAACACCTAGGGACACACATTGAACAATGAGGAAGAAACAAATCATGGAATAGCTGCAGTTTCCTGAGCGACTGTCCTTCAGCTTGAATGGGGTGGGGGTATGGTAGGAAAAAAAAAAAAAGGCCTGTAATTAAATGCCATATCAGAATGAGACAGCATCAAGGTTGCATGGTTCCTTATTTGGGGTTCCCACCCCCATCGATTTGTCTGCCCAGTACTGACTGGATTTCATTTTTTGTGTGATAGACTTGGCGATTTCTCTCTCCTTTATTTCTCCTTGCCTATCTTCAGCCTCTTTCATGTACATCTCTTTTCCAAATTCTGTTGTATGCAACTCTAATGAACTGTATCCATATTTCCAATATATTCAAAATACCAAGAAATAATAGAACAAAAAATTCTAAATAAAACAAAACAAAACAACAAAAAAACCCCCTAACCCAACCTGGCCAAATGCCACAAACAAAACAAAACAAAGCAAAACAAACAAACCCCCCAAACAAAGAGACAAAAAAAAAATTGAAACAAAAACCAAATCAAACAGAAACAAAAAACTGAAGAAGAAAACTGCACAACTTGGTACTAATGCAATAAGTTGTTCACCAATCTCCAGCAACCCATCATTTTAAAATGCTTGTCATGGAGCTCTGTCCCTACTAAACAGTCAATACCTCTGTGCCAGCAACAGAGTTGCAAAAACACAGAAGGTCAAAGTGCATTAGAAATTGACACACACTATAACCATATATATTTTGTGGATCTTTGATTTCTCTGAGGCATTTTTGGTATTTTAACACATCAGAGAATTGTAACTTGCCTTGTAAAAATGTGCTGCCACTTAAAAGCAAGGTTACAAAAAATTTTGCATGTACTCTACTGAACTTTACATGTTTCACTGAAGCATCAAAATTGGAAGCATGGTCACTTTTTCTATAACCAGTGGAAAGCTAAAAAAGACTGTTTGGTGAGCTGAATCTTCCTCTGGACTATCTTCAGTGTTTGTGAATAACATGGAGAACATTTGGCCTCCCCTTAAATGTATTCAAGTAGAAAAATTAAGAAACTTCAGATGTCAAAACTCTTATGAGAAATCTAAATGCTATCATAATGGCTAAGCATTTTTGTCTCTTGTTTTTTTTTTTTTTTTTTTCAGACTCACTTCTATGGCAATAAACAAAATTATAGGAAATGTTTCCCATAACTGACAGATTAACACTAGAGCAAATGGCATTTTGTGATATTTGGATGAATTCCATGTTTGCAATTCTGCTTTATTTTACATCTTTATATATTTTATAATTAAATTAGTTTTTATTGAATTCTTCCTTTTAGTTCTTAAATACATGAATTGCTCTCTAGTATAGAAGCTTCTTGAACACATTTTGTCCATAGGTACACAGAGTTTATCATGCAGATGATTAAAAACTATGCAAATAAAGAAGTGCCTCAGAGACTCTTATTGTAACACTGAACTGTCATTCTTCAGATTGTTTATCCATTCTTGTTCTATTTATCTAACACCAACTTCTTTAATGTTCAGGGTCACAGAGAGAGAAGAACTATATTTCTAGAATACTTCCAGGTTGAACAAAAACATCTGTCAACGATGAAATTTTTTTAAAGCACATTCCATTGTAATACAGGAATTACACTGTAAGTAGAGGTTTAGAACAGGTATATAATAATTAACGAGATTACTTTTTTAATCTGTGAATTGCAGACAGTGGTTTTGGCAAAAATTAAATTTTATTTAGCATCAGATATTTTAGCTTAGTTGTTTTTAAATTTTTTTAGAGTTTTCTTTCTTGTTTTAATGTTATCGATGTAATATTTATTAATTTTTAATTTTCAGACATAATAATTACAAAAGCATGTGAAATGTCTGCAGTTATGTTCACTTGCTTTGCACAAGAAAAATAATTCTGTTTAGTTTCCAGATTTTTTCAAAACTGAATGTGTGAAGTGATTCAGATACAGAAGGTGCAAAATTAATATAAAAAAGCGACAAGAATGAAGGTCCATCTAGCCCAAAACTTTGGTTTTGACATGGCAGCCAAAAACAAGTATCCAAGTAACAAAACAAGGTGAGAAAGGATATATGATCCTTCGAAATATGCATCTTCTTAGATACCATCCATTTTCAGTGACATTTTCATGTAACTATCAATAAGCTTAATATCTTGTTACAATATAGTTACTTAAAGTTAATAATTATTTAAATGTGAAGTTTAAATATAAAACTGGGAATCTTTCTTTCTATGTCTTTCACTTTGCATTATATGTTGAAACTTCTTATGGAATCTAACATAACTTTTCTGGCAACTGAAGTCTGAGTGTCAGCAGTGCATGTATTCTCATTCGACTCTTGAATCATATTTCAAGGAATGACTATCAAATGGTAACAAACAGGTATCATACCCATTTATTTTTTGACATGTCTGCCCATAAAAATATTCTGTATTACAAGAATGAACATTAGATTTAACCATGTTGTTTTCCTTTTCATATGGACTTCTATATAGTGAGCACAGAATTGAGATAGATTCGGGTTTTTAATAAAATGCCAAGCGACATGCTCCTGAGACTATGGTTTCCAGGACACATACACGCTAAGCATGATTTATTTCCACTGTGATGCACTATTTAAAACGAATTTATTAAGACCAAGAAAAGCTGTCCTTTTAAACAAGATTAACCATGGAAACCCACCCTTCTCTCAATACCCACACAATAAAACTGAAACAGTCAAAATACAAACCACTATTTTCTACAGCTCACAAAAATTACTTGAAGTATGATATTTGATAGTCTACACTTCTTGCCTTTTTATTTTTTTTTCCCTTGTTTTTGCTTGTTTGCTTGTTTTGCTTTTTTATGTTGTTGCTGTTGTCCTAGTGGGGCTTTTTCCTTTTTATTTTAATATTTTGATTTCAAGGCCTTCTGGAGAGGTCAGTCCCTCAGCATGTAATTCCTTTCTTCTCATGTGAGCCATCTAAAGCTTAGGTATCTAGTGAGGTGTTCAACTCTAATGAGGAATAAGAGGGAAAGAGGGAGAGAGATGTTACTACTGAACAGAGTTAAATCTAGGCGACTAAACTTCAAATGGCTGAAGTCAGATGTGATGAATTCCATCCTTAAGAGCTTAACGGACCTCCTGACACACTATAATATTTATAGATGACTCAAAGCTACTGAGATGCATTGATAAGAATGGAATACTAATCTGGGCTGCTCAAGGTAAGAACCATAAGATTCTAACGCTCTTTGTCCTCTGCTTGACTTTGCATTTTGGTAGAAGTCACAAATTTGCCCTCAATCTCTTGGGGGTAAGTTGTTCAGGGCCACATGATATGTCATTGTTTGCATGAACTCAGAGAATGAGGCAACTGAAATCCCATTGTGCACTACATTAGACTAGCTCCTGTTGTCCTGGCTTCATTCCAGCTTGGGTAAATAGATTCTGTGTACCTTCATTTCCTTGGGTTTCAACTGCTTGCATTATTCTTCTAGACTTTCTGCTTCAATTTGTTATGTAATATTCGTGTGTATCCTTTAGTACTTACTGTATTTCAGTGGTAGGTGAAGTGAACATTAATAACACCTACCAGTCTCACAGGCTGAATGAAGAAGTTTACACAGCATCTGGAGTTCCAAGGATGAGAGAGACTACAAAAGTGGAGGGCAGATATCATGAAATCGTTCTTAAGTCTCTGTTGGTGTTCATAACCCCAAATGTGTGAGTCACTTGATGTTAAATGTTTTCTTTGTAATGAAGTACTATGACATACTGTAGAGGACAAATAAGCAAAAAAATATATATATAACACAATATAAATATCTCTTGATGCAATATACAAGAAATGCAATGCTATGTAATTCTTTAAAAGGTCATGTCTTAAGCCAATGCCATCAGCGGCGTCTGTGATGGTTGCATCCAGCTTATCGTGAACTTCGGGGAGCCAACTACAACATTTCCAGGGGATGTCTGGAAACAATGATCCAGACCTCTTGTAGGTATGCAAATATAAGTCAGTCCTTGCTTCGTAAATAGTGGACAGCCTGAGGCTGTAGAGCTCTCCTGCACAGCCCAGGGCAGCACACCAGGATATCCCCTTGAGAAAGGATGCTTCTCAAGGCTACTCCTCCAGGCTGAGAGATTCCTTGCCACAACACATTCCCCGTAAGTGATTAATACTATGCTAAACTTTGAATTCTTAACAAAGTTATTGTTGGGGGTTGGGTTTTTGTTCTCTTGCTGTCCCAGTTTAAAGAATTTTTCCCA
>JANRMJ010000054.1:60967837-61002073 GCA_025584955.1 Alethe diademata
ACAGGCAGAGTGCCTGCGGCTGAAAGAATGGACTGGAACTGAGTTATCTGTTCTGTTTTGCTGGTAATTTTCATAGCTACTGTTGTTTCTACTTGTACGGTTAGATATATCAGTAAAGAGCTGCTATTCCTACCCCCTTATCTCTGCCTTAGAGTTCCTGATTCAAGCAATTATAATACTTGGGAGGGAGAAGAATTAAATTCTCTATTTAAAAGAGGAGCTTCTGCCTTTATTGGCAGACACCTGTCCTTCAAACTAGGACAGTTATACAAAGGATTGATTGTGCACATCTCATCCTTTAGACACAAACCATTGACCTGGTCTGGGCCTAGGATTGGATCCAGCTGCACCTAGATGCCTCTCTGAGATGGAGTTTAAAAAGCAAGGGCATCCTTCCAGAACCATGACTCAAAGAGTGGTATGCCCTGACAGCTTTATCTGACCCCACTCCCTATGAAGTAAATAATCAAGTGTACCTTGTCATCAAATCTTGTTAAACCTTTGTCTCATTAATATTAAATTTTGTTAACTCACTGCTTGGTGTTGATAAATTATATCGTCTCTTCCCTCTTGCAAGTGAAGTCCATTACTCCGTCTGCAACAGCTGGGTATGAAAAAAAACACTATCTGTTAATTTACTGAAATAAATTAACTCATTTTCTTGAACAAACAAAAATACACTTTCCTACTGGAGCTGAAAAAGGATTTTTTTTTTTTTCTCACTGATAACCTTAATAATTTACAGCTCATGAGATTTGGTATGGGTCAACTATTCCTCTTCCAGAAGTCATTAATTTGTCATTATTGGAAAGAGCACATTGAACTTACTGGGACAGTGACTTAAATTGAGTCTTAGACTCTAAGGCCAGAGGCACTGTTAAATGGTTTAGTCTGATCACAAGGCGATGCATTTCACCCAGTGTCAAACGCTAACAATATTTGTTTAGATTCTAAATTCCTTACTCATGTGACAATAAACCACAGGAAGCCAGAGGCTCTATTTGTTTCTAAGAGGTAAATAATTTGCTTCCCAGGACTGTTGTCATATCCTGTTACACTTCCATTAGCATGTTAACATGAGAGCACCAGCATATATACACTGGTCCACCTTTCCCCATGCTTGTATAGTGCACTGAAGAAAATTGCAGTATCCTGCAATCTTTTATTTCCCTGCAAAAGCCTCAGCATCTTTTCTGTGTCAGTAGTTAAAGATTCAAGATGCCTGTAGCCTGGACCTTGTGCAGCACATCTAAACTTTCCGTAGATCTAATATCTATGGAAAAGCTTTCAAGCTCATGCCATTCTCTCCGGCCATGTCTTGACCCCACAATCTCAAGCAAAAGCATATTAGTGCTTTTATCACCAATTTCCTTTCCCTCTTGTATATCACAGCTACATCTCTGTCTGATTCCTCAGGTAGACATATGTCAAGGTACTATGTCACACTCCTCCTGATCTGGACAGTTGGGATGAGAATCTAGGGGTCCATATCAGCAACCTAATAGTATAAATTTTATCTTTGGCATTAAATGTGTACTATAATCAGACAGCATCATCTGCAGGGGAAATGGAAAACAGTAGTCCAAATGTTTAGTGTTCTGAAAGATGAATAATGAAAACTGACAGAATACAGTTACCCAGAATAGGAAATTGGAGAAACAGTCGCACTCTCACTGCAAAAATTACAAAAAATTAGTTTATTTCCTCTGTGTGTGAGACATTTCTAGTGCGATAAGGAGTTACATTTTTGGAAAAGATATTGAATTCTCTGAAAAATTTCTGAAAACATTGTCATTGGATATAAAGAATTGGTTAAAAAGAAAAAGAAATCCCAGCAGTACAAGAACAACATTTATCTTAATTTACTTTAATCTCATAATTGAATAAAAGAAAGAAAAAATATGAAACTGTATAATCTTATAACTGCATCATGTACAGTAATTTGTCTATGTAAATTACTTTTGAAATCTATGTTTCAAAGAAGTTGCTAACCACATCATGTTTGTGAGTGTGCCTGAACAATTGAATTAAAAGACCTTATTTCATATAGAGGTGGTGTTATATGGTGTACAACACAGGGCTGGTGATTTTCTCAAGAGTGTGTCATTCTCCTTTTACTAAATACAGGCAATGATGGCAGCTTTAATCTTTCAGAGAAACCCTTAGAGTTGGCCACACTTAGTAAATTTATCTATATGAGTCTTATCCTCTGGGCCCAAAGTCTGCAAGATAGAGCATGACAGTAAAGTATGCCTGCCTTGACTTTTTCCCTTTCTCCAGGCACACATGAAAGGGATATTATTAAAATCAGTCATTTTAAGCTGGAAATACTTCTGTGAATGAGCTATTGGGGAACCTAGGTGATTGTGTCACAAACATCTAAAGAAGTTATGTCAAATAAACCTCACACAGACTATCCATGAAGTTCAATCAACTGTTTTAGATCCTTTTCACTATTTCCTCTGCACTAAGTTGCCCAAAAATCCTTTCCCAGAGTGTGCTATCATGATGAGATAGAATTTACAATGATATGCAATAAGTGAAGAAAAGTTGATATTGTGTTTTGAGAAGTGGTTCCAAGATGCTTATATCTCTATTTTAAAGTAGCTCCAAGCCTCTTCTAAAATTCTAAAACAGCTTGAGAAGATAGCAAAACAAGAAATTACAAGTGTACACAAGCCAGCGCCTCAGTTTTCCTTGTATCACTGTACATATTTGAAGATGAGAGGAATTGCTCCACTTTTCTTCTCTCATCTATCCCTGGCTTCATTTCTCAGTTTTAAGATCTCTTCATTATTTCCTCTCCTTCCTCTTTACTTGTCTCTTTAGCTGTACAGGATCCTCAAAGAATGATAGCTGGATTCTTACCTGCTCTCTCTTATGCTTCCTTTATCTAGCTACTGCAAGAATACTGTGACACAAAATGAATTGGCTATCTCAAGTAATTTCCAGCATATTCATGCTAAATTTAAACTGAGCATACTGTTTTGTAGAGTCCCTTAAGAAGAATTGGTCCTCTCATGATTTTAAAGTTGTGAATACAGGAAACCTGGTGGGAACTTAGACTCCAGCTGGCTAAATAGTGATTTCCCTGAGCAAATAAAGAAATCCCTTTTACAACCTCTCTCTCGAGTCTGTGTCAACACTTGTTTTCTTCTTTTTCTTGGAATATTTAATTCTTTTAAATAATATTCCTACTTTCCATTTTGCATAATGATGTCAAAGTAACATGGTTTCTTTTAGGGTACAGTTAATATTTTAAAGTTCTGATGGTATTTTTCCAATAACACCATAATGCATATGAATATTAATAGTGTCTTGATTTTTGTAACATAAGTAACATGGAGAAACATACATAAGTTGACAAAAATACAGAAATTTCACAAACATCATACAAATCAAATAAATAAAATATACAAATTTCATATGTTTAACTACTGAAAATTATCTGAATGGACATCTACCATCTCTTCCAGGTAAATTTCTGCAAAAAAAATCTAAACAAATATGTGAGATTCAGACATCAAATACTACTCATATGTTTCATCACAGCCTCTGTCACTTGTAGACTATGCCAGAAACTAGGCCCTCAAAAATTTGTCACGTCTGCTTTTACTATGTTCAGACTTTTTTTGAATTCTCTCACAAAAAATTGTAGAAAATTTGTTTCAAGCCTTTGCATGTGATCACACGGTTGTTGTGTTTGCTGGTTTTGTTGTTGTTTTTCTTACTGGTTGATGACAGTAAAGAAAATATCAGAAACTTCTCTTCTTTGGAGTGAAGATGAACTAAAGACATACTAATTTTTCTTCAGAGTGAAGAGACTATATATATAAACATTTTATTAATAGGAAGGATTGTATGTCTTTAGTCTCTTCATCATTGCAAAGAAAGGCAGTTCTTTATATTTTCCTTACTATATGTTTCTACAAGATCTAAATGTACCACCAGCTCTGGAAAATGCTTTGTATTGAAGTTAAAATAAAAATATGAAAATAATACAATGCTGAGTCTATGAGTATGCTGAACCTCAGATTTTATTACTGTACTGTTTAGAAATTTTTTCAAAGACAAATATGAACCCTGTACAATTAGCTTCCTGCTCTTTAATATGTTGTTCATAATTTATCTGAGAAGGGGTAAGTCAAATTTCATCTAGTATAGAATTTGCTCTTGAAATATGAACACAATTTTAGGTTACAGAATCACAAAATAAAAGTAACAAAAAATGAACAAATGAATGCATGAACAAAAATTGTATAACAAACGTAATGATTAGTAAAGGCAGTGATAGCAAAGGGAATGATAATCCTGCTAGGAGAAAAATGAATTGGAGTTTTTAATGAATTGCAGGAATAGGTTCTTTCATGATAAGAAAAATACACATAACGACAGACCATGCAACTTCAGATAACAAGAATTCTTCTTACTTTAAATAGCAGATTCATTTTGGGACTTCCTTAAAACAAATAGGATTGATAAGCAAATATTAAATGGTCTAAGCAATTTTAAAAATGCCATAAGGAATTGTTTCCAAAAGCTCAGCCAAGAGCAATTGCCATTTTACCGTACTCAAGTGGTATGCCTTCTTGCTTTGAAATCAGACACAAAATCAAGTACTTTAGGTGAAAACATATTTTTTTTTTCTCATTTTGACTATACTAAAACACAAAACAATAATTACTTTGACTATCTAGTTAACTTTTGCTCATTTTTCAGGTAGCCATATGTGAATAAAATCTCACAGTTAACAAATATCTTCTCTTTACAATACAATGAGGCATATTTCAGGAATACATTAGAGAAGGACCCAGGTGTTTAAGAATAATTAGAAAATTGATAACTTAGAAATAAATTGATTTGCAATCTATTGAAATTACTTGCTTTCTACTTCTGTTGGATCTGACACATTTGATATAGGCCCTTAGTATCTGCTTCTATTGTCTTCATTATCTGAACCTGCTCAGAGTGTAATGAGTAGCTTGCTGAGGCTATAAATGGAAAGGTAAGTTGTATGTCCAGCTAGTCAAACAACTGAAAACTGTAAGGGTCAATGTAGAAGTACAATGGTATAGTTCGCAGGATAGGTGAGGCAACAAAATTATCTTACCTGAGTTTTTAGACAATTATCATAATTAAGAGAAAGCAGCACACTCTAGTTCTGCATGGTTGCAACGAGAATGAGAGATAATATTAAGCCTAAACAACTCTGGATCCATGTAGATGCACTATTCATTCTGATAAATGTAATACAGGATATTCTATCTATTGTTCAGAAGAGGAAGAATGACCCTCTGGAATTTTAGATTATCAGTCCCACAGAAGGTCGTATGGTCAGTTGAATTTAACTGTATAATTGTCCTATGCTGTCAATTAAAAGGCAGACAACCAGATGATATGCAGGGGTGAATAAATCAATCCATATAATCTTGATGCTTTGCCTTTCCATTTTTTTTGTATCTGGTCTTACAATCCCTTCAGACAATAGTGTTTGTGTTTGGTTTCTACCTCTTCCTGTTGGAGTTCAGAGGATCACAGGAGTCACAGGATCACAGAATCATAAAATTACTTGGGTTAGAAGCGCATCTCAAAAATCATCTAGTTCCACTCCCCTCACCATGGGCAGGGATACCATCTGCTAGATCAGGTTGCTTCGGATCACATCCAAGCTGGCCTTGAACTCTTCCAGAAACCCACAATTTCTCTGGGCAATCTGTTCTAGGGCTGTACTATTCTCTGAGAAAAGAACTTCTTCCTAACATTTAGCGTAAATCTCCTATCACTTAGCTTAAAATTGTTCTCCCTAGTCTTATGAGTATCTACCTGTGTAAAAAGTTGTTCTCTCATTTTTCTATAAGCTCCCTTTAGGTACTGGAAGGCTGCTATAAGGTGAATCCCAACTCCTTTATATGTACACACATCCATTTGGGATCTTGGTCCTTCTAGGAAACAAGCACAGAATGAAGAAGGGTGACTGCTTTTACATAATACTTGAAGAGTGAAGGCGTGCATTTGTGGATTAAGAGTCTGCCTTCTAATGTATGAGGAACAGAAAGACACAGTTTAGCTCTCCTATCCCACAGCTGAGTATGTTCTCCATTAGAACATGAATACCATAAGTAGAAATAGTTCTAGTTCCCCCTAGGATGAATGAGGTATTTAGGAAGAGAGAAACAAATAAAAGGCAAATTATGAGTAAGGATTCACCTAGAAGAGAGGGAAACTTAAAATTCTGAACCCATGCCTGCAATTTTAGTTGTTTACTATTTAGTCATGATCTTATAGGAAGTCCATGGTTCAAAACTGGTTCAGAAGTTGCACAAGTCTCAACTGTCTGTTGTACTGCATCAAGTGCATTTTACATGAGTTAAAGAAAAATACTTTATATATGGAAATGAGAATTTAGCATTCATCTAATAAAAATAAAATCTGAATGGTTTTAATAGTTGATTCACTCATGAAGTGAATATACAGTGCTTGCCTAAGTGTATCCCTAGTTTTCTTGCCTCCATGTGAAACACGTTCACGATCCGATTTTATGGGAAGTTTGATTTCCATATAGAGTCCACACATAGCACTAATAAAGCCCTTAGTATTAGCCTACAGTTTATTTTCTAGTATCTTTTCATCTGAAAGTTCTAAGAGACTGAAATAAAAGGAATAATTAGGTGTGCTTTATTATCCATGTACATAGCAGAAGCCTTTTTCTGTTATTTCTAGTGTTAATAATAAAAATAATTGGTGCAAGTATTTTTTTCCACAATAAAGTTTTTATTTTAAAGCTCCATTCTTTACGTAATTTTGAAAAGCATAATGTTTTTTAAAGTATAGATTTCTACTTGATATTTTAAAACTAAGAAGTTGAGTGAAGAAACAGATTTGCAAAGCACTTGAAAAGATGAATTAAATAAAAAGCTAAGTATCATTGTTTTTTTACAATACATTATATATATTCTGAACAGTTCTACTGCCATGTTATAAAAAGCTAAACATAAATGTAAGTTTTTATGTGTTGTGGAAAATTAACTTTCCAGTAGGTGCCCAGCATTCCTGAGAATATGTACTTGAACAAGACCAGTTCATTTCTAATGAAGGATCTAAAAGGTGATGCAAGATGTAGAGGTCAGTGTGTCTTCGGTACTGATTTCAACAGAAGTTTAGTTCAGGACTCGAGAGAAATTTAAGTAATATATAAGGGAATAATCCTGGAAAATCAATTACAGGACTAAAAGCAATTTTAAAAAATCACAATGGGATTAGCTTTTGGTTTAAAAACAAAACATAAAACCAAGAAAACCAAGCCTCTGGGACTCAGTCACATGCATTAATCACAAAACTATGCTCATACATTGAAAACTTGTGGAAGAAAATAAGAAATGTTTAGAAATCTAGAAAAAAATCTTTCATTTTGTTCCTGAAAAATTTTGTATTTGACTTTAAAGTTGACTCTATTGAGGTCCCTGTTAGGAAACAAGGACATGTTTTTCAATGTGTTTTCTTTCCAAAAAAGTGATTACCTTTCTGGGAAGTTTTTAATTACTTGAAATAATAAAAATTAATTTATTTAATCTATTCTGCAATGTTTTAAAAATTATTGATATAAGTATCTCATCTCGCTCCATATTTCTTCAACACAAAGTGGATTTTCATTGTATCATATTGACTTGCTTTTAAAAATAACATTTTATCTTGAAAACAAAATGAGGACATTTCAGATTTTGACTACATTTTTCCACCTGGTTATGAGCTTGCTTTGCTTTTAGAGTTTTTTTTTTTAATCAGCTGAACTCTTTGCTGATGTTTGCTGTTAGGGACAAATAATTTTATTCTCTTTTCAGATTTAATTAAATTAAATTAAAAATTAATTTGTCATTTTATTGATCATCTAGTGAATTCTTCCATTTTAATTTTAAGATTAATCTTGTAAGGCCATATTACTGAGAATATAATCAAATCCAGGTACCTTAATATTCATCCATGGAGATACTGAATCATTAAAAAAAATCTGGGCTTTTTTCTAATTATTCAGACAGGCATGAGATATTGAGAATGAATGTCACTGACACTCCTGGGAAGACAAAAATCTGTAATGTGGGGAAACAAATAGGCAAGAGCTGTTTCTTTCATACATATTTTTGTTCTTATAATAACCTTGAGATGCCCTCAGATCTTTTTTAAATAGCTAGTTTAAAAATAAGCATGTATAGCAGATTGAGCGTTCTAGGTAAAAAATAGTCATGGTTATATGCAATCACGGGGTTTTGAACACACTTTGAGTGTACTAAATTACATGATGAGATGATTCCTGTTTCTTCAAAGCTACAGAAAGCTTATCTGTGCAAAGGACATCAAAATACATTTAGAATGAAAGGAAAAGCAAATTGCTAGTCCTGTAATAAAGATTGCAGCAAACATCGAAAAACATAAGGAGGATATCTGATCTATTATAATAGAGGGAAACAGTCCAACAGTAGAAGAACTGCAGGAAAGGATAATAAACCAGCACTTTATTGATTAAATCAATGTTAATACTGTCTCTATAAGAGAGATTTTTATTTTTTTTTTCTGACACAGACTTTAACTTCTGGTTTAGTTAAGAACTTTATATCCTGGATAAAAAATGGACAATCCATCCCTCTCCCCCTTCCAACCCCATGACTCCCTCCCCAGGATAGCCCAATCTGTTGCAAAATTTTTGCAGATAATGTGAATTTTGCATTTCTCATCAGCCTACAACTAATACAATTTTTTCTTTTTTTTTTTTTTTCTGGTGGACTGTTTCAGTCCTCAGAGAAAACACCTTTAAACCATTCAAAATAACACATACTCTGTTTACATCAAAATACCAGCCTGTCCATATGAACACTCCAGTCTGGATATTAAGAATACAGTCCAATACAGTCAAGAAGTGAATATATTGAAAATCTGGGTTTCTCAATAAGTTTAATAAAATGCAATTTAAGACATTTTCATAAGCACATTTGGGTCTAGTCCATAGGTGTGCAATGTCATCACAAAATTCAGCTCCTTCACTGGCAGGTGACCATTTTAAAAATGTATTTGTTTTTAATCAAGCTGCCCAAATAGAAACTTCTGTAGTCAATCTTTTTTGGCTTAAATACACTTGTCCACTGTTAACCAAGTTTAATACCTGATTATAATTTTCAATGGCCTGGAACAAAACACCAGCTGAAAAATGGGATGTGACTTTTAACTGTGCATGATAATAGACCCCACAAGTACAATCTAAATAATCTACTTTCTGGGGAGGATAGCTACTTATCCTGTAAAAATTTCTAAGATTTTAAAATTTTTTCAGCAAATATACCATAACAATCACAATTTTATTTAACTTATGTGGAGACAGTTTTTTATTTGTTTTAATATTGACTATTGAAAAAATAGGACTTTAAAGAAACCCCATACAAACAGACAAATAAACTATATACCACAATCATTCACAGTGAGTGAAATAGAAATCTAGTAAACTAATAGACATCTAGAAAACCAATTATTTTTTTTAATACCAAAGGCAGATTTTCTATTGAGAACCAAGAAGTTTGCACTAAATTAGAAAAGTTGCATGAACAAACAGATATAAACATAAAATTTGTATTCATGAGGATACATCTGACTTGAGAGACAGTAAGTATTCAAAATAACAGAAATTATGTGTCCATATATATTACTGTTTCTCTACCAAGCAATAGGTATTGAGTAAAAAACAATAACAAATGGTTCATAAAAGTGGATTAGAAGTTGTACTTAACTACTTAGGAAGATGATTTTATATTTAAGGGGATTCACTTGATGTCTGAAACAGACTTTGACTTTAAGAGGAAAGAAGGGATCCTAATATAGGTTCCCTGGTGAGGAAGTTACCACTAAATAGGAATTCTTATAAAATTCTGCAGTTGCCTGTCGAAGGCCACCAGAAAAATCTTACTTACAGAGTACTTATGTAGCCATTAGTAGCCCTTTAAAATTATGATTTTCTACTTTGGTTTAAGAAGATTGAGGAGAAGCTATGATCAGAGTCTATTTATCTCACCTTATTTTTAGGGTGTAAAACTTTTTGTATTTTGGCCTTAGCTAGACTCATCAGGGCAGATGTTCTGCTTAAACATGATTGTCTTAATTATAACAAAAGTTATCTTACACCAACTCAAGAAGCTATGAAAGAAAATTTAAAAAATGACCCTTCTCTTATTAAAAGAATAAAACATTTAAAGTCCATGCCCTCAACTTGTGTAACAAACGAATCAATATATTCAGAACTCTACACTATCACTTTAAAAGAATATAACTCAGGAACCTTAGGGTGGCTATCTTATTTCCCTGAAGTGTTGAATCCCATTTTTCAGAGCAAGTTTAATAAATAAAAGACAGTAGCTTAGCTGAAGTTAGTGTCAGACCATTTTCACAAAAATCTTTTTGACCTTAGCTCTGGTTCAGTTAGTCCAATGGAAGAAGAAGATTAATAAACCTTTCAAATCTTTTCTATTGTAAAAAGTATTAAATGAAAACAGGAAAAGTGCAAGATGATTACATATTTTTTTCAGAAAGTTGTAGGAAAGAAGGAATTTAGATATGAGTTAAATAGCCATGTAAGACAGTTCTCTCTGTAATGCACATGATGAGATAAATCATCTGGAGTAATTAAAAAGAAAAAACAGCATCACTCCCATGGCAGTATATTATTTGCCTCATGGAAACAGAAGGGATTGTGGACTGCCAGTTAAAATGTTAAATAAAAATAGAGTCTGAAAAAATCTATTAAGGACAATATATAGGTCTCCAATACAAGTTAGTGAACACTGTCCTCTACTGATATATAAAATCAAATATAAATTGGTTATGACTGTTTTTCAAGGTAATATCTGTAATTTTAAAGATTTTTTTGTAGTTTAGTTTCCCAACTATAGCATCTATAGAGATTTTCGGATGCAAATAATCCCTGCTGCTAGTAACATTAAAATGAAATTGCCAGCATCTATCAGCTGAGTGGTAAGGACATATTAACACTTTTTCCTCTGCAAATATAAAGATAAGTACAATATACCAGGTAACACATTTTAAACACTGACACATTTTTCTTTTCCAGACTTGACTTCAATCAAGAAAGCAAAAGCAATGTGCCTTTTGTGATTCTACTCAGTAAAGAGGACATAGAAATGAAATAGGTTCATTTATCCATCTTACAAAGTAATGAAAATATGCAAGTCTGTGAGCCTGACCATAACATCCATTTCTCGGAATTTAAAATTCACTGCTTTTTAGAATGTCCTAAACAGGAAGGGAGGCAGGAGGATCTTCAAGTCCAACTCCTGACTAAATACAGGTCAAAATAAAAGTCAAACCATATTTCTAAAATGTTTCATGAATGCAGTGTTGGGCCCATGACCACCTCCCCACAGAGCTGGTACCAGTGGTTGACAATTCCCTCATTGACAATCCCCTCATTCTAATATATAATCTGAATTTCCCCTGTTACATCTACAAATCAATCCTTTGTGTCTTAATGTAGTTACAAGAGAAAAGAGATGTTCACCTCTGTCTGCTCTGCTCCATGAGGAAATTTTAGAGAGCAGTAAGGTCACTCCTCCCTGGACCAACACTCACTAAAACTAAAGGGAGACCTTTAGTTTTATGGATTTTTAATTCTTTTTCTGCAATTTTCTTGTCAATTCTGTGTGAGGCTTTGGTTTATAAATGCCAGAATTCATTACTAGGTCATCTTCCTTAGAGGCAACAAAATTTCTGACTAAGTTGGGAAATAATACATTTATATGAAGTATAAATTTCAAATATATTTGCACTAGGTCTCCTTCACTTTTCTTTATTTTTCCCTTGGCTTGTAATTGGTACATTTGCAGCTTTTTTCACTTATGTGTTGGATTCAATGATTGTTCTGGGCCCTTTCAACACAGTCAATTCTATGATTCTATGATTCTTTGATTTTTGCAGTAGAAATTACTATATTAAACAGAAAGTGACAACACTGAACTTAGACATTGGAGTCAGTGTTTTCAGAGCTCACTCAAGGAGTACCTTGGAGAAAAAAACGCAAAAGGTGCATTTTGACGTAATTTATTATATATAAATTTTTTAAAGTTAATCTATGTAAAAATATAGATGAAAATGAAGAATAATCTAAAAATATTTAATAATGTAGACTTAAATATTTGTCCTTAAAATAACTACTTGTATTCTTATTGACCAAAATACTGCATTTTTGGTAACTGAAACTTAGCCAAATGTTATTAGCATTAAAGCATTCAGTATGTTTTCTTTCTATATTTCTTTAATTCTAAAAGAAAAAAAGATTGATAAAATGGAAAAGACAGGAAAAAAATCAAAGAAATGTAAACTCACGTATGTGTTATTACAGCACAGCATCTGTAGGCGTCCATTAGAGTCAAGTGAGATAAACTAGCATGGAGAGATTTTCCTCTGCAAATTGCTGCAGCAAAATGAATTCATTTGATCACTTATTTCAAACTGAAGGTGTATAAACACTGATTGCTCTGCCTTTGATCTCTTCATGTTACAAAAGATTTTTCAAACAAAATCAGGCTTCTGTGAGTCTTTGCAGTTACAGTTTGGGGAAATGTAAGTCATACAAGAGAAATGCTAATTAGACGGGACTACAAAAACATTTTGAGTTTTTTAACTCTGTCATAATCATCTATTATGGAAGCAACAAGTTGATCTCACTATTTGTTGAATTAAAAAATATTGCAGCAAACTAACCTTGAGCCGTCATTTCCATAATTGGCTCTTTCTTGCTATGTATTAATTTACACATCCATTTGATTACTCTTCTTTAAAAAAAAAATTCTAAAGAAACATTTAACATAGACTGCACATTAACATTAATTTCTTATTGTGCCTTTCTTCAAGTTGTCAGGTTATGGGGAAAAAGAACTCTTTTTATAACCAAGATTTCACTGAGCGGTGTAAATCATAGAATTATTTAAAAAGAGGGGGAAAAAAAGAAACATAAAGTGTTAGGTAGATTTAATTGTCCTAGAAAAAATAGGCATGACATTTCTATTATTTTTTAGTAAAAAGTAATATTCAAGTGCTTACCTCATTGATGTAGATCAAAAGTTATAATTTTTGAAGCCAATTAATTTCAAGAGAGAGAAAGTGTGATTATATCTTAGAAATGACACTTCATGTAGCAGAGTTTCTATGCTCCTTCATTAGCAACTTAGTTCAGTCAGTAGATCCAAGTAAGTAGCTCTGTTTGCCCATGGCCATTCAAATTTAGAAATTGCAATGGCCAGCACTGCTTTAGGCTACCACATGACCATTTACATTCTGAAACATCCAGTTGACCTCTCAGGCAAAATGACACGTTGCTTAAGTGATAAAGGGTTGATGAATGTAAAGGGTTTGGTTGGTTCCAGCATAAAAAAAGAGAAATGTGACTACATCTTAATGAAAATGATATGATTAGAATATTTTAGGATTTGGAATGGGATTAAACGAGGCTATGCCCCATGCTAAAGAAGAAGGGGGGAAAATTAAAAAAAAAAAGTACTTGGAAGACTGGGTAAAAACATGATTGTTAGGACTGAAAGACATCATATTTGTCCTAAGTTGTACTAAGGCCTAGAACAGCATTAAGGAAAATGTAAGAAATATGTGAAGTTTAATTTGAACACCATTCTGGTTACTCTGTTTAATAATCCTTCGAAGATGTTTTAAATTTCACATAAACGTTCATCCCTCTAATTCTGAATTTGTTTGTGGAAGTTCTCAAAGAGCACAAAGAATAGATAATGCCTTCTGAAGTGCAGACAACTGACATTGGTTTATGAAATGAATGTCCCTTGCAGGGTGTGCTT
Organism: Alethe diademata; assembly: GCA_025584955.1. Taxonomy (NCBI): domain Eukaryota; kingdom Metazoa; phylum Chordata; class Aves; order Passeriformes; family Muscicapidae; genus Alethe; species Alethe diademata. The sequence goes on from JANRMJ010000054.1 coordinate 60,981,694, forward strand.
CAATTGGGGTTTGAGCTAGGGTACAGAACTGAAGAATGATTCATCAAACTTAAGCTCAATAGAGATTTTTGTATTTTTTCTACTGACTTTCATTAAAAAAACAAACCAAAAAAAACCCAAAAAAAGCCCACCAAAAAACCACTTATCATATATGTATGTATTTGTCTCAGTTTGTTACAGATGGTGCTCCCATACAATGTAATTTTGCATATTCTATGAAATCTGAGATATCTGCACAGATCTGGCAGATAGGATATGACTTTTAGAAGTTGAGTTGGTACTCAGTGAATTCTCAAAAGCATGAGATGATTAAATCAAGTCCTATATGTAGACATTTTAATTTTGTTTTCTAAAATATGAATCCTCTGACATCAAATCAGATCACAGATTCACAGAGTGGGTGAGGTTGGTAGAGACCTCTGGAGGTCATCTGGTCCAAACCCCTTCTCAAGAACCTCTATGTTTCAGTTTGTGCTGATTGCCTCTGGTCCTCTTAGCAGTCTGGCTCTGTCCTTGCTGAGCCATCTCTGTGGGTATTAGTGTGTACTGGTGAGATCCCCCTGGGGTGATTTAGGCTGCACAGTCCTGGGTCTCTCATTCTTTCCTCATAGGAGAACGGCTCCAGTCCCTTCATCATCCTTGTGGCCTCCCTGTGGACTCTGTCCAGTATTCCTCTGTCTCCCTTGAGCTGAGGAGACCAGATTTCAGGGACATTCACCACCAGTATTTGAATAAAGGTGAAGGATCACCTCCCTTCATCTACTGTGAAAGACTGAACAGCAGAGTAAATTTACTCCAATTGGAGAGTGGAAAAGGTAGCATTAGGAATATTGTCATCTACTCAGCTACCTCCAGGTTTGTTTATTTCTTTATATTCAAGACAACAGAGTTTTGATGTTGAATTACAGTATTCAGACAATTATATAGGCTTCTAAAGAATTTTAGGTGAGAGATGGAATGGCAAAAATCTGAAATACACACCTTAAACTTACAGAGAAAATAATCCTAAAATTGTAAGGTAAAGTTAAAAATTTGCAAGGAACATCAAATCTTTAACTGTATGGCATATTTTGTGCCACTTTTTTATTTACCTTCCTGGAATCACCTTTGGAGATTACTGCTGTAATTATTGTTTGTCAGCCACAGAAGCTTATAAGTGTCTGGGACAGGTGATTTGCAAGATAGAGTACTTACACATAGGCAGAAGGAATTTTAAACACATAATTTGTTTACTTATTTATTTTTATTTTAATCTTTGGCTTTTTTTCCCTCTCTAGTTTAAATGCTATCAGTCCTTGAGGACATTTGCTATTTTTTTAATGAAGGGCATGTGCATTCTACCAGAAAACCTGAATCCTATGAGAAAGAGGGCACTATTTAAGAAGTCGAGGAAAGCTTTATCTTTCTCATGCCATGTTTCTCTCTTCTTAAGACACACAGTATGTTCTGCAGTGTCTTGAGACTGTGCTTAGCATTCTTACACTGAAAGTGCCGGCACTAGAACCGGGAACCCTCTGTTTTGCATACTAATCACAATCTTCATTTTGTTACTTACTTTTCCCATACTTCTGACTACTTTTCTCTTTTATTCCCTAGTATTAAGTGTGTTACTTCTTCACAGTGTAAAAATTGTCCCTCACAATATCTAATAAATTTAATTAGTTGAAGATAAAGCCTGTTTAGGTTATTTCTTTACAGTAGTATACTTTAAAACATCATATCTCCTTAGATATTGACATGTATAAAGAAACATAGAGGCAAAAAAGTTCATAACAGGCCAGTTGAGGAGCAGTAGTATCTTTCCTTCCTTGCAATAAAAGCATATTAGTAAACACAAATACTTTCAAGTGCCTGAATTGTCCAATTGTAAGATATGTCCCTGAATTATTGAAAGAAACATGGACGAGTGTGCAGTTAAATGTCATACTACAAGCAACAGTGCTATGAATTTTCCATTAGTTTCCAAGGACAATTCATACATTGCAATAAATCGGTAGGACATCTAATAAGCTGTAGAATCTATTTCAGACTACTACATTTATCCATTAAATTTTTTTAAAACAGAACTTGTTGTTTGTCCCATTGATAAACCAAAATTACCACTGTATTTATTGGTACAATTTACCCACCAATAATTGCTCTGTTCTACTGGAACTTTTAGGCTGATATTCAGCTCCTTAGAGTAGGGATCTAAAACACTGCTGTCTAAGCAATGTCTAAACTCTGCTCACAGTTTATAAAGATCTAACAAATGCAGTTGTCAGAATTTAGAAAAATAGTCAACCGTATGTGAAGCGAGAAGACTTTTCCTGGCAACGCAGCTCTCAAGACTTCAGTGACTGGCATTCAGTAGGCAAACATGAAATACAAAGCTGCTTAGGTGCACCAGAAGATATACCTTTTCCAAAATAGACTTGAATAGATATTTACATCTCCAGTGCATTTTTTTTCAACTTACCTAGGATTTGAAAGTAGATGAAAAACGAATTTATATCCTCTTTCTTAATAATTTTAAGAAATTTCATCCATTATTTTTCTGAAAAGCTATTTAGTAGGAAAACTTAGAGAAAAGTTAATTACTTTTGAAAAAATGCTAATTCAAATGATGGGTAAGATTTTCAAAGATATTTAGCCATGGGTCTAGGTCTGTTCCTTTCAAATTCTGTTTTACGTATTTGCATGTTGCCTCAGAAAAAAAAAATTAAGCATCAGCACCCTGTGGAAAACTTAAAATGTGTTCTTTGGCATTTTTACTAGTAATTTTTAAAAGTCTCAGTTCACTTCATGTGAGACAGCTGTTTTCAGCTCAAAGTATTAAAACAGTTTGAATTTGAATATTGGAAACTTAAGCAGCTAAAGCATATGCGCACCATGGAAATATTAATATAAGCAATGAATACTACTTACTCAATGAAAAATGAGCAATGGATAACATGGAAAAATCCTTTTAGACCTGTTTTTTGACTTGCTAAAACCATAAAAATGTGTCTCTCAGATTGCATTGTCAGATTTACCTACACAATTGTGATACAGAGCTGATAAAACTTCATTATTCATAATTTTCTTTCAGAAGGAAATAAATTAAGATTAAATCTCTAATAATATGTAAACAAGTGTTTAGGATAATCTAATTATATTGTTTGATTGCATTAGTTCAGGAAACAATCCCACTGGTTTAGGACTGAAAATAACCTACTACAAACATCCAGCCAGGGCCTCTATTACCTCCTGTGTAAATCATGTCCTTCTCCAGGAATTTGATAGATGAGTCTCTGTTGGAACCCTTTTCCATGCCTGCTTGAAATACACATTTTTTGAACCCATTATAGCCTCTTTCCAGGCCATAAGTACCTGGCACTCTGTGAAAAGTGAATACATCTTTCCAACTGCTATTTGGCTCTGATATGAAGAAATTACTGTCAAGGTTAATTATCCCATTCAAAACCAGTTCTCACCTGAAGGCTTTCCAAAATGTTTTTGAAGTACCAGAGAGATTAATTTGCCAGACAAACTGTGTGAGATGCATGTAGATGTGTAAGTATAAAATACATCATCTATTTCAGATCCTAAATTTTCCTTTGAATGTAAAAATTGTCATATATTCTCAGGATTTGGAGTTATGTATGAAAGCCCAATAAGAACAGCAAACTGCTATTAGAAGGAGCTAAAGAGTTGCAATAAATATGTTTCTGAAACTATTTTACCAAACTCAAACTGGCAATCACTTTCAACCAGTTTGCTTTGCTGTACTTGAAGTTATTATTATCTTTCACCTATCAGCTGAATAATACATTATTTGGTTCCACACATTAACTTTCTCTAATTTTTTATCTTCAGAATTATTTTTAAATGCAGATAATAGTACAATTAATTTCTCATCTTATATAAAGCTAAAAATTATTTACAGTATGATTTTACAAACAAAAAATATGCCTTTTGTAAAAAAAATGTCCAGAATATAATCCCCAATTATTTAGAAGAAAACTCTTGCAGCATAGTTTATGCTGCTTTTATAATCCTTGAAATTTTCTCTTTTGTATTAGGAAGATCAAAAATTAAGTTTGGAATCATCTTAATAAATTATGAATGAATTCAAAATACCTGATGAAATTGACATTTTGAAGTAATCCCATAATTTTAGCTGCCACCAGTTTGGCTATAGTGATGCTCAATCTTAAACCTGAGGATTCTTTAAAAAAAAAATAATGTGTTGAAGTTCAGCTGACTGCAAAGGAAAATCTGACTTGAGCATTGTATAAGGAAGTGGGTTGCAATGAACACAATATTAATATGTGGGTGCTGACATGTACACAGATGCCTCAATAGTTCTGAATCACACTCGCAGTTCAAGCAAATAGGATGCAAAACATTATATGCTCAGCAGTGCAGCCAGTTGTATATTGTGAAATTCATTGTGTGGCAGCCTGTAAGCTATAATCAGGAGTTGTATTTTCTCAGATGCTGAATTCTCCAAAGGAATTAGGAGAAGAGACTGTATAACTCACCTTCAGCAATAAAAATTTCATCACTCCACCCAAGTTCTGCTGCCACACAAAGATTATCATGATTCTGTGGAACTTACTAAGCATAGTGGTTATTGGAGTGAGCATACACAATCCTTCAATTCACAGTGATGGTATTTTTTGTTTGGAGAGGAAATGACATTATGCTGCTTTGATTACACCCTGTCATCAGCTCTTACTGAGATCAGTGGATTCCATCTGAACACACAAATAATGGAGAATGTGATAGGATTATGAAAATACTGTCTGGAGGGCTGTGCTTAGATTTAACACAAATTTGATCAAATTACTTTCAGTGCAGTCACTACAGACCACTGAACAAAAGCAAATTCCTGGGGAAGGAGAAAGGGAAATGAGACAAAGAAGAAAGAGGGAGAAGAGAGATCTGAAAGGACATCAGTCTTCCTGTACTTCGTTGTTCACTGACCTCACAAGCCACAGCTCTTCTATCATAGTTCTCATAGCTCTCCACAACTTCCTCTCACATTTTCAATGCTTAAATTTCTGTAGCCATTCCCTTCCAAAACCTACTTTCAGGATATTTTGAGAACAATTGCTCCAGCTGAACTTCCAGGCTTAATCTCTAAACAAGGGTTCATTTGATCAGCTTATAAATTGGAGACTTTTCTACTGATGTTACATCACAATTTAAACTAAAATTGTGTTTATCGCAAATCTTAAGTACTGAAATCCTTAATGAAAATTAGATCAAATTAACCTGGTACTTCCTATCCATGAAAACAATGCTACAACCCTGAAAATAATTTTATTTTGTTTCATTGAAGTTTTGTTCCGGATGTCATCTGCTCACAGCAGTATAAGTAGCGGGTGTGAAAATAAAATAACAACAATAGTATTTATAGCTGGGGCTTAACTACAGCTAAGCTCCACACAGGCACATGTTCACTCCTTTCCAGTGGGAAGTGAAAAGATAAAAGGGGAGAAACTAATGGATTGAGGTAAAGACAATATAATAGGCAAACTAAAACCTGCACAGGCAAGCAAAATCAATGCAAAAAAAAAAATTCAGTCACTACTTCCCATCAGTCAACAGGTGCTCAGCCATCTCCAGGAAATCAGGGATCCATCATGTTTAATGGTTACTTGGGAGGACAAATGCCATAACTCTGAATATTCCACCTTTCTTCTTTCCACATGACTTCTGGGGGGGGCGGTTCTTGTTTTGTGGTTTTTTTTTTTACTGAGCTTGATGTTATATGGTACAGAATATTCATTTCACCAGCTGGGGCAGTATTTTATTAGCATATTTCAATTTCAATGTATGAAATTTATCTAAATAACCTTCACAATAGTTTTCCAGGTGGTATATTAGCTTAATTTTGCAGATACAAGAACACTAAACTGTTAGGAAATAAACTGTTAGTTTATGCCTGGAAGCAAAAAACAAAACAAAACAAAACGAAATGAAACAAAACAAAACAAAACAAAACAAAACAGTAAAGTTCTCATAAGTATTTCATTCAACAGCGGATGAACTTTGTAACAAAGATTTACAGAGATTTTGTGACTTTACACATCTGTTTAGATGTCTTGTAGTGTGAATGATTATTCTGCAAATCATGTCCTGCTGAGAAAGTTTTGGTATAAGGCCATTTTTCTCAGGTGATTTGTTTTACATATATCCAATCTAAGCTGGGCAGACAACCAGGTGCTGAACTAGTGAACTAGTTCTACCTCTCATTGTGTCCATATAATATTGCGTGTTAGGCCATTTCAAATACATCTGTAGTTTTCATGTTTGCACAGAAATGTTGCATTTGCACAGTATTTACTGAATCTTGTGAAATGTCATTTATTTGCATTTATAATACGACTGCTGCCTTATCAATTTGCCCATAATTTTCCTTAATATTTGCCTGAGTGGTTATCCATCTTACATGGACAATCATGTCAAAATTGTCAATACTCAATATTCATTTTTCTTCTCCTTTGAATATTTTCAGTCATTTAGTCATGAGGAATGGTAACACACACATAACTTATGCTAGTGATTTTTAAAGCAAGCGTTTTCAGCATTACTTGTAGTGAAAATCACTCAGGAATATTACTCAGTGAATATTTAATCATAAGGAAATCAGTTCATTTGCAAACAAAAATCAGAAAGTAAAAAGCATTCTAAGATTCTGTGATTCTTATTTGGAGTCACCTTCCTGTATTTCTCTGTGCTTCCTGCAAGATTACTTCAGTCCAGAACAAAGTCAGTTTTGAGGATTGTAGCCTAAGGGGATAATTTGAAGAAATGCAATTGTAGTCCTGTCTGTGGGAATATTATTTATGGATCATGATGTACAAGGACTAAAGAACACACACTGATTGTAAAATCTTAGAGGAATAACTGTTGCCGATTTTTTTTTCTTCAACTAATAAAGTTGATAATATGTAGTTACCAAAAAGAGAATCAAATACAGAACATTAAGATGGGACACTAAAATATTTTTTGATGCAATCAAAGGATATCTTAGGCCTAATATTCCCATTAAATTAAATTTAGATTATACTAACTACAAGTGTTGATGATACTCCAGAAACCATAAAACTAGACAACCAACTAATCAACTGGCCAACAAACCAACAGATGTAGCAATTTAATGTCTACTTCAATACAAAATACCAAAAATATTTGTTGCAATTTATCAAACAATGAAGTTACTATACTAAATGATTAAAAGGTTAAAAAAGTCAACTACTATAATTTTTTTTCCAAGGAAATAAATACATAGGGTATGATTCTAGAAAAAAAATTATGTCATTAATTATTATTTCAGGATTAAATTATATAACTTCTCATTAACTTATATGAAAATAAATTCCTTTATGTGTGATAAGTAACCTTAGATAGAATAGTGTCTCAGTCTTCCATTTTTTATTTTAAAAGAAGTGTTTTTGCTAAATTGGGACAAGTTACAACAACTAAGTATTTACAAAGGCAAAATTTCTATTCAAACTCAACAGAACATTAAAAAAAACCCTATAGAACTTAAATAATAATAGAAACCATTTTAAAACAGGAGTCCATTATAAATACAGAAATGATGGGAAATACAACAAATATAGTGAAAATATAGTCATCAACTGAAGAAAAAATATGAGAGAATAAACATACAGTGTATTTTGAAATAAAAGTACTGTAGTAGCAAATGATTACAGATGCAAAAGACCGGGGAAAATAAAAATATTATTATTATTAATTTTTTTTAACACGTGCTTAAGAGCATGTGAAGATTTCAGAGTGGGGCTTTTGTTTTTTTTTTAATTATCTTCAGGTGGTAAAGAAAAAACCTAACTGCTATTTTTATTATAAAGTCATGTTTTATCCTTGTTTTTTGTATCCTTTTTATATTGATACGCTCATAATTGAAACTTTGTATATCAATCTTAGGATCTCAGTTCTATCTTCAGGAAGAGTTCATTAATTATAATACATACTTACATTTCTGTGAGGAGGATGCCAGCCTTTTCATTCCCAAGTGTATCCTAGATTCAGCCCAATGAAAAGAATGCTCTAGGCACCATCTTTAACTATCAATAAAGCCAAGAACATATCTGTCTTCTGTGTAGCATCCTTCAACAGTATTTCAGTGTTGTTTCTACCTGAAAATACACTTTAAGTCAGGTTTTAATATAACTTATTTCATAGAAACAAATATCAACCAAAAAATAATCAGAAAGAAAGAAAGAAAGAAAGAAAAAGAAAGAACAAAAACAAAACAAGATCAAATAGGAAACTTAGCTGAACTGGAGAGTTTTTCAGTAACTTTGAATTGGAAAATGAATAGGTTAAAAAAAAAAGTTTGCTGGGTACCATCTCTCACTGACAGGTGTTACTGGGCAGAATATGAGCTAGAATTTACAGCTTGGTCTGGGACTAGGTATCACTCCTTGCCATAAAACCTTAATCATTGATAGTGTAGACATTTTAAAAAGAAATTTTAATATGGAAAAACCTGCACGTAATTGGACAACTCCCTTGCCTGAAAAAATATTGACAATATAGTAATTTTCTTTAGAGAAATTTTGATCAGAGCTTGACTTGAATCAAAGGATAATAAAACATTCAGGAAAGGAAAAAAAATTCCTGATGTATAAAGGTGAGTAGGTAACACACATTTCAAAAGGATGAAGGTGATATTTCCATTGATGCAACTAACAGACAAAAGTTCAAGAAGAAACTGTCTGTCAAGGTAGAATAATAGAAGTCTGCTGAAAATAAACACTTAAAAATACGTTAAAGCAAGAGGCAGATTGAACTTAAGATGTACCTAACATTTGCTACCACAATGTTGTGTGGGTGTTAGCATGCAAGTAAAAGAAGAATGAAAAGCATTTTTTTTTCCTTCAGAACTGAATGCCAAGAACAGTACTCACATTTTTTTGGGTACATGAGTTTATACAACACATTCTAAAAGTTGCAGAAAGAAAGGAAATAAAAAATGCATAAAAATCAGAAAAAAAGATAGATGAAACAGTGTTATAAATAAACTAGCTTTAAGTAAAATGAAAATTAAGGATGCATGGAAATAAAGTAAGAAATTACACATAAAAATATAGTATTCAAAATTATTTTCATTTTAAGTAGTGCAAAGGGAAAAAAAAGAAAAGGGGAAAGAAAAAGTCAATAAAATTACGGAATGGACAATAAAGACATATTTCTTGCAAGGTAGACTCAGAGTAGTTACCTACACCTTAAAAACTGTGTCTGCCTCTAATACCCTTCCACTCAAAAACAAGTCATATGAGAAGGAAAAAACAGTCAATGGCAAAAAATTATCAAAGAGAACTTCCTTACATGAGATGAACAACTGAGGAATTCAAGATGCTTGAAAGTTCAGAAAAAAAGATAGCTGAGAAAGATACTAGAAATTACAGAAGATCTTAATATGGATTGTTTTTTACGACAAAAAATCTAAGGGCTTGAGATGAATCTCTTAGGTGAAAATCTGAAATGAAATTAAGTGGTTCTTCATCACTAAGTGGTAGATCCGTACAACTTCTGGAACAATCATAGATTCATTGATCACAGAATAATTTACCTTGAAAGGATCCCCTAGAGATTCTTTACTCCAATTCTCCCATTTGAAGTAGTTCCTATCCAACTAGATAACCCAAGTGTTTGTAGGCAAGCTCACTTCTGCTGCTTAACCATCCTCATGATTAAAAATCCAACCAAATAAAGGAAACCAAACAAAAAACCTCAATAAAGCAGCAAAGCAACAAAGAAACCTTTACTTTCTATCTGATTGGAATTCTCCACATTCCAAATTGCATTCATTACTTTTTGTCCTATTACTGTGTGCCTAACAGAAAAGGTGCCCTTTGTACCATGCAGTGAAGAGATTAGTAAGCTCTCCCTTAACCTTCTTGTTAAGGATGCACAAACTCTGTCTCTCAGCATCAAAGTATGCAAAGATGTCTGCAGACATCTGTGTATTGTCACCTTCAGGGATTAAATGCTGAATTAGATGGATTTGCCTTGAGCAAGTATGGACACTGTGCACTTTACTACCCCCCTGAGCCTATTGGGAAGGAGATTTACAAGGTGATAAAACTGTGAGAACAGCCAATATTGAAAGAAAATATGATGAAACTTCAAAAGAAAATTATCAATTTGAATTATAATTAAGATTTTTTTCATTTTTTATGCTTTGCCTTCCTGAATCTGTTTGATACTAATAAATTCAATACATTTCTCTTTCTGTAACACAATTAATGATATCCATTCAAACATACTTTGAATGGGTTTATATGTTTTAGAGTTTTTTTCCCTGTTGGAAATGCTTCATGAAAAACATTTTAAATTTCATAGGATTTCATTAAAAACTAACATTTTCTTTTGATGGTACTTTTTCCTCTTATTTTCCCCCCTCATTTACCACTGACTTTTCAAAACTCTTCAGTTTAAGCCAAGAAGCAAATGAAGGCAACAATGAAACTGAATTTTTGCTGCTTTAAAGTTCTGTAGAATATGTAGAACAAGCTTAAGAAAATGTGTCTGTAATTACAACAAAATAAAAATAAACCAAAGACATTCTCATTTCTACTAATCTGAAGCAGGAACAGAAAAATGAAACAATAAGACTAAAATGTAAGAAAAATAAAATAAATGGAAGTACATTTCAATCAATTGAGAAAATAATCAGAAATATTTATAAAATTAATTCTATAGAAAAATTATAGAAAATCAGTTTTCTTGATTACTTTGCTCTTTCAATCTTTGAGGAGTACCAATAAAACCCTTTTTCTTTTGAGATAGAGACCTGTGTTTTCAAAAATAAATCAATTGTTTGAATTTGAGACTTGCTGAGAAATGAAACTGTGCTATTCAGCCAATGTTCAATATTTTTAGGCTTATAAAGCCTGGTGAAAACATAGGGAAGCAAGGTGAGAATACTTTGTCTCTTCTGGACTGGTTCAAAATAAAATCCTTTATATCAGTGGTAACAAAAACTTCTTGTGGGTTGTTGGGGTTTCAGCTTGTAATTTAAATTGGTGTTACACTGAGAGCGAGCTGATTCCATAAGAAGTTACAGAGCCTGAACAAGAAGACATAAAAAGGTAACAACACAATACCTAGTAGCATGATACTTAGTAACTCCTACGCTTCATCTTTCCCAAAATTTCATTTGGATACCAAGATTCCAGTAATTTTATTGTTTACCGAGTCCAGAAAGGAGTCAAATTTTGGCTAAACTAGTCCTTCAGGAATTCTCTGATCCAGAACAGGCCTCCAACATGGATCACAAGTCCTGTCAGAAAATATGTAGCAGCAACAGGAGCCTGTTTCAGAGTACATTCTCCAAGGGGTCACAGCCTCTTTCAGGCACACCCATCTGCTCTAGACTGTAATCATCTGTGAGCTGCAGGGTAGATATTTGCTCCATCATGAAAATCCATGAGCGGCAGGGGACAGCTTATTTTGCCCTGGTCTTCAGCACAGGCTGCAGAGGAATCTCTGTCTGGTGCCTGGAGCATCTTCTCCCTGTCCTTTTTCCCTGACCTTCATGTGTCTAGGGTTGTTTCTTTCACATATTCTTGCTCTTCTCTCCAGCCACTGTTGCACAACATTTTTTACATTTTCTTAAATACGTATTCACGTGTGTGCTACTGAGGTCATTGACTGGCACAGCTCTCACCACCAGCAGGTCTGTCCTGGAGGCAGCTGGAACTGGCTTTGCCTGATGCGCAGGAAGTGTCTGATGTCTTCTCACAGAAGTCACCCCTGAAGCCCCTCTGCTAGCAAAAATCTTGCCATGGAAACGCAATTGTGTGTATGTGTGTGTGTGTGTGCATCACAGTAGAATCACTGAAACAGATTGGTTTAGGTGAAGCACAGTAAAAAATCATCCTTCTATGACTTCTGGAAGGCAACTGAGCTGTGAATTATGGCTGTTGTAGCTGATGTCACAATATGTTTGCTTCCTCCGAACCTGACTGTCACCAGTTTTTAACAGGGACATATATATATGTGAATCTGCAAATATAGTCTGAATGCCGAGTTATGTACATGAGGAGAAGGAGTGATATATAACTAGAAGGCGTTTTTTCCTTATGTGAGTAAATGATGAGGAGCAGTAAATCTGTAACACTTCAAGACACAATCCTGAGTCCTGAAGTGCTTTGTTATATTGTATTCAAAACAGGTCACATGGCTGGTAAAGCTCCACAGTTACATTAGGGTGATTCATCCAACTCTATCTGTAGCTGAAAAGGTAATTGGAACCGTGATTAGCCATACTTTGCTAATAATGTGGCTTTTGGGGCTGTAATCAATTAACTCAGAATAGAGCAGTTCTGAAGTGGTGTCCAAATTTGTGGAGTTGTTATATAGTTTAAATGATTGAAATCAGACTTAATTACAGAAGGAATAAATATGATATATGAAAAATCAACTCACCAGTTCTCTGTATTTCCCTTCAAAACATTTTTTACTACAAACTAATACAAACTTATTTTCCCTTAAAATATTTCTTTCATGATTGATTAGTCAAGATGGCAGTCTCAGATCAAGATTTGCTGAAGAAATGTCATTAATAATTCTTATTGTCACAGGAGTGTGAGAGTGAAGGCTGAATCTAGACAAAGCTTCTTGTTGGAAGGAGAAGCTCTTGGTGAGCTGCAATTACAAAAAAACCTTAATATAATTTTGCTTAACCACAGTGATCATGCAGAGGGGAAAAAAGTTAACACAGGGGGAAAAGAGAGAAAATGAAGAAAAAGGAAGAAATAATCAGGTGCAAGAATATTAGACACCTGCACTTCTTTCCGAAGTGTTTCATAAGCTCACTGGACTGGAATATGCTTTCACACACACTTAGCAAATGCAGGAAAATTTCTGCTGAAGTCAACAGTTACATACATTAAAAAAATTGTATAAGGCTCACTGTGTCTGCAGACACAATTCTGTATATTCAGTATCTGGCTGTTTTGCAAGTAGAGGTAGCCTACTGTGTTTCTGTTCCAGTGAAAGAATCTGGAAGTACTTCAAAATAGAAAAAAATCTCCCTAGTCCTTTGAAGCTGGCCTTTGAACCTACTGAGCCAGCTGGCAGCAACATGGTGCGGGCATGGTATTACCCTGGTTTTCTATTGAAGAGCTGTGTATGGATGACAAAAGGAGAATGAGGTAAATGCACAGAATAGGAATGAAGGTATTGCAAATACAGACAGAATAATATGAAAAAAATAACAAAATAATTTTGAAGTAGGATAGGAGGAAGCAAAAGAATATATTATATTGATGAACTTAAATAGAGGAGGTGTGGGTGTTTCATTTTTCTATGGATGTTAATAGCATTTTGCTGGCAGACATTCTACATCAGACTCTTACTTCAATGGAAAATATTTTAGAATGCTTTACGTTTTACATGTTAGAATTGGAAAAGCAAAAAACCACACATTTAAAATTAAGAAAATTCCTCTATAAATACACATGTATTTGTACATGAATGAAAAAAATAATCACACTCTTTTCCTCCATGTTAGATTGCTCAATTTATGTTCAAGTGGAATGAGTTGTCAAGGCTGGTTTAACTAATTTCTTGATCACAGAGAAACAAAAATATTGTTACAATAGAATCATTATGTACTGTCAAAGAGCTTTCAACTAGATTATGAGTGATGAAGTTTACAGTACAGTTTGCCTATGACAAAGAATATGCCAATGCTCTGGTGTCTCTTTGTACAAAGTTCCTATGTACCTGCTCTCCCTCTCTTCCTCAGCTCTCCCTCTCTTCCTCAGCACAATGTACAACACCACAGAGGCCCTGCTAACATCCTGGGGAAACAAACCTCTTGCTTTCCAAATCTGTAGTATAAGATAAGGTGGAGAGACTTGTTTCACAGACTGAATAATCACACACTGTGCTTGGTTTCTTCTCCTGTCAAGATACCTGTTCCACTTCATATAGAGAGATCTTCTCTAGTATTATCCTCTACTAGAAAAAACAGCATCTCTTGTCACAGAGATTATTGGATACCACAGTGTGATTCAGTCACCTAAGCTTAGGCATCTAATGAGCTGTAGATTCTACAGGGTGTCCCCTAGCTGCCAATTTGCAAAGTCTCAGATTTCCTCTAGTCCTGTGTCATTATAGTTAGTCATACAGAAATCTTGTATACTGTATGGTGTCTCAGCTGCCATGAGATGCTTATGTCTGAAAATCAACCCAAGTCAACTGTGAGTGTATACAGTTTGTTACACTTAAACGCCTTTTTCCAACAGTAGAACATCTGCTGCAATAGAGAGAAGATGCTGAGTTCTGGCCATATCTGTTTACAAAATGACCTGTCTTGAACAGCTGTATATCACTTTTCTATTCTCATTTCCTTCACAGTTGTAGTGATTTGCCACCTATAGGCTACAGTCTGTTTTGTCTGAATTTCATTTGTGTTAATTGACTTTTTTTTTCAAATTAATTATTTTTGCATCGGAAGTCAGGGCACAGTGAGGGATATATCCATTATGGTGTCATAGGTATACTTTGAGGAATAAATATGAAGGCCAAAGACCATATTCATTCTTCCTGCCAAGATGTGTAACTAGATTGCACAGCCAGTCCTACATTTTGGAGGAAGCTTATGATAATTCCATAAATAGGTGCTTATGATTAAAAAGACAGTTACATTTAAAATTATATTTGACAGATTTTTTTATATGGTAACCACACACTTTATATGCTGTATTCATCCACTTACAAATGAACAGTAATTAATTAATTAAGTAGACTTCATAGAGTTGATTGTGTCTAGATCTGTTATGCAATGACAGATGTTTATAGCAGACCTAATTTGTGATATTAATCTTTAAAAGAAACTATCTGAAAACACCTCAAATGAATCATGCATATCCACTCTCAGCATCCAGAGATCGTTTTCCACTTAAGCAGATCCAAGAACCCATAACTGCTTCTACAGCTCATTTATGCTCCAATGACATTTTACTGTAAGATGAAAAAAGTAGTTCCCTAGGAAAACCCTGTCTTATAGTTTTGACTGGTATAGAGTTAATTTTCTTCAGGAATGCTTTAGCTGTTGCTGAGACATGCTTACACAAACTCAAGCCCTTTTCTGCCTTTCATCCCACACCACTAGTGAAGCAACTGAGGCGGGGGAGGGGGGAGAGACACAATAATTTGGGAGGGGACATGGCAGAAACTGTTGTCCCTAACTGACCCAAGGAATATCTCATAGCATATGGCATCATGCTCAACACGAAAAGCTGGGTGAAGGAGGAAGAAGTGAGGGTGTTTTTGTTCCCAAGTCACTGTCATTTTTTATAGAGCCTGGTTTTCCTGGAGCTCTCTAAACACCTGTGGGAAGGTGGTGAATGAATTCCTTGCCTTGCTTTGCTTGTGTGGGTGGGTTTTGCTTTATTTATTACACTGTTTTTAACTCAACCCACAAGTATTCTAACTTTTATCCTTCTGATTCTCTTCTCCATCCCACCAGAGAAGAATTAGGGTGTGGCTGTGCGGTGGCTAATTTCTGTCTGGGGTTAAACCACAACACTACTTTCCCTGTGATAAAGACCTTCTGTTACCTACTCCACATTCATTACTGCACTGTCACTCAAATTGTAAAGCTTTGCATGCTTTAGTTGGCTTCTGTACAGAGGTTTTTAAAAACATTATATTGTCCCTTATATGCTTCTGAATAATTTTCTAAACTATTTTAACAACTATAATGGAAATTCAGTACCTTAAAACACACAAAAAAACCCCCAAAACAAACAAAAAACCAAAAAAACCCCTAGTGTTCCATTGAAAGGAATCAATGCCTCAAGGGTAGTTATACTGAACTTACAATTATTGACGGAATGGCATATTTAAATTACTTAGAAATCTATATAACTGAAGTTCCACACTTCGGGACAAATTATGACATAAACAGTATTCATAACAAGATATGTATTGGTATGTATATGTTTAAGGTCATCACATTTTTTTAGGGTATTTAATGAGAGGACATAATTAGTCTTGTAGTACACCTATGCAGACAGAGAACATATGAAATATGCTTGTACAAACAGAAGAAGATTAAAGAGAAAGTCAAATTAAGTACTGTCTTTTTCCTAAAAGAAGTTTTACAGTTTTCTGTGCTCTACCTTGACAGAAAAATCCTTTCTTTTCCTTTATACAATGACTCTTCCTGTAATATACTGTCATATTTTCTTCCTATTCTAATTCAAGGCCCAAATATTCTTCAGTGAAGTCAATGAAAAAGCCCTCTGTGATTTCAGCAAGTACTACACAAGGCCATTTGAAGAAGAAACACAAGTTATTATGGGGGGAAAAAAAAGCAGTGCCTTTTCAGTTTGTGGGTTTTGACCTTTAGGTTCATGACCTCCAACTTTTACTTTAAAAATGAAGAAAATTAATGAAAAGCTATAGAAAATGTTCCTAAAATTTTCAGACCCACTTTATTATTGGAAACTTAAATTTATTTTATGATAGTCTTAAAAAGTCAGATGTCATTTATTAGTGCCAATGATACATAAAACTGTTGGGACTTTTTTTCTCTTTTTTTTTTTTTGAAGTCAAGAAAAGAGACCTTAAAAGTTAGGAATTCTCTCCTGCATGTCTTCTCAGAGATCTATGCCTTCCTTATGTCCTTAGGTAACTTTTGAGGGCTTTGATTTACAGTTTCATGTTGGTAGAGGAATTAGAAATACAAGAAGTCCTTGAAAGGATATGTGTTTCAAGGTCACCAGGAGGAATGAATGAACAAGGAAACTGAAAAAAACTATGTGATAAGACTTATACTGTCTCAAAAATAATTTGTTTTCATACATTATCAAGAAATTTTTCTGTCAATAATAAAATTTCTATTGACTACAAACTTTCTCTAAAATAAATCTTAGTCCAATAATAAAATCTGCCTTAATGATGAACACTAGAAGATTTCTCTAAGATTCCCAAAAGTGGATTAGATATTTTTAGGGGTTTTTTGTGTAATGCTCTCTCTTTTTGAAGTCATACGAAACAGAATGCTTTATGGAGTGGTAGTTTATGAAGTGTGACCTTTTCAGAGTCTGCACCATCTTTCATGAAACTATGTCTACAGCTAATATAATACATATATATATATGTACAATTTTTATCTTCTAGTGAATTTGCCTTTCCATTGGGAACTTTGTGGCACACAGTAATAAAAACAGTTGAAATAATATTATTCTATGAAAAAAAGTACACATAACATAACCTGTAGTGCTGTGTTCAGCTATGTGGATATTGTTATGGCTTCTCTTACCTGCTTTCTTAGATATTCAATCTCAGGTATTTGGCTCTGAAAAAGATGGCTGCATCCTATATAATCTTCAAATGTCAAAACCAGACTTCTGTATCATATTTTATTCAGCTTTAGCTTATGTTTACTGTTGAGCTCTTCAAGTTTTCTGCAGTGTAATCTGGTAGCTGATAAGGTTTTTCTCCCATCATTATTTTCTTCTTATTGTAAAGCTGTGATGCATATCTGTAATTAGCTGATAATACAAAATAAATATATTTTCTGCTACAGTCATGGGCATATGCAATAAGAAGATTAGATCACTTACTTTTTCTATAGAGAGAAATAATATCTCAGAAAAGACATTTAGCTACTTCAGTAAATTTCACTCTCACATTTTCATGGCTAATCAATCAATACCCTGAGCAATGCTGATACTTCACACGTAACTTATGTTTATATGCCATTACAAGGAAGGTACATACATCATGTTACAGTAGAATTTTTTGTCTTTCTTATCTTCTTACCAGGAGAATGTAAGTCTAACCTTAATGCCTGGAAATCCAAAGCACTCACAGTCCTCACAGTAGTGGTTCCTGATTAAAGCTTAACATTCTGCTGATGTATTACTTATATTGCCTCTGAGCTGGCCCTTCTAACTCTTCCTCAAGCTCAATTTTTTTAACTGATATTTGTGTTATCATCTCTGCTGTTAATCACTGAAACTGAGAAAACTGATCCAGGCTTTTGCTTTCTGGTTGATTGGCTGTCCTTTTCCTGTGCTATTTTAATATAATGAAAATAAATAATAAATTATCAGTGTTTCAAGACTGATTCTTTATGATATTGTCCCATGCTACTAAAATAAAATAAAATAAAATGATAAATCTTTACTTCTGATCCTTGGGAAACATGGTTCAGCTAACCCAAGGGAAGTAAGAGATGATCCTGAAAACTTGGTATATAATTTCAAAAAGTGTAGTTATTAACAAAGGCGACTCAAACGTAGTTAACACTCAGCTACAGCTTAGAAAAAAAACAGGTTTATTTTATGTAATCAGTTTCATCCTCGCTTTCATTTACTTAAGAGCACTGAGACATCTTTTCTGCACGTGCTTACACCTATGGAAAGAAATGACTTTACACTCCTATTGGTCTTGATGCTTCTTTCAGTGGCACTTGATGCCTCCATGATGAAGTCCCATTTCTCTGCACGTCATCATGGTAGTCTAACATCCTCTTTCTTAGATTATTTTTAAATTTGCTTCGAACTTTATTAATGGCTGTGAGATTAGCTCACTTTGTTAGAGCATGGTGCTAGTAGTGCCAAGGTTGTGGGTTTGAAACCTGCCATTCATTGAAGAGTTGGTCTCAATGAGTCTTGTGAAGCCCTTCCAATTCAGAATATTCTCTGATTCAAATATGGTTCTTTATTATTACCTGTTGTTTGCTTTTTCTGCAGACATGCTGACATCTGTGTTTCTAAATTATCAGGAGTTAGACTATCAATAATTGCAATGGCACTCCTGACAGACTATATTTTCTCATCATGGCTAAAAAATGCAACTAAAATTCAGATGTGGATCTTATAAACATCCATGTTATAATATATGATTTGAAACTCTATTAGTATCAGTATATGAAAAGGCAGGGTTACATTTTCATGTTCCATAGCAGTGTAAAAATAATTTAACTGTACCTGGCATAGGTACACAGTATCTCACTACAGTCATTCAACATCTCCCACTGGTATTACAGAACCAGGAAGATCATCAACTCTGCTAGTCTTTCTGCCATACCCATGAAATATTTTCAACTCATTCCAACTTTAGTCAGTAGTTAATTATACTATGAAGCATGATTGACTATATTGTTTCTATATTGAGAGAGCTCCATTAACTTTCAGCAAGACAGATGATCAATTTTAGGAGCCTGCTGCTTATGCACAGAGCCCTTCCTGCTGTGCCCCAATTTATTTGCAGGACATTTTTGTTACTGTACTCACCAGGATGTGTTTTATGGCCTCATTTCTCTCTCTCTCTCTCTTTTTCCTCTTTTTTTTTTTTTTTTTAATATTTTTTTTATATAGTTAGTGTTAATAGAAAACTAATCATTCAATACATGTATTTTCTTATGGGATACTCTTACACATTTTATTAGAAAAATAGATTTTTTTTCTCATATAGGGTTAAGCAGAATGTCCCTGTAAAATAACTGGAACAGACCCTTATCAATTTCTGCATTTTGTTGAAATTATATACAACGAATTCACAGAATGCCTCAGTATTTTGGTATCCAAAGTTTTTTATTTGAAAGAAGCTAAGCAGCTCATATCAGGGAAAGGTCCTTAAGAACTAGGCTGAGCTATCTATGGAGTATTGAAATAGCTTAATTTTAGTTAGAAATGTATCTAAATTTTTGATTTAAAAGTTAGAAAATCCATTCAAGTTTGCATAAATTATTTGTCTCTGAAAGAAAACCCTAAGAAAATAACAGAAAAAAAGTATCAGTGACAAGTTTTATTGTCCACAGAGGCCAACCAACTCCTGGAAAATCAAACTAAATTAGAAGAAATTAATACCTTTCAGGTCCCCCATACAACATATACTTCCTTTTTACTTGTCAAGGGAAAGCTTAGTTGCCTTCAGTCCATCCTTGCCTTGGTACTCTAGCAGTAAGGAAACTAAAATACAGATGCAAAAAGCATAGAAAATTAAGCAAATTATGGTATATTCAGCTAGGTCCCACAGTCTCATAATCATGACAGCAGAACTGCTGACACCACTCAAGCCTTCTTACTCTGCAATTAGAAGTAACTCAACTAAGTTTTTCTATTCCAAATCTTCCAAATAACTCAGTTTTAGTATTTTTCTGACTGCTGTCTTGTTCATTGAAATCTTCATTGCCTTCTCTATTAAAGTATTTAGCGGATTATTTTCCATGCCGTCTTTCTTTATCCTTTTTTTGGCTGGAAGCCATATTTGTCCCTTAATTTCTGCATCTGTTCATAAACCACATAGATAGAAAAGACTTCAAGAAAGACTCTTGCCTTTTGCAACAAAACTTCACCATTATGTATAACTAATGATATTGTACTCAAAAATTTTAACTGTTTTA
>JANRMJ010000054.1:61002173-61014813 GCA_025584955.1 Alethe diademata
ACTTCACCATTATGTATAACTAATGATATTGTACTCAAAAATTTTAACTGTTTTAATAATCTGCAAAGTATTTTAAGTGTTCTAGAGTATCTGCTGATATTTTAATTTCATTCTGTTCTTCAGAACTCACAAGTTATTCTGCTTTGTTATTATAGTTTATTTTTTCTAAATCTAAACTTATTGTTGGTCAGGCTTTCAACTCATAGCAATTTAAATGGAACTAAGTGCAATATCCTGTAATTTTTTAAAGCTTTAAACACTACTATTTTATAGTATTAAATATTTTGAGTTTGGAATTAGGCTCTTCAATTAACAGGTTTAATATTTCCTATTATGTGATATAGATAATAGTTGGACTTGAAGCAACGCTTTTAAAATCCCACTATTCTGCAAAAAATGTTTGAAGAGGAGATGGCATTCAAATAAATTTCTAAAATGTGAGTCGAGACATCTGTCTTAAAGTACCTGTCTCCATTTACCAGAAGAATATCCAAGGCAGCTCATTTAGACTAGACAATCAATATTTTGACACTCAGGATACTCGTGCTGAGATAAATCAGGCCATGAATTCCACAAACTCTCCAAAATTATCTGCTCAGATTAAGACCTTTATTTGTTCTAATGTTTCAGTAATTTGTCTCTTTCTTATAAAATTGGAATTTTATAATATATGGAATTGATTTATTTCTTCAAGTGTAATCTGTTCAAATTCTCTTTAATAAAACATCATAGCTCCTTGCTCTGTATATATATATATACATATGTATGCATGTATATTCTTGCACACGTATATAAGTATTTACATACATGTGTTTAGAAATATCTATCAAGCAACTTTCTGTTCAGCAGCTTCTGTTGCCTTTGAATAAAAAAGGGATTATCATCCCTTAAATCTCTTGTCATATCTTTTTCATTGCTAGAGAGCTCCAGCTACAATGGCTGCTTTGGCAGCACCACTATTTACAGTTTTTACTTTTTTCTTTACTTTTTCTGCTTGTTAATGAATTTCCTGTTCCTTCCTGTCTTCTCAGGCAGCAATTTCTGAGATATCTACATCATAGATTAGTTTTATGATGGGTCTTCAGCAAAACAATGAGATATGACAACATTTACAGACATTTAATAGAAGAACATGGAAAGGAGTGAGACAGGATCTGGGGATCAAGGTAATTTGGACAGAATCTCCCTTGTACACACATATAGCTAGAAAGCAGCACTTTAAAAAGCCACCTTAGGATATGAGAATTGTAGCCTTTGAATTGATCCTGGGGTGGTATTCATCTCTTTTATTTTGGGGACCAAATAAGAATCCTATGGAGATCAGAAAGTATATAGATGTGAATAGTTTAGTTGGATGAATAGGTTGATATGTTTCCACCAAGATAATCAAAGGGCTAGAGACTGCTCTATGGGTAAAGGCTGAAGGAGTTAGGTCTTTTCTTGTGGAGAAAAGAATGTTCAAGGAGGACTTCATCACAGCGTTCCAGTACTTAAAAGGTGGCTGCAAAGACCATGGAGACTCTCATCTTCACAAAAAGCCGCAGAGACTAAAAGGGGCAACTGGTACAAATTGCACCAGGAGAGATTTCATCTATAAATAAGACATGATTTTTTCAGTGAGAACAACCATTCACTGTGGAAAAAAACCTCCCTAGGTAGAGTCCCCATCACTGTAGGTTTCCAAGATATCATTGGACAGGGTGATAGATAATCTAAAGTAAGATTCCTTTCTCACAAAAGTTTGTGCCTGATGATCTTTTGAGGTCCACTCCAACCCAAGCTGTTCTCTGATTCTTGGGTTCTGTGTTTAACTGATTGCATTACATTAGATCGAACAAGGGATTTCAGCTAATATACCAAGAGGTATTGTGCTCTGCCAAACAACTTGAAGGCTCAGCTACCCTTATAAAATCTAGGCATCTTCCTCCTTTCCTACTTCTCAGGATTTCTTAAGTTTTTCTCTATACAAGGATCTATGTCTAACAACAGAATCAGATCCACTGTCTCTTCCCATGTCCCTTGGACTTTTGCTGGGTAATATTGTCACAGAAAAACAAAATAAAGATAGCTCAGAAAGAACGTGAGGCATCTTACATCTGAACTTCAAAGAAATACAGACCCACACATGCTGCAACTACACAAAAGATTTGTTTGGAGCTTTTTTAGCTTCAAAAATTTCTTGAAGAGGAGACAATAAAATAGTACAGAAGTGCAAAGCTATTCCTACGATTATGAAAGATAAGGGCCTCAAAATATTGTGAAAACACTCATATCCACATTTTTCCAAGCATCTTGTTAACATGTTTAATATTTCAGCTCAGCTTTCAGTTGAGGTCAAATGATAATCAAAAACATATAAGTGGCATTTTGTCTACAGTATATATTTCTTTTTCACTTTTCTTTTTTTCTTATGTAAAATGAGTTATTGACACACATATTGCACATAATGCAATACTTTTCTAGATGAAAAGTCATACATTTCAAAGAGTTTTTCTTGGCAAGGCAGACTTGCTATGTGGATAAATTTTTATAGCTAATGAGTTGTCTTCAAAAGATAACAATTTAGCAGGGTAGTGAAGAAATGGAAAGTGTGAAAACTTATTATGGACTAGACTTGCTGTGCTGGTTTTGGCTGGGGTAGAGTTTCTTCACAGTAACTGGTACATGGCTGTGTTTTAGATTTGTGCATAACACAGATCTGATGGTATAGAAATGTTTCTGCTATTGCTGAGTATGGCTCACAAAGAGTCTGCTTTTTGTACTGCCATGATAGTGAGGATGTTGTGAGTACTTGGGAGGCTGGGAGGAGAAAAAGCCAGGACAGGTGACCCAAAGTGACCAAAGAGATATTCCAGACCATATGACTTCTTGCTCAGTATATAAAGTGGGGGAAAGAAGGAGGAAAGAGAGGGCATTTGGAGTGATGGTGTTTGTCTTCCCAAGCAACTGTTATGTGCTGCTATCCTGGAGATTGCTGAACACCTGCCTGCCAAAGGGAAGGTTAATTAATTCCTTATTGTTTTTCCTTGTATGTGGGGTTTTTGTGTTTTTGCTTTCCCTATAAAGCTGTCTTTATCTTAAACGAGTTTTCACAATTTTACCTTTCTGACTCTTTCCCCAAACCCACTGGTGAGGGAGTGAGTGAGTGGCTGCATAGGGATTTGTTGCTTTCTGGGGTTAAGCCACTTGCATTCCTTGAAATAAAGATAGCTCTACAAAAAAAAGAAAAAAATTACCAACCAATTAACCAACCGACCAGCCAACCAATTGACCAGCCAACCAATTAACCAACCGACCAACCAATCAATCAATCAAAAACTCCACAACCTCTAATGTAATATTCTTTATAAGCATAAGCCAAAAACTGATAGCACTATGACCTGGGACTGTGTCAGAAATAGAAACAGGAGGATAATAAATAAATAATAAAATAAAGTAAGTAATAAAATAAGTAAATTATAAAAGAAGATATGAAAATCAATGTCATTGGCTTATTAGAAACCTGAATGCTGACAAGTTTATTATAAGCATCAAGACAAAGAGGGGTTTAGGTCAAAATTTGAAGAAGGATAACGACCTAGTTCTTCATAAGTTTAAGTAACTAGAGAAATTTAATAGATTCATATTTTATAATTTGACTAGGAGATGATGGAGACTGGCCATGATGAGTCAACTGGGAAGAGGAGTGAAATCTCAATAATAGTATGTGATATAAGAATAATTTTGAACAACTATGAAACCAAAACCATGCTTTTGTTGCATATCACAAAAGCGGTAAGGGGAGAAGGAACAGAGAAGACTAACATACTCAAGAAAAAATATTAGTAAAAAATATGAAAATTATCCATCTGTATTGAAAACAGGACAAAACAAGAAAGTTTTTATTTCAAAAAATCAGAAAGGGGACGTTACTTAAACTCCACAGGTATATGATAAAACTGGATGCAAAATTATGTTCTTGTGCTGTGAAAACTTAAGGTTTCAAATGTGTTCCTGCTCTGTTTGTTATGAAAAAACTCATTCAAATATTTTTGGAATTGGAAAAAAATATTTGGATACCTTAAAACAGTACTGAAAATAAATAAGTAATGTGGTAAATATGATAACTCTAATAATGCAAATGAAGCAGTGTTGTTGAATAACCAACAATACTAAAAACATTAGACAACATTTTAACTGCTTAAGGGAATGTCTTTAATAAATAATATTAAAAAATCTGCCAAAACACAAATAACTGATGAGAAAATGTTTACTCTCCATTATTTCATAATGGTCTAGGAATTTCATAATAGTCTTTTTTCTTTAGCTCTGAAAACGTACTGAGTGATTGCTAAGCATTGTGCCTGATTCCATCTTTTTTAACATGCGGAAGCTCTGAGCACTGTATTCAACATGATTACTTTATTAGATGCTCTTAGGATACTTTTTTACTGACAGCTAAATGAGATTTCTGCTAACAAGTAGCTACTTATTTCTGGCCTTAAAGAAGTCATTTACAAATGCAGCGTGAAATGAGGTGTTGGCAGTTTTCTGTTATGTACTTAAACAAAATTCAGGTGCCTTGAAAAAGGCAAAAAACACATCAGCTAAATGGAAAAAGCTGTGCTTTTTAACTGTTTTAGCTTGCTTCTTACTTGAATCAATTAAGAATTCTCTGTGCCTTGCCACAGTATGTGGCTCTTACAGCATGAATACTTTACGCTTCACTTGTTCTTCTCTAATACCTCCCAGGAAGAAAAATGAAGAAAATTTCTTTACTTTTTGTTCTTTCCTTCCTTACCATAGGCAGCACAAGTATGCATCCTGAAAAAAGTTTAACATTTAATGTATAATAATTGGGCTACCTATTCTCATTATTTTCTTATTTTAATTGTAATTTATGCTTAATTTCTGTCACTGTTTAACTCCAACTGGAAAAAAAAGCCCCACACAGACACTCACTCACTCACTCACTCACTCACTCAGTGCCCTGATTGGATAGGAAAAATAACCAAAAGAGTAAAAGTGGGACTAAGGCAGTTCAAGAGGTAAAGCAAAAGCTGTGTATGCAAGCAAAGAAAACAAGGAATTCATTCACTGCTTCCCATGGTCAGGCAGCAGTGTAGCCATCTCCAGGAAAGCAGGTTCCATCACATATCATGGTGACAGGAGACAAACACCATCACTCCAAACACCCCCTCCTTCCTTCTTCCCTCATCTTTTATATGCTGACATGACACCATATGGTCTGGAATATCCCTTGGGTCAGTCACGGTCAGCTGTCCTGTCAAAGAACTTTGACTATACGTGGATTACTGCACTTACAAACTTCTAAATAATGTCCAAGTGTTTATGGTACCTATTGAAAGACACTGTTTGTTGATCCTGCAACAAGAGAGAAATTGTCCTAAAATAACTGCAGAATCACAGAATGGGTCAGGTTGGAAGGGATTAGATTTCTTGGACCTCTCCAAGGTCCCTTCAGGGACTCTATCCATGGATTCTTCAGAGAAGATCCCTGAAGGGGCTAAAATTAGCTCTCCTGGAGTCCATGGCTATAGTCTTACTTGCAGAAATACCAAAGATTACAGTTGTATTTACATATATGTATTCTAGTAAAGCCTGTGAAAATAATTATTTCAGTAAAAACATGTAACTATTATTAGAAAAGTAAAAAAGTATAGATTTGGTTGTGATTCTTGTCAGAAAAAAAAAAAAAAAGGAGATCCAAAATAACCCACCTAAACCTCCTATTTTGCCTTGGCTGAGTAGAGAAGCATTATACTTGATGTTTGCAGAGGTACTGACTTAAAAGTGGATTTTGGCTTTGGGATCTAAGTAGTGTTAAGATGGTAACACCCAAATTGGCAGTTCTTTACTTAGAAAGAACAAAAGTAAAAAATTCCTTTATATTATGTAATTAGATTTTCATTGTGTCCTCTTCAATTTAGTAGTCATTGACAGCAATAGACTCTCTGCCAGAGCCAAGATAATGGGACGTGTTTACCTCATAAAATTTCCATAGTGCAGGTCAAAGATAAAGTATGCTCATATTTGGCTGACTTTTTTTTTTGCACTTTCAGTCCAATGATCTTGGGTGACTTTTTGGGAGTGATAAAGGGATTCTAATGTTTAAATATTTATACTGATGATTTAAATGAAACTGCACTCCTAAGCTCTGCCAGTGTTGTTCATCAGATCTGCATGCCATGCTCTCTCCTAATTTTTTCAAAGGCACAACATAATTTTTTTTTAAGGATGTATTAGTCGTTTATCAAAATTCAATACAAAAGGGAAATATTTTTAATTATAACCGGCAGTGAATGCACATTATTTGCTCATGGGTATTCACAATAATATATAATTGGCCTGCTTTTAGTTAGGTAGAAAAAACATAACTTTAATTCCAAGGAACTTATTACTGAGGGAGTTAAAAGATCTTAAATTGAAATAAAACTATTTTTCATAACTTAGTTCTATGTCCAAGATTTTGAAGAGTTTATTTAAATAAGAAATTGAAAAACTGTGCCATTAAGTAATATGTACTAAAATATACAATAGAAATTCTATGGAGAAATTATCCAAACAGATTTTGGTTTCCTCATCATAGGTGTACTACAGAAAAATACCATATGTAGCAACAGTTAAGCTAATATTCAGAATTTAAACATTTTACCTCTTGAGTTCACTAATCCAAACTATATAGACCTCCCCATTCTTAAAACTTGAGTAGATGTTTACACATTTTTCTGATTTTAAATGCACTTTACATATTACAGCACAGGAAAATCATCTGTAGTATAGTGGAAGTATATGATGCTAGATAATATTTTGAGAAACATTACAGAATATTGTAGTCGACATTGAAAAAAAGATTAAACCAAACCAAAAGTAATTTAAGGGGTTTTTTCTTGTGTTTATCAATGAAATCCTGGCTGGAGTTTTTCTTAATCAGATGTCTTTTAACACAGGGTATTACTTACATAAGTAAATCTTACATGTAAACAACTACTGCAAGGCTGGACTGCACTAGTGTACTTTTATTTTCTTTTTAAGGAGTAAAAAATAAATTCTGTAGTTTTCAACTTACTATTCTTATCATAGAATCCTATAACAATATAATTGTTCGGATTAAAAGGGACTTTAAAGATCATCTAGTTCCAACCCTCCTGTCATGGACAGGGACACCTTCAACTTGATCACACTGCTCAAAGCCCCATTCAGCCTGGCTTTGAACACTTTGAGGGATGGGGAATCCACAACTTTTCTATGCAACCTGTTCCAGTGTTTCACCATCCTCACAGTAATGAATTTCTTTCTTATATTTAACCTAAACCTACTCTCTTTCATTTTAAAGCCATTCCCTCTATCACTATGTGTCCTTACTAGAAGTCCCTCTCCAGCTTTCTTGTAACCCTCCTTTAGGTACTGGAAGGTACTGTAAGGTTTCACCAGAGCCTTCTCTAGGCTGAATATACCCAACTCTCTCAGCCTATCTTCACAGACATGCTCCAGCCCCCTGACATCTTCATGGCTCCCCTCTGGACTCACTTCAAGAGGTTCAGGTCCTTATGTTGGAAGCTCTAGAGCTGAATGCAGTAGTCTTCAGGGGGGTCTAAACCAGAGTGGCTTATAGGGAGAGAATTCTCTCCCTCATCTTGCTGATCATGCATCTTTTCATGCAGCCCAAGACAGCTGGATTTCACTGTGTCTGCAAGGTTGCCTTGAGCTTCTGGTCCACAGCCAAGACCTTCTCAGGGCTTCTTTCAACCCATTCTCTGCACACCCTGTATTTGTGCTTGGAATTGTCCAGGTGTTCTTGCACTTGGTCTCATTGAACTTGATGCGGTATGCATCATGCTACCTCTCAAGTCTGTCCAGGTCCCTCTGGATAGCATTCCCTTCCTCCAACATGTTTACAACACGGCTTGTTGTCATTGGCAAACTTGGTAAGGGCGGAATCAATTCCACTGTCCATGTTACTCACACAGATGTTAAACAGCACTGGTCACAACACGAACTCCTGAGACCTCATTCCTTTCCTCCTGAGAACCAAAGTGACTTTATCTTCCTTAAATTTATGTTACTTCTCAATACATATATATTTTTCTAAAATGTAATCTTAAACAATTGAAATAATATTAGTCTCAGATTGAAAAGAATAAACAAGGAATACATTAATAGAAAACATGGTAAGAGATTGATGCTCTTATTTTAGAGAGGATGGGAAAGAGAAAACATTGTTATGAAACAAAGTAAGTGAACATAAAATTTTAGCGTCACTGTCCATGAGAACAAATTCATAGACCAGGACAATGGTAAGTATAAATGACAAACTCTACTAAAAATATTTTAAGTATAAATGCCTTTTGCTTTCTTAATATAAAAGGCTTTTTAAATACTAAGGCTGGATTTTTGCAAACATTTAAAGTAAATCTAGGCTTTAGAACCATAGGAAGTATTCCTTAAAGATTAGCAAAGAATTGTTTGTGAATCTTACTACTCAGGGTGGGACCTTATTGAAAATGACATTCTTGATACCTTAAATTTATTTATGTATTTTGACTAGGGTTTTTTACAACATAGCAGGTTTGCAGGTTTATTTTCATGTACTTGTGACTAGCCTCCAAAATATGATAGTTTTAGATTTCCAAGGCATTCATATTTATCATAAATTTGTTAGTGTTCTGATTTTCTAGTATGCTGTCTAAACTTCAAAAAAAAAAAATATTCAAATCAATTTAGAAATTAGGTCTTTACCTTTCAACAAAAGAATATATCTTAAAAAAATAACACCAACACTATGTCCCCTTCTAAATAAAACATCAATATTTAGTGATGCTGGAAGCTCCCCTAAAATCTGCTTGGAATAACAGTCCTTTTGCAGCAGATTCAGGGGCACTGAGTATCCTCTTAAATTAGTAGCAATTCATGCACAATATTTTTAATGACTCCTCTGCTTGCAGATGTATATATCTAGGTGTGAACATGGAGACAATCTCCTGCATATTTGGAACAAAACCATTTTTGGTGTATAGTTATTATCTAGAGATATACACACATACATCAATACATGTATTAGATATCTGTAAATGAAAATATATGTATTTAAGCAGACATACAGATGTTATATAAATTTATACATACGTGTGTATAGATACACACATATCCATTTATAGTGGGAAAACAGCAAGGAACCAAAGAGATAATTGAATTTTCTGATGTAAGATAATAGCCAGCATGATTCAGTCTGCATTGCTATTATGGATCAATGTGTTAAATGAATCTTGCTGCCTGAATTTCTGTTGCTGCCAGCTATCTTTAAGCAGTGATTCATTTAGTCAGCTTTGGCTTGACTTTGGAATAGCATGAGACTTGGAAATAGGATCCAGATATCACATCAATCTCAATGCCTCAAACAGCCCTAAACATTATGGAGATCTTTAGTAATTCAGCCATGAAATAAAAGAATTAGTTAGTTTTTCCATGACAAATTACAGTTTAAACAAATTATATTTTACTGGATATTAAAAACTTGGTGTGAAATAATTTGCTGAAAAATTGAGTTTCACTTCAGAATGGCTCTGCTTAAGTCCCAGGCTGGAGAATATTGCAGCCTCTAGTGCTACCAGGAGTTCTTCAGAAGCCAGGGTCTCCCTAGGGTTCAGGAGCTGGGGAGGGTTTCTCAGGGTCTGGTAGCCCCATGTCTGGCAGCCAGGACCTGTCCCACTCACCATCCAGGGGCAGGGCAGCCAACGAC
The DNA here is from genome assembly GCA_025584955.1 of Alethe diademata. Lineage (NCBI taxonomy): Eukaryota > Metazoa > Chordata > Aves > Passeriformes > Muscicapidae > Alethe > Alethe diademata. The sequence continues at coordinate 61,011,913 of JANRMJ010000054.1, forward strand.
ACCAGGGCACTCAGGCACCAGGCACCTGCCTAGGAATGTGGGATGGGAACAGGCTGAGGCTGGGCTGGGCTGGGCTGGGCTGGGCTGTGGGGGACTGGCATGGGGACCTGGACCATGGACAGGGTAAGGGAAGCCCTGAAGGTATTGTGCAGGGTCAGTCAGGACTGGTGGTGCCCTCAGTGCCCTGACAGTATTCAAGATTCTTGTTCCTTTTCTAACTGTACAGAGGAGAGATTACTAATTCTTGCCACCTGAATACCCCTGAGAGGCACTTACGTAGAGAAGGATCTTGCTCCATGTTCCTTCAGATGTTCCATTTTGCCTGTTTCCATATCACATGGCCCAAATCTTGTCATAGAAGGGACCAAATTCCCTATTTAAAGATGTCTGTCATACTTAAATCCTTATAGCATCACACCACACCCACTGCCCTTTCAGTTTCTGTGTGAGTCAATTACTTCTCTGAAATTAAATATTAGAGACTTCTGCCTTTAACATCCTTATTACTTATTGTACTTCTTGGTGACAATCCATCAAGAATCTTGAAAACCAAATGTAAAAATTTCATGCTAACATTATAATGAAACATTCTCCTATCTGTCACAGCCAAATATATTTTTAGTATAAGCATAAGAATCCCTACACATTGTGATATTCTGCAGCATGTTCAGTCTGACAAGAAGAAAAGCTGCAATAGCCAGACTCATCTCAACACTTACATGCATTACCTTATTTAACACTGAAACTTTATCACTCACTCATACCTAGAATCCTCCAAAATTTGTTACTCAGACCATGAACCATTCGTGGATAAAATAAGAAAAGTGGTCACCATATAAGAATGTAAACCACAGCAGTTACCTCTGTCAAATGCCTACATGTGAACAGGTGAGAAGATAAAGTCCCATGAGGTCCCTTGAGAGAATTGGGCATTCCTTTCCTTCAATAATCGGCAATGATGAAAATTAGAATAAAACTAACAAAAAGATATTAGTTTGCAGACCGACAGTGTTCTGCAACCGAGTAACCCATCATAGATCTGTCATTTTACATGAAGTTCAAAAGAATACACAAAATGTAGTACATATCCTTTCCAGATATTGTCAAACATCTGTAGAAACAGACAACTTGAACAAAATCTCTCTGATTTTATCAATAAAAAGGCATAACATATAACCAAGAACTGGTATCAGCTATTAAGAAAAGCTGTCTGACATAGCAAGTAAATCTGACAAAGACATTACAGATACTGCAAGAGAAGTACATAACTTTGTCGTTTCACTTAGGAATTCACAACCTCTTCACATTGTCATAATGAATTCCGATCACACAGCTATGGGTACGTGCTAATAACATCACTTTCTGTCATTTTAACTATTATTGTTTGTATGAATATGACAATGACAGAACAATTGACGTGGTGGCCACAATTCTATGAGTCAAACATTTGAAGGTTACTGTAATATGTCATTGCAATATGTAATTCCTGGGGTTTAATTTTTTTTTTGTTTAATCTTTGACATTTCCAGGGGAAAATAGATTTCAATCCCACCCAAATTAACAATGTCTCCTCACTATTTCTTTAAATCATGTAACTTCTTGGAAGAAACCTCAAATTCTGTTTATTTTCTTTCACAGAGGTATTTAACTCAGTCCATTATGGGCAACTAGCCTACAACAGAGTAACTTTGTTGTTGCATCTATTGTCGCCCACTAGCAAAGACAGAAGTGCTACTATTGGCATGCTTCAAGTGTTCTGGCCTAATATAGACATTTCCTTGCCTTGAACTAATATTTTCTGTAGGCATTATTATTGTATCTCTGCAGATATTTGGGTCTGACTGTCCCCTAAGTAGGGAAAAAAAAAGAGAATTTTACTTCAGGTACACACATATGCTTAAAAACCCTACACAGCAAAACAACGGATAATTTTTCACAATTTGGTAGCCTGTATATTCAATTAAAAAGATGTAGTGGGACTACTTGAATGACTCACCTCTAAATCTTGAGAGCAAATATTGCTAAAAAAATTTACGGTTGAATTCTGAGCTGTATCTTGAAGATTCAGAAAACTGGGGAAACTTTTTATAAAATATATTTTAATATTACCTTTCAATTGAAATCTAATTAGTAGATTTTTCACACAAATTCTAAACTGCATTTTAAAGGATACTTTACAGACATCACCACTGAAAGAAATAACAACTGAATTAAAATCTTCCCTTGAGTGCAAGTGCATCAAATATAAGTAAGTTATTTTCAGTAGAGTAGAAACACATTACTTGCTCTGACAGAAAAGTGTAATACTCAACTTGAAGGCATTTATTATCAAATTTAGAAACTACTAGTACCACCTACTGGCAGAACTGCAAAACTGAAAAATATTTTCTGTTTGTAGTATTCTGTAATACCACAATAGCAAACAGATTATTGCAACTCTACTATCATCTTTGGTTGTAAACAATATGCAGATAGATACAGGAGATTAATTTGAGTACATTTTTTAATAATTAAGCTACTACCCAAATAGTTAAAAAAAAAAGGAAGAGGAAAAAAAAGGAAAAAAAAGAAGCCATAATTGCAGTTTGGTAAGGTACATAACGATATAATTTAGAAACTAGTAAAGAAAATTATCTCACGTGTAATTATACAGACTTATTTTCTTAGCTTTCTTAGCTGGGATGATGCAGGAACTCCACACTTTTTTATTCAAGAAGTTTTATTGATATTTTGCTTTTGGAACCAGCACCATTTAACTGGCATTCGGTTTACTCTTCAGTGCTTCAAGAGCCACCGGAAAATTTCAAGATAAATTACTTTTATCTGGATTTCCCCAAATATGTAGACTGACTTCCTTCCTTCCTTCCTTCCTTCCTTCCTTCCTTCCTTCCTTCCTTCCTT
>JANRMJ010000054.1:61015765-61027653 GCA_025584955.1 Alethe diademata
TCCTTCCTTCCTTCCTTCCTTCCTTCCTTCCTTCCTTCCTCCCTTCCTTCCTTCCCTTCCTTCCTTTCCTTCCTTTCCTTCCTTTCCTTCCTTCCTTTCCTTCCTTCCTTTCCTTCCTTCCTTCCCTCGCTCTCCTCGCCTCGTCTCGCCTCACCTCCCCTCCCCTCCCCTGCAACCTGGTTACACTCTCCCTGCCTTTTCTAGGACAATTTGCAAGTAAAATTTTGTTAGACTTTGTTGCTAGCAGTACTACTCTACACTGATTAAAACAACTATGCAAAATAAGAAAGCAGCTGGTTTTTAACCCAGCAAGTAGCATATTTCATTGAGGCCTTCAAACTTTCTGCAGCAAGCCTATACCTCAATTTTCTATTCAAGCCAAACAACTTGAGAAGAATCTATACTTATTCTTATCTGAGCTATGCAATTAGAAAAAATATGTTTCATTTTCACTATAATTTCCTGGGACACCAAAAAAATTTTGAGTAAACAATTATGTACCTTTTCCACTGTTAACTGTATTATAGTTAGGGGTCAGAAGTAGCCTATTTTAAATGATTTGAAATATTTCTATTTTATATATATACATACATACATACATACATATATATATATACACATACATATATATGGCTTAACTGTGTCTCACTTTTTCTCATTTCTTCTGTCTCCATTCAGACCATCACCTCCATTCTCAAATTTTGCTCGCAACTGCAGTACCTAACACACCAATAAAAACTGTGAACAGAAGTACTAAAAAATTACCTATTGGCCTTCCTCAATCTAAGTTACTTGCAAGCTGAAAACCAGTTTGCATCAAGAGAAACATTTACATTACTCTTCAATTTTATGTTCCATTTTATGACTCTTTAGTTTTAGTCATTAATTTCTATGTGAGATCTGGCTAAGTGCTTTTGAAAATCTAAATATACTGAATTGTCCTTATCTGTCGTGGCAGTAATATCTTCAAAGAACTCCTGCAGGTTAGTTAAGCATGACCTCTCTTGTCTGAATCCACATTGACTATCCTTAATCAAGCTACGTGGATTTGCTTTACTTTGGACATTTCATATGAGAGTTCCTGTATTTTCCCCCAGCAAATTATAAACTCACTGTTTTCCCTCATGGCCATTTAAAGGAAAATAATAAAGTTCTCTTTGATGCTTTTCAATCCTTAGGAATCTCTCCTGAGTTGTATGAACTTTAAAAATGTCAGTGAAGAATTAAATTATTTTCCTACTTGGTTCCCTTAGCACTTTTTTTGCTGAGCAGAAGAGATGGAAATATTTTAAGAGCTTTATTAGATATGCCCACTCATTGTATTTACAGTTGTGTGTCAAATTGATGAAAAAAAGTCTGCTTCATACAGCTACTACTTAATCTGTCTGAGAAGAATAAGAATAGATATTTGTTAAAAGCAAAACCCAAATACAGACAAATAGAAAAACCCTAGAAAAAATCAACCATCAAATAAGAAATGTTCTAATTAAAGCTGAATGAACCTTTTCTTCCAGCTAAAAAAAAACCAAACCAAACCAAACCAAACCAAAAATACCCAAAATAAAAAAAAACCCAAACAACCCGCGCAACCAATAATAACAGGAACAAAAAACCCCAACAAACTAGCCAACCTAACAAACAAGCAACAAAATCCATGAAAAACAAAACCAAGCATAAAAAGATACATTTCAGCACTTCTTTTTGCTTTGAGTGCTCAGGGGAAAAAAAAAATCTCCAAATAAATCAGATCTTGAATTGTGTTGAAAAATAAAAGCATGTAAAAGGTGATGAGAAGGAGCATATGTCTTAGCTGCTGTCCAAACTTTATACTTGCACCTTTTAAAAAATTCTTATCCATCCTTTTTAAGTAGATTTTTTTAGTAGATTTATTAAATAATTTTTATAAAATAAAATGTATTGGAAAATTTCCTCATAGATAACATAAATATTCAAGGATATTATTTTTTCTATTGTGAGATTTCTGTTGTCTTATTTTTTGTTTGCTTTTTTTGTTTGTTTTTCATTTGGGAATGTTTATATCTCATCTATTTCAGAGTTTTCTTTACTACTGTGACTTGGAATGAGGATTGTTCAGGGAGACCAACTCAATAAGTGACTGCCATTTGTTAAATTTATATTTTAAACATTACCATAAACAAATACTAAAAGTGTTTCTTTTACTGGATTAGACTCCACAGAGTAACATGTGTTTGCTTTCTGAGCTTAAAATATTGGAAGCATGGAGGTTTCACTTTCTCATAAAAGGAAATTATTAAAGTAAATCCTGCTTTCTTGATGCTAGGATTTAAGCTAGGATTACACTAACATTACACAATTTTTATGAAAATATTAGTAATAAAAGAGACTGCAAAATTTTTTTTGGTATAATATCAGTGCTAAAAAGGTTGCTAAGTAGTACAGGAACTGGTGGGGTAGCTGACAGAGATGGCTCATCAGCAATGAACAGTGAGAGGACGTGCCAAAACTTGAAGAAACTAGCACTAATGGGGTCCCTCAACCTACTTCATCAGGTGTTGGCTATAATGTACCACACCTGAAATGCTTCTACATTTATGCAGGAAGCATGAGGAACAAAAAGCAGGAGCTGAAGGCTTTGGCCCAGTCCCAGAGATTGGACATCACTGAAACCTTATGGGATAAGTGCTGTGACTGGAGTGCCCTGTTGGATGGTCACAGGTACTTCAGAAGTGACAGGCAGGACAGAAGAGGCAGAGGGGTGGCACTGTATGTAACAGAAGGGTTAGAGTGTATGGAGCTCACAGCTGGAAATGGCACAGTTAAGAATCTCTTGATGAGAATCTAGGCGTAAATAAATAATGAGAATGTCACTGTGGGAGTCTCCCAGCCATGATGACAACATCAATTATTCTTTGAAGCGCTAAGGGACTCCAAGGGATTTCCAAGCCAGCTTCCCTGTCCTTATGGGGGATTTCAACTTGCCAGAAATTAACTGAAACCATCACAGAGCTGGTAGAACCTAGGCCAGAAGATTCCCAAAAAACCAGGATGATAATTTTATGGAACAGATCCTGAAGGACCTGGCTAGGAAAGATGCCCTCCTTGTTCTACTGCTTGTCAACAGAGTGTATCTTGTAAGGAATGTGGCCTCCTTGGCCACAGTATCCAGAAAGATATTTGATTTAAAATCTCTCGACAAAAGGAAAAATACCAGCAAAATGTCAACTCTGGACATGAGAAGACTTCAAACTGATCAGTGAATTAGTGAGTAAGGTTCCCCAGGAAAATGTTTTTTGCAGGTGATGAAGCCCATCAGCGTTGGTCACTTTTTAAAGGGATTGGTGGTGACCTGCCAAGAGCAGAGGAGAAAGCAATTGCCAAATGTTGGAAGTCAGGCAGGTAATGCAGAAGGCAATAGGAAAATGACAATAAGCAGTGTAGAAATAACATCATCCTGTTATATAGAATGAGGGTGGTCACCTCACAGATTTCCCAGAGAGGTTGTGTCAGCGCCACCCCTGGAACTGTTCAAAGCGAGATGGGAAGGGGTTCTAAGAAACCTGGTCTACTGAAAGATGTCCCTGCTTACAGCAAGTGGGTTGGAACTTGATGACCTCTAAGGTCCCTTCCTACCCAAGCTATTCTATGATTCTATGATTCTATGATTCTATGATTCTGTGATTCTATGATTCTACGGTTCTATGAATGGATAATTATTGTCCTAAAGAGGACAGCACACGACAGTCCTTAAAAATCCATAGAAATACTGGACAATAGAAATGTAGAGAGGCAGAGTTATGGAGCACTTTTCTTCTTCTCATCTCTATTTTTATTTTTTTTTTTTCATAAACAGCAGCTTCATGATTATTTTCTGGAGACAAGAAGTTATATGGCTGGGGGAATCTTATGATCTCTGACAATCTGTGGAAAATGACCCTGATCAGACTTTGGCTGTGCTGCTCTTTAGCCCTGAGATGGAGCCAATTTTTAGCCAGGCAACCCAAAGCATCTACATTTAAGTGTTTACCTCATTCTGTATCCACCGTTACAGACTGTCTTTTATTGACAGTGGAAACTGAAAACACAATCTAGCCCTCAGCAATCCTCACTTTCATTTTAAGAAATGAGAAGAAATACCTGCAAAAATATTGAAAAATTGTTGCTATTTTATCTATACTCCAATACTTTTACACTCTTATTCAAAGTACAGCACAATGAATGGGGGAACTCTAGCCTTTCATTTTAGATCTCAGGAGACAGGAAAGGCAAAAAAATGTTCCTGTACCTTTCCAGAGAAAGCATGTGCATGCCCTGCTTTGGTAACTCTAAGTGTGTAAGCCACTTCAGAAATATAATTATCAAAGAGCAACATGACTGAGCACATAGAATAAATATACACAAGAAAGAGTCACAGGTGTGTAATGAGAACATGATGGCAACTGAAGTTAATCAAAGTACTCTATCCAGCTCTGATTGAAATGGGAATAAATCACACCTTCTCATTTATGGTGTTAAGTGATACTTGAGATCTTCTTCAGTGCTTTAAGCTGTTGAAAAGCAGAGAACATCCTGTGCTATGAGTTGGCACTCCATAGAGGAAAGAGGTCAGTTTATAGCTGCTTCTTCGAGGACTTCTTTTGTTTAGTTTTTCTTTCCTCCAGTAACTCCATTTCTCATCAGTCTCTGACAGTGAACAACCTTCCGATATGTCCTAAGAAACTTCTTTCTGTGATTTAGTTTTGATTCGAAGTTTATCAGCCTTTTGCTACAAGAACTTCTACAGTAACACATAAAGACTTCAATACTCTTGCAAAGACACTCACTAATATTTGGTGCAGGAGGAGAAAAGGAGAAGTCAAGACATAGCCTGTTAAAAGTGAAATTCTTCATATTAAGGATATTCTACCCGCTTACAAACATGAATATAAAATTACTGTTGACATTATCAAGTACTATTTTCCTACATTTCACAGCGAAGTTCCTTAATACTTCCTTTTACCTCTGGGGGCTTTCCAAGCTTTCCATCATAAGCTTCAACACTTTCTAAAGAATAAATATGTTACTTAATACGCTTTGTTTTGTTGGTTCCTGGTTTGGGGTTTTTTTAATACTTTTCCCCAAAACATAAGTTAAGTATCTGACAAAGCTCAGTAGAAGCTGGAAAATGTGAAGATGCTTCCCTCACATATCACCAATCTCTTGTCTCTGCAGAAGCTCCACTTCAATCTCCCATGTCCTTCTGGGTTCACAACACAGCACAAAATGGAAGCCACCGACTTGCATATACATGATACCTCCAATCAACTTTTCTGTAGAGGAGTGAACATCCTTCTGTATTCCAAGAGTTAGAAAATTCAGAAAAGGGATAGATCCAGATCTTGACCTCTGTGTTGTTGAATACTGGTTCGGGGTGGAATAGCGTTGCTTTTCTTCGTAGAAGATTGTGTGGGCCTATAGTTCAGATCTGTGACCAAAGTGTTGGTAACATACCAAGACTTCTGCTATTGCTGAGCAGCATTTTATATGGTGTCAAGACCTTTTCAGTTTCTCACCCTCCCCCAGCAGTGAATGGGTTCAGGGTGCACAAGAATCTGGGAGAGGACACCGTTGAGACAGACCACTGTAAGTGAACAAACAGATATCACAGACCACATCACTGTGTGCTCATCAAAAAAAGCTGAAGAAGGAAATCGGAAGGGTGGGTATCCAGAGGGATGACATTTGTTTTTCCAAGTAATCATTACATGTCATGAAGCCTTCTTTTTGGGAATGGTTGAACCTACAGAAATCCCCTGTTACTTAGTGTATTTGGTATAGGTTGGAGGATCTATGCCTGCTTCATGAACAATATCTCCTTTAATTTTTCTGTGGCAGTCAAATACATTAACATTTTCAAATATTTCCAGTAACTCACATAAGGAAGAAGGTTGTTCTATAGACCAGCCTCAAAATTTCATGAGAAAGGTAAAAGACTATTCAACCTAATCAATATAACATTGTTTCTGGATATATGCAGAAACGGAGTATAATATTGTCTTGGTTTGATTTGGGTTTGCCAATTTTAATATATTCAAATTTTTTTAGAGATAGGATTTAGGAGCAAAGACAAGGCAGGCCAAAAACTTAAAAAGCTATGTAGAAGGAATTTATTAATAATACAGGAAAAAAAATGAAATTCAGAATAAGATTTCCAGATTATTCCCTCCTCCCCACTCCCTCACCTTCCACATTTTTCAACAACAACATACAGAGAACACTTCAGTCAATTTTCTACTTAAATAATCATTTCAGTTCACTCTAGAGAGAAAAGTTTCCTTTTTTGATTTAGGCATAAGGGGTGTCTTCACTTTCACAATCTGCATCTGCCCGGGGAAAAATCTGCAAATTGTGGGACTTCCTCCCATCTTTACAGTCTTTCCAGAGCTGAGTTATGTCTTATGCTACATACATGGGGGTATTATTTTTAAGGGCAAGCTGTTCAAAGACAAAATTTTCTTAATCTCTTTTTCCATTAAAAGTCTCTGTCCATATTTCCAGTCTCCAAAACAGAGAGCCCATTCCCTCGAGGCAAAAGATCGTTCTTCCTCAAGCACTTTAACACCCCCCCACCAAGTAGCTTTTCACAGTTAAAGGAATTTTAGTGTAGTCACAGTCTCCTTATAGCTCACACAAAAGGTTTTTCAGCCACTTATTAGTGGCATCTTTTCAATCTCTTCCCATCTGGAAACTTAGCTTCCATTTCACTGACTTCACTATACTCCTTGCTTTATTCCTCTCATTCAGGGGAGCCCAGGAGATCTGCAGTCTTATCCGGGCATTAAAAGGGTTAAAATTGCACCTAGAAGGTGAAGGAGCTGGGCCAGGCCATGCTGGAAAATGTGTCAGGGCTTTTTGGGCTGCACGGGCTGCGTGGAGGAGGTTGGATGAAACTGCAAACCTAGCTGCACTTCCCCATGCTGCGTAGTCACCTGGGGGCTTCTCCTCCTCTTGGCTGCTCCCAAAAAGGCGGCAGAAGCCCCGGTCGAGCTGTGGCCATACTGGGAGCAAAGACCTCCCTTTCCCTGGCCACCAGGGCCCTCAGCCGAAAAACAGGGCGAGGGGGCCTCGGCGGCCCCCCCAGCCCCGCCGGGCCGGGCGGGTCTGGGGCTCAGCTGGCTCTTACCTGCCTTCCCGACGCAAGTGAAAAGAGAGGATTAACTTTACTAATGTCGTTCATGAAAGTGAAATAACTTTTTAATTGGTTACCCGGGCTGTCAAACACCAAATCAGCCCTTCGATTGGTCCCCAGAGCCCACAGAGGAAGCACCCAGAGAGGAAACAGCCCTCCTCTCAGGCTCTTCTCAGGCGCCCCCACCGCCCCCCCCCCCAATGGAAAACCAGCACAAACATCTCATGGAAGACTAGTGTTAAAAAGAAACATAGCTGAAAAGATTAAAACCTCTGGCTTTAGATAGCTGCTGAGAAGTGGATTTTTATGACTATGACTTTTGTACCTAAACATCCAAAGAGGAACTTGGAATTTAGATATAATTTGCCCATATATATATATATATATATACACACACACACACCCCCATATTGCATATACATATATGTGTATATATATATATAAAAATTATGCTAGAATAAACATATAGATGAAATTAGAACAGGTACAGATATAATATAGATATAAATATAGAATTATAGTATGGTTTGGGTTGGAAGGGACCTTGAAAGATCATGTTGCAACTCCCCTGCCACGAGCAGGAAAACCTTCCTATAGAACCATTTGCTCAAAGTCCTCTCTAACCTGACACTGAATATTTTCAGTGATGGGATGTAGACAATTGCTTTGGTCAACCTGGTCCAGTCACTCACCATTATCATAATAAAAATGTTTTTCCTTTTGCCTAATGTAACACTATCTTCCATCTTAACATATCTTCAAGGACAACCTGTTCCATGATCTTTCTGGGCATGGATGTGAGGCTGACTGCTCATTAGCTCCCAGAGTCCTCCTATTTACCCTGTTTTAAAATGGTCATTAAGTCAGCTGTAATATTCCAGTCTGGCTTCAATATTTATATATTCATAATACAAAAATATGTATTCATAAGGTTTACTGTATAATGTATTAAATATGCTGTATAATTCTATGAGCCTATATATACTATTATGAGAAATATTATAAATTATAATGTATTCATATTTTACTATATAGCATATATTATATAGAGTATATATAAACATATTTCCACTGTAGCATCTCCAAGTTTCACATGCATTAAAAACATTGTTTACTTCACTCACATGACAGTATTTTAAAAAATTTAAAACTTAAAATGCATAGATGATGAGTTGATAACTGATGGGGTTCAGTGATGACAAATTAGAACTCAGTGTTTCAAAATTCCAGTCTTTTCCATCATTGCCTAGTATTTTCAATTCAAGTTGAGAATCTGCTGCTCCCACTTATGGTGAAAAAAATACTACCCTACCAAACTATTCAGCATAGTAAGACTTCTTGAGGAATATGGTGCTGTTTAGGACAAGTACAATCTGCAAAATATCAGCATGAATAGTATTTCAAAGTATTCCTTTCAAAGCAAAAAGCAAACTTTGACAGATAGAGAAATGAAAATCTTGAAGATAAAATTACAAGCCTATAAGTAAGACTTTGGCATTATGTGCATTTTCATTAAAGCTGAGGAAAAAGAAAGCAGAGAGTTACAAGAAAATATAACCGCAAAGCAATCACACAGAAACCATTTCTGATATGCCTGATAAACTAGAGCTGCAAAAGCAATGAACTTGGGAAAAAAAAAAAAAAGGTAGTAAATCCTTGTGAATTAAAAGACATTTATCTAACTATTTGAAATACATTCAGATTATTAGTATGCACAAAGCAAGTAAGATATGGTCATCCTGGCAGGCTGACAAATAATCATTTAGTTGGATCTCTCTTTGTTTCTCTCCTAAAAAAAGGTGCATTATCAGTTATACAAATTATCAGCAGATTTATGGAATTTAGTAGTTAGGAGCTGCAGTTTATTTGGTATCAAAGCAAGTATAACTGAAGTGATGAAGAAAAACTGCATCATGAGTGTTACAAAATCTCAGATGATAAAGACAAAATATCTGTATCATTTTCTTTTGGAACAAAAAGCAAACTTTTAATAATAGTTTTGTTGTTCTTCTTGCCTCTTGTGTATGTTTTCACCTGTGACAAGTTTAGAACCAGGATTACCATCTCAGAAATAAAGTTAGTAATGTCTCATTTTATACTGTGCAGAAACTGTCCTCTATCAAAAAAGTACTGAATTAAAGTAAAATATGAGAGATAACAATTGCAACACTAGGATAAAATACTATAGACACATGCTTTACTTTCATTTATTTAAAGAGTTAATTAATAGTCTATATCTTTGCGTTTTAACAGGAATATCCAAGTAGGTAACATTTTCTTTGACAAAGTGGGATTAATTGCTTTAAAAAAATAATGTTATATAGGAGGGGTTGCCTTTGTTGGAGCCATTTTTTCCTGGCTATTTTACTAACCAGCTGACACAGTGGTAATGCTGTTGTACAGCCACTTCTCCCATTTCTTTCCTATCAGTACTGAGAATGCATTTCTTGGCAACATTTGGCAAAGCATCATCTCCCTGCATCCTTCAGGTCTTTTTATATTTGAACTTAGAGCATCATCTGATTTCAGTATTTCTTTCCATCCTGCCCTTCTAATTCTGCCTATTCATCAATTCACCCTCTCTGGTTGTAATAATTCTTTTTTCACTTTCAATTCTTCAGGCTGCCCATTGCTGCTCTTATAAAACACCACCTTAGAAAAGTCCTTACACTCATTTCAAGCTACGCCTATATTGTCAATCTTCTCTTTCCCAGTAATTTGCTTCTCAACTCTACTTTGTGTCAACATTCTAATTTATTTTGTTCTCCCCACATGCAATTGCTATTACCTTCCATGGTCTTTCAGACATGTCACTTGTCTGTAGTCACCCTAAATCTCCTCTTCAGCTGAATTCTCAGACTGAAAGGTTCTGTCACAGCTAATATTTCTCCACAGATCTAGAGATAATGAATGGTAGTAAAAGTGGTGTTTATTGTTCAATACATATTTGACAGCAGAGTTCAGATATTGCAGAACTGGAAGAGTGAGAGCCTAAGATAGTGGAAAAACTTTTAAATACTTAATACTTTAAAATCCTTTAAATATGTTGTTCCATTCAGTTGGAAATTTTACATTATGGAACTAGTTATTAATTAATTATAATTTGCCAGAATTGCAGGTGAATCTATTAAAAGTTAATTTGCATCTCCTTTGTACCAAATTAGTTTATTCAAATGCATGATAGGCCCTGATTATGGTGAATTAAATCAAATTAGTTGGTCATAGGCAGGCTTGTAAAGTCTGGAGAGGAAACATGAAACTCCTAATCTTAAAAATTATTATTACTGATCTATATACCTTGTCTATGTGGATAGTGCATAATTTCACTGTAAATAAGGGTTTCTTTCAAAATGTTGTGTAAAACTTTAAGGTAATTAGGGCTCATGTCTGCTGGGAACTTTTTTACAATTGAGATATAAATCCCAGTTGTAACAATATAAATGCCAAATATGTTTATGAAAAGAAAAATGATCTAATAATTTTAATTAAATCTCTCATTAGCTGCATTGAGTAAAATAAAATATATAGTGTAAGTTATTTTATATATAGAATGTGAACCAGCATTTACTCAAGTAAAGGAAGAAACAATTTATTTTACTGAGCCCTTGTATGAGTGTTTGTCTTAACAGCGGTAAGAGAGGGTGCCTTTACCCACAGTCTTGATCATTGGATCTTTATTTTCCCCTTTAATCTGTGTTACAACTAGTTCTGTCTGTAACTTCTATTTTACTCTTCAACAGTTTATTTCTTTGAAGCAGTCCACATCAAGGATACTTTCCTCTTACCTTAAATATGGAAGTTACCCTCAAATACACAACAGCTTTTTATCACTGTGTTCTATTTTGCGTGTGTGAAAAGCTTAAAAAAACCCCAAGTAACTGAAGAACAAGAAGAAGTATGATCACCTTTTGGACATAACAATGAATACTCAACAAATGAAAGGAAGATGACAAACAAAATTATCATAAAAGATGCATCTTAACAGCTCCGAGGATATGATAAATGCCTGGTTTTCTTTTTCAAAAAAGAGACAAACATGTCCTGGTTTCCCTTGCTAGCTGCTTTTTACTGTGCCAATAACAGGGGAAAATGCCTCCAGTCTTGCAGACCTCGGTGCCCTATAATATACTACTTAGAGAAAAGTCTGACAAGGAACTTAGGGTATGTCATGGCAACACTTGTCAGTTCAGGCACTCGGTACCCTAGTGGGAGAAAGAACATGCAGCTGGAACCATGTGATGTTCTGTAACTTCAGTGTTTTGCTATGGTTTCTTACAGTTGTAAACAACTATAAAAGTTGAGAATCTAGCCTAAATTGTGCCAAGAGTGTCTTGCCCCGAAGATCCCCAAGAAGTGAAAGTGTGGTGCAAGTTAACTTTGTTGGCTAAGCTGTATCTTTAGTCTAGGTGGCCCAGATCAAAACATGGAATCAAATATTCTGTGAGTTAATTGATTATTTATGTATCTCATAATCTTACCTGAATTCTGCATGCTTCAGGTGTTAGATTTTTTTAGAACTTGGTTTTCACTCTTTTAGTTTTCCACTAAGAGTATTGTCCTCTGGTGATTTTCAACGATAAAGCTTACCACTTACTTGTTCAGAACATAACTTTAAATAATTATAAACACACACACACAGAAATATAACATAAAGATCTATAGCTGGTTTTTTGAATGGTGCTGTTGCTACTTTAATATTTTGGTCTTTTACTATTCTGGAGTTTCCAAATGTTTCATTGGT
>JANRMJ010000054.1:61027753-61050771 GCA_025584955.1 Alethe diademata
GTGCTGTTGCTACTTTAATATTTTGGTCTTCTACTATTCTGGAGTTTCCAAATGTTTCATTGATGTCTTTTTTATATGTTGGAAAAGTATTTTACTTTAACTTATTAATTAAAATTAACACAATAGGATACATTAAAGTAATTCGATGAAGATACTACTAAATCAGGAAAATAATTTTTTAAAAAATTAAAACAGAAAGAAGAAACCCCCCCACTTGTTTTTGTTTAAAATACTACACAAATATAAATAGTTTTCCTTTAATTTAAAAATGTCTTTACTAGAATTTTGAATATGTAAGTCATAAATCTTAAAATCGCAAGTTGCATCTTTTAATTACATTGTATGTTCTATAACATAATATACTGGGTGCAGGTGCCCAGTCAGTGGCAGCAGGGTCTGCAGGGGTCTCTGTGCAGACACAACCAGTCCCACTGGCTCTGACAGATCCACCAGGGCATGTCTGAGCCCCACAGCCAGAGCAGTTACACTTTGGGAAAGCACGTTTCAGAAAGTGAATAATGCTGCACAGCAAAGAGGGGAATGTGGGACAGATTGCGAGAAATAAACCTGCAGACAGACAGGTCAGAGAAGAAGGAGGGGGAGGAGGTGGTCCAGGCACTGGAGCAGAGATTCACTCCACTGTAGCCCGTGGAGAACGTGGTGGTGAGGCAGGCTGTTCCCCTGAAGCCCATGGAGGAGATCACTGCAGAGGAAAAAAAATGTGTCAGGAGGAAGGTGAGCCAGACTCTTATGTATTGATTATAATTTAACAATCTACTTTAGTAAGTAATAATTTCACCATTTTGCATTATAGTATATGCACTATGCATTTGTTTCTTTCATCATTCACAGCAAAAGGTAAAGATGTCAGAGTCCCTAACCCATAGTAGCATGGTCCATACATCCTCCCTCTCACAGCCTGAGAAGCATGTCTGCAAACATGATTTCCCATAACATTGTTAGGTAGGATAGTGACATTACCAGGGGATTACTGGCTGAACACTGGACCGTGTGCCTTACTGCAGGTATGACAGAGAGGCAAGCATCAGAATGGATCTGTTTTATTCAACTGGAACCAAAGTGCTACCTGTATTTCAAAACTGAACTAAAACCTTTTATCAGAGGTTAATCAAGGAATTGGAGAGACCCATAGTGACATAAACATGGAGCAAGAACTAAGCACATAATTGATGCTGTACAGCTTGATTATAATAAGTATCACGATATGGCAGGTGACAATTCTAGCACTGGCAAGTACAGCTAGCTTAGTTTAGTTTCCACCTTGTCCAAAACAATATAATAATATTTAAGCAAAACAACCACACATTATTAAATGTAGACAGGACATTATATACTGGTGTAAGTGCTATCTGTACTCTCTGAAATGACGAGTTTAGTTTCTCTACAGTTCTTGTTTTCAGTGTTCAATTAAGTTGCAGGTTAATACTAAGGTATGGTATTTTCTATGAAAATAGCACAGTTTCTTGATATTTCTGGCAAGCATACACGATAAAATTTACCTAAGTTTATAAAATTTTACATAATGGAAATAGCAAGAGAGTGGTTGAAATTTGATCTATGAAACCCAAACATCATAAATCATCTAAGGGTTTGTTTCAGGGGTTTTTTTCAGTGATAGAGTATAACTTCAGAAAATTTATGTAATGTGATTGTCAAAATTTAAATATGTGTCAATATTATTATACATCTCTTTAAAATAATTATGTACACACAAATGTAATAAACTGGCTACTGACACAAAATTGCATATAGCAGATAGCAACCATGTAATAGAAAAAACCTCACTGACAAATCTTTCTCAAATTTAATATTGTCTTGCTGGCTTTGGTCCCATGCTGTTTTTCACAAGGTGAAGAAATATTTTGGACTGTAACTGCAGTTATCTAGTAGCAGACTGAACAAACTAAAAGCCTTTTTTTGTCTCATTGAAGTTGTATAGAGTTTAATATTGAACAATAATTCTTGTCAAGATGCTGCGTTATGCTATTCAGGATACATGGTATGATATATGCTTTTTCAGTCATCATATGAAAACATATTAGGATTCTAATCTTTGATAAAACCGTGTGTATAACTAGCCAGTTTCTTCTCAGCACAGAGTCATAAGCAATGAATGGAGCACTAAAATTGCAGACAATTTGGAATCAGAAAGCCTGTATTCAATGCTTGTCTCATAATAGAGATAAATAAAACTGTGTGACAGGAGGACAGTTTATCTTTTTACAAAAAACCCCATGTTAATTCCTGCATATTTCTTTGTTTAGGTGCTATTGTAATTTCATATCTCAGTCATTAAGTAGGATTTGCAAAAAAAAAAATTCAACTTAATTGTTGCTAAATACCTTACACTATGCAAAATTTAACAAAACAACACTGGGACTACAAATAAGCGTATTACCCTCATAGGTACAAGACACGGTTTTTGATTCCCTAAAGTAATTCAAAAAAATGTGATATATTTCGCTGCCCTCTAAACAGTGTGACAAAACATTTTTCATTTGATATTGAGATGCAAATTAAAAATATTCTTTCTGGGCAGCCATGAAAACAACATTGTAAAGGATTTATTCAAGGAGCATAAATTTAGTAGTCCCAACCATTTTATCACACTAATTTCCTTTTTTTTCCCCCCAGAACAAAGAGCTGAATGACTAATTGAGTGGGAAAACAGTTCAACAAACAAATTTTCTATCCCTCTAGCATTTCTTTAGATCTAAGCTCTAACTGTATTTTGAAATTACTTATGTCAAGGCCATTGAGATTTCTATTCTTAGAACAATAATTTGTTTTTGCATAGAATTACTATGAACTGTTTTGTAGTCTGCAAGCTACAGAGGCAATAATAGAGAAATATTCACATGGCCCATTTACTGGATAAGGTTGCATGAATTCCATCTGATTATGTATAAGTGGTTATTAGGATAGTATCTCAAACGAGAGTCATGAGAGAGCGATAAATCCTCAAGCTGTCTATTACAGAGTCATTTCACAGGATCTGTGGGTTTATGAGTACTGGATACTTGGTTGACTATGATTTCTGGACAACACCAAATGGTATTTTTACTGGCAAGCTCTGAACTGGTGAGTTCAAGTGCCAAAAAAGCCTGTACTTTTAAATCAGAAATATTAAAAGCAAACGAGAGGGATAGCTATTGATAACAGCAAACTCCTTTGGGGCTTTAGAGAACGGAACTGTAAAGCCTCGGAAGATTTCGTGTGGCATTATGAAGTTCTGAAGAGAGATATATTTTCTTATGAGAACTGAATGCAGTAATTTATCAGCATAAAGCTTTGAGTTTGCATAGATCCTTGGGCTGCAGCACAGAGAAATGACAGAAAAGCTACTAGCATTCAGGGGACAATTTTAAAGCTAGTAGTTTGTGTCATTAAGATACAAAGGCCTGAATTCTTTAAAGTTTGCTTGTTCATTAATTCATTCCTTTTCAAGATCTGTCATCCCTACTATGATCCAAGGCTGTCCATGATCAGAGAGAACTTCTAGTGAGGCAGAAAGAAAGCCTATGGTGCTAAAAAGGCTTTGAGGGAGATCCTATTACTGAGAGTATCCCAGGGTGCAAAAAGACATAAGAGATCACATTTAGAATATTGCACCCTTAAAATACAGTTTCGACCTTACTGATTAAGGCTAACACACTTTCCCAATACTTTCAAATATTTTCTTTTATGCTACCCATGCAATGAATATTGCAGTTAAATGCTTGTGTCTTTAATTTTCCTACTTTATTTTGCAAAGTTTGGTCATTTTGTGTGGAAAGCTTATGAGCAGTTTTGCCACTAGAATTATTATTTATTTACATAGAATCAAATATTTATTTCAGTTTTGAATAGAAGTTTCTGTTTTTTAGTATCTCTTATGAAAAATAAAGTTCGGCTGATAAACATTTCTCTTTCCTGGATAGAAATAAATCTTCAGATGCAAACCTGAGACTTGGTATAGGATGAGCAAAAGCAACTATTTTTGGCATAGAGAAAATGGAACCTGAAATAAATTTGAATTAAACCAACCACAAAATAAATTAAGTTCAAAACAATCAAGATATCTTGAGACATGAAAAGAGGAATATACCGGTTTTTGTTTGGTTGATGTTTTTGTTTCAAATTTAAATTTAGGCTAAGGTTGCTGTGCTAAACAATTTCTTTGTGTCATGATGGCTATGGTATTTGGAGCGGTTTACATCTGCTCACTCTTTTAATCTACACTGAACTTCAGTAGTTGCCTTCATGAAGATTCAAAATGAGACAGGATAATCTGAGTTTGTATTAAAAAAAAAAAAAAGAAACTTAAAAGCCCTGAAGATAACTGCTTACCTTACTGTTTCTTAAGGAAAGTTAAAAATATCTCTTGAAGGTGAAAAACTAATATTCATTTAATCATCAATATCACAAAATTCATTCAAAAAACAACCTTTAGAAATATTTTCAGTAAAGAAATATCTCTTAATCTACTTGAAGCACTTTGCAATCAACTTCAGCAAGTGAAGCAGAATTTCATTGTCTCTTATTAGACCGTTGTTATGTTGAAAAAGTGGATTGTCTGAGGAAGATTATAATTATAAGTTCAGAGTGCTATCAGATCACTCAATTGCCTTGCCTGGTACCAGCAGTGCAGGCAGGAAGCCTCCCCCATTACTCCACAAGGTGTGGTTCTGTAAGGTAACTGTGCTGCTGTGCAGACAAGATGTGTCATGGCTCTGCCCACATTCAGAAGGCTTTGGCACTCTCAGCTGGTGCTGGCAGACCACCCACAAGAGAAGTGTCACTGATACTCCACTGGAGACATGGCATCACTTATGATCTTGTTTTTGCTGTCAGTGGTTGGGTGAGTCGCCTTATGGATGTGTTGTTCCTAATCTTTCTTACTGTGTCAATAAAGGTTTACATTATGATATTTGTCAGACCCCATTTCTGTTCAGACCACAGAGCAGAAATGAACATCAGTCATTCGTAAGGGAAGGGGTATCCACAGCAGAGAGTCAACAGAGAGTTATGCCTGGACTGTCTATTTAGCTGTAGACCATCTACCTTTTTGGTATAGAAGCTGGAGAGACAAGCTCAGGGGGAAAAAAAAAAAAAAAAAGAAAAAAAACCAAACAAAAACCAAAAAAAAAACGCCACCACATTTATTAGATGGAAAGTTAAGGCAGACAAATTCAACTAGAAACAAGTTGGAAAAACAAGAAAACAAGATCAATAAATCACTGCAACTCTTTAGAATCACTTGGGAATTTCCGAGGAGAAAACACTGTGGGATTTTTTGGAAGCAAGGTAGCGTTTTGTGCTTATGGAGTGTGTTTGCCTAAAAAAAAGAAAAAGAAAAAGGAAAAGAAAAAAAATGCTTCCATTTGAGCAGTAGCAGATAATTACAGTAGGGTATTCTTAACTTTATAATATAAAGAAATTACTTCAGCTCAGCGCTGTTTCCTTTTGTACTGAAAGGCAAAGAGCAGGACGGACAGAGAACAGCGGAGCTCCGAACAGTAGTATCATAATAATGGAGCCAATACAGATTAAAATAATGAGGGGGACTGTGCTGTTTGAGATCCCATTGGGCCACACAGGTTTGATTTATTTATTTGCTTGCAGTACTGAGGAAGTCTGTATTGAATTCCTGTAACTGATCTCCTGAAATCAGCTCCAGCACTAAGACTTCACAAGTATAACATTGCTGCTCTCCTCCAGATTAGCTCTTGTTTTAAGGTGCTTTGCTCTACAATGCCAAAGAAATCTGTACAAAAATATCATTTTTTAGAACCATTTTGACTGTCTTTTACTCCTTCTCAGTTTTGGAAGCCCCTGCTTGGGTAGACAAAAGATAGTGACTGGTCAGGAGAACTACCTCTTGACTTCAATTGCATTCAGAATTTCAACTTTTTGGCTTTTATTAAATGTTAATGAAAGCATTCAAGAGGTGCAAAGCATGGTGCTCTTTTTTAAACAAATTCCTTTAGGGAATTTTTGATCATTTGTGTGCCTAATCAACTACTTAGATATCAATAGCCAAGATATTAATCTCATCTGAAATTCTAACTACTTCCACACAAGGTAGCCAAATATCAGGAAAAATAGTCCTATATTCATGCTTGTGGTCACTAAGGTCATGACCAGGGCAGAAGAGACCTTCTTCCTCTGACCACAGTGATTTAATGTAGCTTATAGTAATTTCTTCCTATCAAATCACTGTGCATATTGAAATAAATTATACTGCAGACTTGCATCAAAAACATGGTTTTATTAATTGAAAATGCTTGACTAGGATCACCTTCAGACAGTTAAGCAGAAAGGGACACATAAGGAAAATCCTGGTTTGCTGCAATTTTCTTTCTAAAGATTTTGAATTTTAGCCACTAAGCTTAACATCTCCTTAAAGACTACAAGGTTTTATGTCATTCTTTATATTCTGGAGGATTTTTGCGCCCCAAAATCTAAATTTTAAGGTACAGGCAATAATTTATCTTGCTTGAGCTTTTAAAAAGGAAAGAGGAGACATACCTTATCTTTAATACCTAGTTTCTGTAACAACGTTAAATTGTCTTTTCATTTGTCTAGGATCCATTGTGAAAATCTGATAATGCACCATATCTCATCAAAAAGACCGAAACAAAGCTACGTCCTAATATATTTCCCTTTCAATTTGAGTATTTGTTTTAAACTACTGTTTTCAACTGCATATTATTAAAAGATGTGCTCTTGCTTTACTTTAGGATCAATGGTCTGAGATTGTATTGATCTCTGTAAAAACTTAAGCACATGGATATAGGTTCTTAATTAACATTAAGACCACCATAAAGGTGGAAAAGCAGCTCTGGATGCAAATATGTGGTGCTACCACTTCCTGATGTAATAACTAGGACAAGAGATGCTGAAGGAAATGTTCAGTCTGTAACATGTCTACTGGCTGAAAGAAGGGAAAAAGAGATTGGTGAATAAAGGCATGGATATATATTATCTTCAAAGTTGGATTAAAATTCACAGAGCTTTTAATAAGAAATGCAATAGAAACTATGAGTGAACTCAGACTTTATTGTTCCTATGAAGCCAGATAACTGCCCATTCAATACTGTTTCCAAGCTCGCAAGAAGATCCATAAAATAAATCAGGAACTACCTGAACTTCCATCAAGAATTCAGAATAATTTGGATTTTCACAGCAAATAGTGTCCCTGTGACCTGAAAACATATCAGTATGGATCAAATTGATTTCATCTTTCTAAACTGAAGATATGCATGCTGTTGCTAGGACCCTAAAATGTAATGCATATAGGACTTGTGAACCAGTTAAAAGTTCTCCATCACAAAAAATCACATGGGGAAAAAAAAGATTAAATAGCGTGGTTAATAAATAAGTTAAAGTAAACAGATGTACTGAAGTTTTGCTCATTGTATGCTGTAACACTACATTATTAGAAATTAAAAACAAAGATGAAAATGAAAGTTTATGTGGAAAGGTATATTAATTTCATTATTCAAATCAATAACTTCTATTGTTGTTGATGTACTGCTATAAATTGAGTGAAATATCTGATACATAAACTACAAGAATGAAGCTGTAGAACGAGTTAATTTGTCCCAAAATTTTCAAGAGTGACTGACTAGTCTCCTTCAGTGGCAGGTATTGTTAGGGTAAGACAAAAGGATAACATTTGGATACCCGATGAACCAGAGAATAAAAGTCTATCACTGACATGAAGCAGTAGAATGTGGCATTATCTTTTACCAAGTCCACATCATCATATCAAAAACACCTGGTGAAAATGTCACTTGGTGCTCTTACTTGTCACTCACAACAAGCATCAAATTTCAACAGCAAAACTCTATAGTTATTTCTGCCTTTATGGGAATGTAGATTGTTTTTGTTTCTAACTCCTCTTGTATCTGCAGTTCTAGGGTTCAGATGGCTGTGACCAAGAGTCAGAAAAAGAAATGTCAGACTACTAAATCTGCTCAAGAAAATATCTGACACTTTGATTGGATGTCAGCAGAGACATCTTGCATAGCAGAAGGATGCTATCAGTAGATCAGCCACACAGAAAGAATGTAATGAATCCAGTTACTGAGGATTCTAACTTTAGTGCTCTACTTAGAATAGTCTCTGTCCTCTCATCTTAGCTGGCCCTGCTACAGGCATGATTTGCTTCAACTGGAATTTTAATGCTAACTCCACATACATTTCTAAAATCATATAATCTTCTGTTAAAGAGCATGTGGATTGTAAATGGCAACAAGAACTGAATAAAAGCAAAAATTAACAACATTTTAGTTCATGTCTTATGCTACATATTCCATGCAGCAATAACTCTCCATTTTTACTGGCAAATGCCTAATATTTTGTGTCCCTGGCCATTAGAATGTCTCAACTTTTAATAATTCCTAAAGTTTCTTCTCCTGTGATGTACTGTTCACAGCAAGTTCACAGCACATTGTATCTGATAGCTGATGTTTTTGCATTTTAAAAAAATTATCCGATATAATTTTATTGAATCACAGAGTCTGTGTAATATGAATTTGATACTGACACTTCTTCAAGTTGATATTGTGACACTGCATCATATCAGTATAATTATAATCAACCCCTACATTTACCATTGGATTGCATTTGTATTTTCTGTATTTCAGAAAAAAAATCAAAATAACGGTTTCTAAATACGTTTCTAATCATGCATCTATCCAAGAAAACCCCTAACATTTCACTGGTATCCTCAAACAGAAAGTACAGTTTCAGAGTATCTCTGTTTTGTGATATTGTCTCACTTTAGTTTCCCTTCACACTACTATTTGCCTCGCCTAGAGGTTTCTCCATTGTGTCAGTCACTGTATGAAAAATTATTTCATTCGTCATGCTCTAATTTTGCAAGATTTTTTTGCAACAACATTTACAAATGTGCTGGCTTTTTGCTAGAAAACTAACTATGTTCTTAAGAATTTAAATATATATCTGTTTTCTATCTTTTTTTTTCCATGACAATTCTCAAACCCTCAGATTACTGAAGGACATGTGGCCACAAGTATTTGCACCAAATGTTATTCTACTAGACAAATTTTAAAAAGCTATAGTTCATTTTCAGTTTGTGCATGTGAACACAAAATAGGTACTCCAGAAAAGCTACTCATCTAAATGTTCCCATAAATACTCTACTTAGGGTTATCACTGGCTACCAAGCTGTCTCTGCTTGTGACTGTGGTCACTAGTACTGTAATGATAATGTAAAGGTATTACTATTGCAATGCAGATCTGTGATCCCAAAGCAGCAAAAACTGACACAACGATAATTTGCACCTCATTGGTCCACTTGCTGTAACCACATAGATCTTTCTACAGAATGTATTCTCCTGCCGTTATAGAGGCTATACCTGGAAACTAGACACACAATATTATTTCCCAAGGCACAAACCCAAGATTGTGGGATGGTAATTGTTTTTTGTTCTTGTTGAACAGGAGGTCTAGAGCTGTGCACAAATCTGTAGCTGTAAAGTCACATCTTCAAGGATACTAGGTTCCAGATTCAGAAGTAATTTTGAACTACACATGCAAATTTTAATGCCCACTTGTTTATGCATGTGAGTTTTACCATCGCTAAGAGTCTTAGATTTTCTGTTAAACTCTCAAGCAATTCACATTTATATTCAGTGCAACACCGAGTATTAGGCATATTAAAGTGTAAGCTGAAACAGTCTTAACACTTGGTGACCAACCTAATGGTGATCTGTTGCATGACTTAGAGATTTTAATATATTTTCATTTCAAGGCTGCTTAAAGAGTTATACCCATGCTATATCTTCCATTTATTCTCCTTGTGCATGGTCACTGTATATTAGGACTTCTCTCAGATTACTTATGGCTCCAGGAGAAAACAAAATACAGTGCTCATTTAAAAACTTTTCTAGGCTGTATTTACCTTCTGTTCAGAATTTAGTGGAGTTACACTTTCCAATGATTTAATGGCATAAATGAAAGCAACGAGTCTATATTTTCATGTAACAGCCATACTGTGGAAGACTCTGATTATTCCAATTCAGCATTTTTAAAAAGATACCTTTCTTCTTGAGAAAAAAAAAGTCCCAATTTTTTCCTTCATTAAGTAAAGGTTCTTCCACAACTTCACAATTATTCATGCAGAGTGTCAAGTAACGATTTTAATTAATTGCTTTAACAGAGATGACTGAAATATATACTGAACTCATACCCACACTTACTTTAATCTTAATAAATTCTAATAAACTAAACTAAATTTACACAAATTAATTTTATGAGTACATTTTCATAGAAAAATGAGCTGTTGATGCTCCATAACATACATAGAATTGTTATTCAGGCCCCAAAATGTGAATCACATTGCTCCTTTCTGATTTTATTTGCCTGACCTGGCTTTTGAAAACAGGAGGCATTCCTTAACTCAGCATGATGTGGCTTTGATTCTCACTAGAAGAGGATGGACTCAGCAGGGAAGTACCACTTGAAGAAAGATCTGCCAGGAGATAAGCAAGACCCAAGGAACTGTCAGTCAGGACACGGTTCTATATTGCTGTGTGCAAGCAAAAATCTTCTTTAGTTGTATATTCTAAGTGAAATCTGTAACTCAAAGTTCTTTATGAATGGGAACCAGAAGAGAGAAAATTTTAGACTCATTATTGGATAAGAGCCTTCAAGTGGTTGATTATTAATTTAAAACAAAGCAAAAATATGTTACATAATGTGAATAGCAAACTCATCAGAAGTTGTTGGCTAGATTTTTTATAGACTAAGTCAAATTCCGTATTTCACGAAATATTACCAACCAATAATATTATCAATATTATATAAATTTAAAAAAAAAAGTCTTCTAAGACCAATTAAGGAGCAGTTACTTTTATACCATCATACTGTGACAAAGAAATACTTTTATTCATTAGACCACAAGCCAGATTTTTATGAAATTATACACAATAGGAAATTAGACCCTTCCACTATTCCATGCAGTTGATTTCATTTCATTACATTGAGTTTTATGCTATGTTAAAGGTTAAAGCCAACATTTCTGCTTTGCCTCTCTGAGTTTATTGAAAGCCTTGGGATACATAATGTAGTAAAAACCACTTGTGAGGGAAGAGTATATTCAACATTTTTTCAATGTGAGAAATGAAAAACACATAATGAAAGGGAGCTTTTCAATAACCAAATATTGAAGATACAGCAGCAGGTGATTACAAATTCTCATACAATACTACCTTTCCACAAGTGGTCAATAGACCTAATGTAGAAAATCCTTATTTTGTGAAGTCTTGTGCTGATCAGTGTTAAAGCCTTCTGTTTAAGAATAAGAGATGAAAATAAGAAAAATAATTAAAATCTTGTTTCAGTTTCTAAGTAAACAGGTTGTTAGCCTTATGACTGCAAAGAAATGCATGAAAAATTAACCCAAAAATACCCAAGGGGCTGAAAAGACAGAAGTCAAACTGTCTTTTCTATAAAAATATTACAAGTTTTTGAGGTCTGAGTCATGCATTTTTGGCAATTTGGTCTTGACAATCTGACTAACGGAAGGTACTGGTCCAGACTCTGAACATGGAAAAGAATTAAGGTGAAAATAAAAATGAAGTGATAAAGTCCATGATTGTGAGGTACTAAAGGAGTGAGAGCAGCAAAACCATGACAATGGCTTTCAAAAAGCAAACAGTTCATCACACTCTGGAAAAAGGTTGATATGGTAGTACAGGAAGGATTTTCAAACCAAAATAAAAGTAATAAATCGAACTGCAGGACATATGTAGAACATAAAGAATGACTTTGGAAGAAAGGCAACTCTATATGAACAAGTACATATATATGCAAATTGCAGCATGAAAAATATTATTTGACTTGACATGAAAAAGCAATCTTATTATTTAAAATGGAAACAAAAGTTTATAAATCAATATAAGATTAAAAAGAGAATAGGAATTCAGAGGGCAAAGATGTCAGAAATGCAAAGGAAAAGGAACCCAAAATCTTAATGCAGCAAGCATGAGATAAAAAAATAAATTGATTTCTTAATACTTGTCAAGAAAGGATATTGTGATTAATGAAAAAAACAAGTAGAAGATGAAAAAGAAAATACTGTAAATGTCAATTTCTTTTCAACAACATTCTTGAAAAAAGGGTTTGACTCTGATGAAATGTTTAACAAGTGAAAAATGGGCCTGAATGAAGAAAGATTAAAGATTATTTAGATAAAGGTGTTTGAGATAGCATGTTCTGATGAAATTTGCTATATTTAAAGAAGACACTCAAAACCATTTCTGAGTCATTGACAAGTATTATGGAAAATTTACAAAGGAAGAATGAAATCTCAAGAGACAGTAAAACAGCAAATACAGTATCTGTGTTTTAAAAAGATTAAGTGCATATGGGGAATTTACTGCTGGGAATTACAGCCATTTTTGGTATCTGAAAAGATGCTGGGATAGATTATTAAACAATCCATTTGTAAACACCAGGAGGATAATAAGATTGTAAGAAACAGCTTAGAGATTTATCAAGATCAAATAATGTCAAACAAATCTAATTTCCTCTTTGCCCTAGATAACTGACCAAGGAAACAGAAGAGAGGCTGAGGAAGATTTTTTTTCCTTTACTTTGCAAAGGCATATAGCCACATGAAATCTCATAAGCAAATTACAGAGAAATAGTGTAGACTAAAATATAACTCTGGCACTTATGGGTATGAAAACCTTTTCCCAAAGGGTATGTATCACTTTCTAATTTCTAACCTTAGTGGACTACTCAGATGTGATCTATGTGAATAGTATTAAAGAAATACATGTGTTCATAATTATGTTCAGAATATATACTGGTAACTCACAGAGATTTTTAAATGGGAATTCAGCAAAATTGTAAAGATTTCTATACATTAAAAAAATTAATCTAAATTAGTTAAAAATATTTAAAATAGACATTATTTTTTCATTATGTTGAATAAGGATGATACTGTTTATTAAAAAAAACAGCCGTCAGATATACGGGATAGGCATATATCAGAAAAGGTTATTAAAGGAATTACCAGAAACCTATATTCTAGACTGTTTTAGTTCTTTCACTCCTGTGTCAGAAGAGAGGGTAGGTTATATTCCTTCCTTGTGTTGGGATGACATTATATCAAGTGAAACAGTTTTGCATTATGTTTAGGAGCCTCTTCCCCCAACAAAAAATATAGTTGGTTGTGTCTAAGAAGCTTTATGGTTTAAGAGTAGACAAATTCTCAGTGAATTTGATACCTCAGTTTTTCTTGATAGAGTTTTTATTAACACTACAATTAGCTGTTTGTTCTAGGACAAATATAGTATATCTAATGCTAGTAGATATTTGATTACTGAGACTAGCTCTCTTAATTAGAATATGGTGCTAAAATCACCCCAGATTGCAGGTTCTATCCCTGTACAGGCTGTTCACTTAAGTGTTGGACTTGTTTCCCTTTGTAGGCCCCTTCCAAAGAGACCTCTGCTTGGTCTGATGGATGTTTCTGCCATTTTTCCATTAACAGGGTCAATCTGCAGCAAAGTGTGTTCCCCAGAAATGTGCACAGCCACAGGCAGATCCACACAGGACACAGCTGGTCTTATAATCAGTCTAAGATAAGGCTCTGCTCTCAGAAACCCCCACACTCAAGACTCACTCCCAGCCACTTTCCCTAATCCTCTTGGGCTGGCAGAGGCAAAAAACACTGGTGCAGAACACACACCACACCCTCCAGGGTCACAAACAAACATATTCATGGATTTCCCAAGAACCAGCATGGCCCCTCTGCTCACCTGGCACCTCTACCCAGCCACCTTTACCTGCCCCACACATCCCAAATAGCCAGCTGCTCCAGCTGTCTGCTCACTGGATAATCAAAGCACTATTCCTACAGGCACACCACTCCTGTGAGTCCTCCTGAGATAAAGGCTCCACACACCTCGTACCCTTGCCCAAACCCAGGACTTCATACTTCTCACATGGGCCTGCTTACAGTTTGCCAGTGAATCCACACACAGACCCCACACACACCCAGCTGGGCATGTGTTACAACCTGCCCCAGAAGGCAAGGGTAAACCAGGTTCTTATTAATAGAACCTGTGAGGAGATGTAGGAATTTGTTTTTGGAACAACTTGATTGCAATAGAAAGCAGGTATGTAGCCATTTTTGTTATTATTATCTATAGCAATATAAAGGTATAAAAAATAGCACTTAAGAAAATGAAAGAAAGAATAAAACTAGAACAATATAGAATCCCTACCTGTTGGACCCAGAAATTATACTTGATTGTTGCAATTTTGATGTCCCATGGTCAAAGTGACAGTCATATTCCTGTTAAAATGATGATCTTGATCTGTCAGGGAAAGTCCATGAAATTCAAAGATTTCACGAGTTATATTCACTCAGGTGGGAATGACCAATCTCCCCTGGGGCAAGGAGTTTCACACTGGATGATGATGTAATACTGTGAGTCAAGAGTCCAAGTGGCTCCAGCTGCATATTAGGTCAGTGCAGTTGAGTTCATTACTGCCCATCATGGCCATGAGTAGAGATGGATACCTTCAGGCTGTTTGTGAATGTCCCAGTACTTCCCAGGAAAGTTATCACAGCTGAATTCACTTAGCGAAGGATAAAGAGACAGTATCCTACCTATCTCGAAGGGTTTGCCTCTTTCTTTATTTTGTTCAACCCCAGCTGTTAGCCTGAGGTGTCAGGTGCTCTCTCCACCTGCACCTGTGGGGCTACTTTGCACCTTGGCAGTTTTTTCCTGATTATTTGAGCCTTCAGCATTCCACTTTCTTTTTCGGTATCACTTGTGGATACATTCTTCTCCCTAGTCTTGAGATGATTGGACTACAGTGCCCCCTTTGTCTTGTCTCAAATTCCCATCACAGTCTGTATTCCAGTTAGTGGGCATATTTGGGGAGGAGTGGGCTTCAGTGGTCACAGATGAGCAACTGCCTCTTTGCAGTTTGCTTTAGGGGACAAAGGTCCTCCTATGATTTTAGCAATGTTTAAGCCATCAACCATTTTAACCTCTCTCAGAAAAGTACAGACGCTGGATCCAGCAGTAAGCACCGGGTACACTGGGGCTATGTTCCATGGTCCTGCTCCAGCCACAGGCAGGGAGCCCTTTCCATTTGCCTTACTCATATCCCAGTCCTCAGCTCAGTAGTTGGCATTGAGTCCTTGCAGCACTTTCACTCACAGGACAGACAGTAGTATTCTGCAGAGAGATCATTTAAACAAGATTTAATGTCATGTAAGAAAATAGAAGAGATTGTGATGATCAGAGAAGCATACAGACTGCCTGTTTTTTGTGCCCCTTTCTGTCTACTCCCCTTCCTCTTAGGTTCCCTTTCTGGAGCCTATTGATCTATCTGCCTGTAGTTCAATTGACATACCTCTGAACTCCCCAAATAAATACCCAGGATCCTCACATTTGCATCCTTATCGTCTTCAAAGAAAAGGCTGGCCCTTTTTGAAGTGGTGCCTGCAACTTCTTGGTAGCCCATTAGTCTGACCTGCAAGGTTGTTTTCTTGTAATTGTCTGCATTGTTTTTGTGAGGTCTGCCTCCTCCTTTTCTTTACCATTCTGCTTCACAAAGTCATTTGTCCTGGTTTATGACTGGCATAGACTTAATTTTCTTCTTAGTAGCCAGGACAGTACTGTGATTTGGATTTGGAATAGTGTATTGGGTCTGGATGAGACAGAGCTCATTTTCCCACAGCAGCTCTTACAATGCTGAGCTTTGCATTGGTAGCAGGAAAGGTGTTGATAATACACCAGTGCTTTGGCCTCTGCTGAGTGGCACTGAAACAGCATCAGTGATGTCTCTCAACATTCACCTCACATCAAAGGGTCAAGAGTTGGGAAGATACTGGAAGGGGACATAACTAAGTCAGCTGACCTAAATTAATCCAAAGGGGTATTCCTTACCATACGACCCCAGATATAAAAGCTGACTGGTGCCTCCAGAATGGAAATTTTGACTGCCTCAGAAAATTTGTTTGTTAGGGTGGAAGACAGAAAAGCACATTAACAAAAATATGTTAACATAATATTTTAATTTTAGTTATTTTTTTCTGTCTTACTTAAAGTTGTTTCCCTACTACAAGCCTACTTTTGTACATCATGTATATGATCAACACAGGATGCAGTAGCTTAGTCCATATCTTCTCTGATTAGTTGACCACATTTTACCACAGCTTGGTGAAAAGAAAACCTGGGCCTACTTGTGAATTGATAAAGATATTATGACATAAGATACACCTTTATTTCATCTAAGGCATTCTTTTCTTTAGAGATGTAAATATTGCTCAGCATTGAAGCTCTTTCCCTCACTTGGAGAAAGAACCTTGCATAAAGAAGCTGGTAACTGGATTTAAGATTCCTTGATGTTATGTAGAATTCTTTGCTCTACATCTAGTCCATTTTTATGTGCATAAACTTATTGGAGAAGACATCATCAAGTATTAGCTACTTATTTCATCTAAAGGATGGATTTTCATTCATCTGCACCAGAAGTTCAAAGTAGAAGCAATGAGATTCATCCCTCACAGACACATCCTCAGCTCTAATGGAGCTGATCAACTCAAAATTATGTACATTACTTGACTTATGAAAAGGATTGACATTTTAGAATTTCAACTCTAAAGGTATTTCTCAGTTAATAAGACAATTTAAAAAAATGACAGTACTTCTTAACATAACTGAACTAATTCAGAGAAAATTTTTATTTCCTGATTAATCAAACTTCTATTTATTTGTTGTGGGTTGGTTTTTTTTTTCAAAAACATCTTATACACAATTATTGTTTCTTTTTTTTTTTTAATAAGAATAATTTCCAGTAAATTTTATGCATTAAATTCTGATCACAAAAAATCTCAAGTCTTGTTATGGGTTGGGATATTTTTAGGCTTTTTTTCCTCCTCGTTCATCACTCTGTTCACAATCTATTTTGAGCACAAAGGAAAAGGTCATCTTTTTCCTATACCCATCCATTTGGCACTTTTGTGGGTATGAAAGAATAACTCTTAAGTTCAATGGCAACTCATGCAGAGTTATGTTCAAGTGTCTTCTTCAGACTAATTTTTCTTGGGCAAATTAATGCTTTAGTTTCGGCTTGGCTGGGTGAAAAATGACTTTTCATGTTTTGGGGTAAAACTGGGAAATATCAGTTAGTATCCACTGAGATAAGGTGATGTAAAAGAAGAGTTGCCATGATTTGACAAAGTAAGACATAATTACTTGCTTAAGCCTTTCTAGAGGTTGAATGAGTAAGGTATTTTTTCCATATAGAATATTTTTCTGGATCATTTGTTTATATTGAATATACATTTTTAAATTATTAAGACTTCATTGTCATTTATACTTACTCTAAGAATATAGCTGCCTTGAAATCTTTAGACTAACAGGGAATGAAAGAGAGTATGAAAGTCTGTTGGTATCTGGTGATCTCTTGTGAATAGGTCTACTAGACCATTTCCTACAAAATAATATTGAAAAGTCTACCTTGGTGATGCTTCCTGCTAATGAAAAGTAGTGTCTCAAAAGGTTATTTACTGAAACTCTGTAAAAGTCATCACATTACCCAGCATCTAAAAAGGTATAAAGAAGACCCAAAGCAAATGGAAAATCACAGCCAGAATTAAGCTGCAATTTAATCTTGAAACTAGCTTTGTAATATGATGTCCTAAACTTTGAATATTTGAACTAGAGGCAAAATTGGGGGTTGGCTTTATTTTTGCTAGATTAAATAAATAAAATAAATAAAAGAGCAGAAGAAACAACAGCAAGGACTTCAAAGGTTGAGAAGCAGAATTCACATTGGTCTTGCAACAAAACTGTGCAGATGAAGTCCTAGATGCAACTAACTTGCATACTACCAAGCATTCCAGGTTATTCAACAGACGCTCAGAAATTACTGAAAATCAGTAGATGAGTAAAGACTGATAAAATTGAAAGTATCAAGAAAAGAGATGCTGAAGGAGTATGAATATTGATAACAAGAAAGAAGTCAGAAGCCAGGAACCTACAGCATAGGGAGAAGGATTAGATGGGCTTATCGTGTGTTATTCACTAATATAAAAAGATGCCTAAATTACTATCCCTCTATCTCATCTGGAATTTCTATTCCCCTGTAGATGAATATATAACACCTTGAAAGCTAGGAGCACAAAATTAGGATTACTTAGATTTACATAGCAACTAGTCTGAATTCACAAGAGTAGCTGACTGGAAGCGTGAAATATTAAAATTGGGAAGTGGAGTTGGAAGTTTTAGAGAGACCATGTAAATAGAATGCCATCTAGACCAAAATTCAAGGTATTTTATATAAGAAATATACAGCTTTGTGATAAGCAGCTTCCACAAAAGGTATCAGACAGAAAGCTACAGCTTCTCTATGAGGTTGTAGCTTCTAAAAATTAATGACATGTTTAGAAACAAAAAAGTGAGCTGGAAATTGTGGCAGAGAGATCTGTGTGTGTGGTGAGATATTATAAAAGGAACAGTAGATGAGTACTAAATTGTTATTTCATGCTATTGCTCCCAAGAGTTCTTAGAGTTATTATAATTACTATCTAATACGTCAATCATGAAGCCATATTCACCCTTGCTGCTACTAAATATGTTAACTCTATTGCCAACTAACATGTATATCACATCTAATCACAATAGCCCCTAAGCTATATCAGAAAAAGACCATAAAAGGGAAAAGAAACTCTTTCATAGCTTAGAAGGGGAAGGGTATGTACGAGGGTATGTATTTCTCTGTAAAGAGAAAAACAGCTAAATCAAGTGCTTAATTACAAAAGCAGATTCTTAAATCGGAGTAACCTGTCTTGTACTGTGCTTGGGAAAACTACACACCCTGAAACCTAGGAAATCCCAGGTTTCTAGACCACAGACTACTTTTTTGTTTATTTTCCCTGAATGTAATGGCAATCTCTAGCCATGCACTTCTTCAGTCTCTCTCTGTATTGTAAGTTTCATCTCTTTGAATGCTGAACAGCTCTGGAGGGTTACCATTTTGCTACTTTCTGCTTTATCATGCAGTGCTAACTTTCTTAATCATGATTAAATAACCAGACTTCATTCATATAATATGTATTTCCTGCCAGTGCCCACATCAAGAAGATCTCTACACTCTCCTCACAAAAGCTGTGCAGCACAGAACTGGCTTGAAAGGTATGTGATATTAATATACATATGTACCTTCATCTATCTCCTTGCACACAGAGGGAAAAGGCTCTTTCCTTCTAAAAGGTGTTGCTGTCTTCTTAATCACTTTACTACAGTCTCAGCTCTGGCAAACCGTGCTAGAGGATCCATCCACTATCCTGTATTTTTGACCCAGATTGTGAGGTCGTTGGTGTACTTGTATGCAAGTTCGATTATCCATTGCAGGAACAGGAGATGGGAGGAAAAAGGAAAAATGCATCTCTCTACGTCATCTGCCATTTACCTCGGTATATCTGTTTTTTAAAAATGTTAGTTCTGAGAACTTATGTATTTTGGAGCAACCGATAAAATTGCTTGGCAGAGGTTATTAGTTCATTTGTTTGGGTTGGAATTTTGCTGGTTTGTTTGTTTTGTTTGTTTGTTTTTTCTTTTGAACTGTCCATTTGATCATTTCAGTGTAATGAGTGGAACAGCTGACTGTATTCTTAGCCCACTTGATCACATATGAAATGTGTAGCATTCCCAATTATATCAATTGATAGTTGAATAATAATCTGAATTGGCTAAAATTCTATCATCTTTCTGCCTGAGGCATATAAATGATCCTGCAATGGTGTGCATACGTTATGATAAAATTAATTTTTATTCTGGGGAAGAATCAAATAGATAATGGGAGTGGTGAACGTATTAATCAATTTCAAGCAATAATTCACAGCTCAAGTATTGAAGCGGGAGAAAATTGTTTTATAGGTGCAAATACTAAGAGGTGGAATCCTCATTAATATTGTCTAATCTTTTTAGTTTGAACTATATCATTTATCTGAACTGCATAATTTAAAGGTCAGGTAAATCTTCCATTTTTCAAGTAAGAATACAGACCTTGACTTTCAGAACTTCAAGCAGTCAAAAATTCATTTTGGACAGTAACCAAAAGTCTTGTCAGAGGGAAGGCTTTGATTTACAGGTGGTGAAAACTTTTCTCAGTCTCAAATGACTAGGTTTTATTGCCTTTGTAAGCAGGGATCTCTTAAAGCAAACATTTCCTGACCCAAGAAATTATTTTGTTTTTTTAGAGTTTCATCTGATAATTCCAATGGCTGAGATCTCAGGGCAGTTTGTGTGGTGTTCAGCAAGATGTCATGTTTATTGTAGCTATAGAAGACATTTATTGCTTCACACACTGGAATCTCTTTTGGGATTCTTATTGAAATACCTGCCATTAAATCACCTTCAGCCTGTTGCTGCATTGATGGCTGTGGGGCATCTGCCAAAAAGCAGAGGCTGAGGCTGAATGTAATACCAAATGATTTGGTCTGACTGTTTCCATCTAACTACAAAAGAAAACAAACAAACAAACAAAAACCACAAACAAACAAACAAAAAACAACCAACAACAACAAAAACAAAAAACAAACAAAAAGAAACCAAACCAAAAAATAATCCTAAAATTTAAATTCCTTAGTCAAACTCTCCGTAACAATAAAATGTGTTTTAGATATGTGGAAAAAGTCTGTTTCTAAAACATGAAAGTTTGTTTCATGTATAATATTTATAGGTCTTAAAAACTGAAAAGCAAAAAGTCTGTTCATTGAAATAAATACACTTTCCTGCTATGATTTAGGAGTTATTCAGTTTGTTTAAATTCTTAAATTAACATTTTGAGATACTGAAGGTATAGCTCATGGTACTGGTCAATGCAGTATATTCACCACACATTTGGGAACACTGGAGAGCTGGAACCCAAGATTCTTATGCCTACCTCTCTGATGAGTAATACCTTTCATGAGAGACAAGATCAGAAAATCAAGGATATAACATTCTTTACGTTTCCCTCTTTAGTGCTATCTGAGCAGCTAGAGTAAAATACCATTTGAATTTTGTTAGGTCCTCATGTGATTTGATTCTAGAGAGATTTTCCACTTACTCAAAAGAATGTCTATATCTTTGTATTTAAATTTATGAAACAGACTTCTAAACCTCCAGAAGTCCCTTTCAAACTAAGATATTTAATGATTATTATCTGAGAAACCATAGTAAAAAAATGCAATAAATTATTTTAAAAGGTAACCTAATTATTGAAACCAGTAAAGTGATGACTAAAAAGATTACTTAAAATAGTTGTGTAACTCCTATATAAAATGAAATTGACGTAAGTTTTAAAGCAGCTGATGAGAAAGTAAAGAATTAGTGAAATACAGGAAAAAAAAGTGTGCAGTGTTTAAAATGGTGTAAAAGTTGATTCTCTCTAAAAAGTGTCACCAACACAGATATAGTGGCTAGGTCTCTCTCAGCCTGACCTTAGTGAACTAAATGTTGATCCAACTTGCAAGGAGGGAATCTACAAATCTTCGCACTGATTGTGATACAGC
This sequence comes from Alethe diademata, assembly GCA_025584955.1. NCBI lineage: Eukaryota > Metazoa > Chordata > Aves > Passeriformes > Muscicapidae > Alethe > Alethe diademata. Next base: position 61,049,319 of record JANRMJ010000054.1, read on the forward strand.
ATGTCATCTGACCCATAGAAGAACATACCTGTCATGGATTTATAGAATTTAGACAGCTAGTTTAATCTAAATGTTTAGTTCCTAGATAAATGAAGTGAGTGCTGAACTTGCTACCCAATGCAGTCCATATAAATCATATATATCCCTTTGCTTTTCCTAAAGTTCAAGAGATACAGGTGTTGTACCAGAAGAGAGCACAAATGAAATAAAACAACACCTGATATATCCCTGTTAATGCAAGAAGGAAAAAGATCCAATACTTCCTTCTGATCTGATCAGCCTTGGAAGACTGAAACCCTCCAATGATGTATTAGCCAGATTAACCAAAGTTTATAAGGACTTGCAAGTGAAATCCTTATATATACTTTACTATTTTGGAAAAAAAAATCTATAAAATAATTTGTTTCTTTCTGTTCTTCTGTTTACATCTCATCTTTAATATATATTTAGATTTCTTCTAAAATTGATTGGAACACCACTTGCTGTCCTTAGTTTCAAAACTATTTCCATTTATTGTAAGAAATAGAAATGTAAATTAATATACTTTGTATCATGTTAATAAAACACATTTTCTCATGACACTTACGAATGGGACACAATGAAAGCACATTTTACAATCCCCAAAACATTAAAATCCATTAAAAAATATTTTGGGGAATATTTTTAGTTGCTAATACTATTTCAATTGTTTTAACTTAAAGTCTCTAACAGAATTCATCCGTGGGAACTGGTAACTTTAAACATCTTCAGGAAACAAGGAGGTAAAGGATTAACTCATATAATAACATGAAATTAGAATTGGGAGATCCCTAATTTCCTCATGTGATATCTGGCATTATTTCACAGCAAGAAGTAGCTTACTTCTAGATCTCTGAACTTAATTAAGCTTAAATATATTTTTCCTTTTTCTCTGCTTATGGCGTATGGCCTGAACTATAATGTTGCAGGTTGATGGGCAGCTGAACAGGCAAGACCCACAACACCTGTCTCTGCTCTCAGCTTAGTTGAACATATATTAATGTATCTTTCTGGCAGATACTCCTCCTGGAAGTTTTGAGCAGAAACTGCCTTTACTGTGTCTGTATTTTGGACTAGAATTAGAGCCAGTAAAACGATTAAGGGATTGAAGTATTTGACATGCAAGGAGATGCTGAGACAGCTGGGACACTAACCTCAGAAGGAGAAGGCTCAGATGCATTTTATCATTGTGTATAAATACTTGATGGGAGGGGGATTCAGAAAGATAAAGTCAGAATACCCTCAGTAACGCCCAGAGAAATACAGATCACAACACAAGAAACTCCACTCAAACATAAGAAAAGCTTTTTTTTACTGTGAAGGAGGTTGTCCTGGTTTGTAGGACAGGTGTCTGCCAATAAAAGGCAAAAGCTCCTTTTCGAAATAGAGAATTTAATTTCACTCCCTCCAAGTATTATAATTGTTTGAAATCAAG
>JANRMJ010000054.1:61057043-61067626 GCA_025584955.1 Alethe diademata
AAAACAATGAAGAGGCATACAACTGTAAAGACAACAGTAACAAAGTTCAAGAGATAAAAACAAACTAACCCCAGGGAAATTTTTTATGTATCAATCACAGCTTAGTAATACAAATGAATCTTTTGAATACAATATTCAGAGGGTATCTTTGTCTTAGATTTTCTACTTAGTCTGATAAAATAGTTGCTTTCTAAGTCACTGTAACATGCTGTCATACATGTTGTATGGGTGATGGACTCCACTGTAACTATGCATTATGAGAACACAGCCACCCACTGGCATCATTTGCCAGCTACAATATTTGTACTGAGAAAACAGAAAATAAGCATTCCCTATTCACAATCTTGTATTCGTGGATCCCTTTCACTGTGTGCCACAGGATAAACTTGAAGTGAGTTACCCTTTAGGCAGTATATTTTGTTATACATTATTGTAAGAATGAGGTCTAAAGCCATGAGGCATGTGTTGAGAGAATTTCCATGAGAAAGGAATTAATGTGGGTGCTCTAGCCTGCAGCTGGAAGTGACAAGTTATCAGGTAGAGGTATCTTATCAGCCCCAGGGAGGATCAAAGAGAGAGTGATACCAACATGTCACAGTTTAGTTCCACCCTTACACAAGACCCACAGCTTATGTAAACAAAGCTCCCCATATCTCTCATTCACATGTAAAGTCTCTGCCCTCCTCACCATTATGACAGAAATCTGGCGTTTGAAATCCTCCATGGCAGAAGAGGAGAATGCAACACTGTTTCACACACAAGTCAACAGGATGGCTCCTCTGCTCTCCCCAAAGCAGAGATGCCTCTTTGATAAGACCTGAATCTCTGACTAGGTCAAATGACACCCATGTGAAATGAAGCTTAATTGATTGCAAAGTTAAGATTAATGAATTACCAATTGTTTGGGTTTTTTTCAGCGTGTATATTTAGCACTAATGCTGTAAGCACACTTATCGATGGTAATTTCCAAATTTGTCTTTTCTATGCTTCAGTAAATCCCAATATTGTTACATTTGTGATTGTGAAAGTTTTTATTGAATGCAACCAGGCTGATAGTGTTGAACTGTTATAATTAGAAATTAAGTGCAACCAACCCTATGTTGAGATGAGACTTTACTGGAAATAGCAGCTAGAAATAGCAACGAGATAAGAAAACAAAGAGTAACAACAACAATATTAAAAACAAAAGGAGTAAGACAAACGAACTGTCTGCATGGAAAACCTGCAACAAATATTGACCACCTGATGAGGGCCCAAGCAGAACCCACACCCCTCCTCTCAAAAGGCAGAGTCCCTTTTACCCTGCCCCTGGCAATGACAAGAGGTGGTACCAAGACATGTTAGGGTCTGGCCATGCTCCCTCTCAGCTGTTGCAAAAAATTAGCACTGTCCTTGGCTGAAACCAGAACAATAATATGAAGAAAATGAAGCAATTTAAATTTGTCAATATAATAAATAGAAAAAAAACCCTTCCCTCTAGTCTATCTTAGTTGTGTGATATGAATGGTTAAAGGGTGATTTTGTAGGCATGAAATCTGTCTTCACCCAGTGGCCATGAATTATGACCTGATTGCAACAGAAATTTGTAGTAGCTGGTATGTCCTGTTTTAGTCTGTTTCTGTCATAGGAAGGACTTAGAGATGGATAATTTAATATAAAGGACTTTAGGACGTATTTTTCTTAGAGGACAAGATGAAAGACTAATGGCTCAGATGTCAGTTCTTTGCTGTTTGAAGGCATATTAAAGGTAATATTGCCTTAAAAAGCTTAGTCTAGTGCCCAGCAACAGAACTGCTTTGTCACCTAACTCATTTTGCAAATTTCTCAAAAGGTGAGTAAAAACTTTTTTCACCATTTTTCCTTTATAGCCCAATGAAAAAGGTAACATAGTGAAAAGCTACATTAAATAATGAAATGGGGGATTTAGCTGCATAAGCATTGGTATCTAACAGCATGTGAGATGACACCAGATTAGTGGAAATATGTACCTTTCTGAAGAACTAGCTGTCAGGTACTCCCATAGTGTCTGCATTTTGAGAACTAAATACCAACCTTAAAACTTCATTTTCCTCTACCTTGCAACTTGACTTGCACAATTTTTATATCCTTGATGGATTATATTATTTCAGGTGATGGAACCTTCTAGGTAACTTCCCATATTGGTCTGTTGCCCCCACTGCTGCCCTGTCTGCCTTCAGCCTCTCTTGGCTTTTTCTCTCTCTTCTTCCTTTTACCTTTTCTTTCTTCTGCCCTCCTGCCCTTCTTCTGTAGGACAAAAGTCTGAGTATTTTCATATGGCCAGTAAGACTAAATTTTACCCAAACATTCTGATGATGATGCCAGCCTTTATATTCCATGTCTAAAAAGCGTTACCAAGACCTTAATTTGTTTAATTTGGAATATGTGTTTGATAAACTGACATATATTGGTATTTTGACACCATTTGTGTCAATATTGTGCTCTTGCTCAGAGCTGTGTGATAGATTATCCTCTAGTACCTACTGCTGCTTTATTAATCATAACTTTAGGCCTTGTCTTTTTCTAGTTCATTGAAGATCTATCAGCTTCTTATCTCTGTTGCCTGTGAAATATCTGTCTGCAAAATATCAGTAAGGAATTTTAAGATCTTCCTGTTGATCTCTTTCAAGTTATTTTAATCAACCACTGTTACTAGGTATTCTGTTTTATCTTCCTATTTTCCCAAGAAGGTGATCTTTCTAGACTAGTCATGAACAAGTACTTTTCCTTCTAGTGATTGCTGATATATTTTTCTGCAATTGATATAATCACTTCCAAATTCATGCACACACAAAACTGCTCTCCACTCTTCTACAAAAAATCCCATGTTTTTCTGTGGTTTTTTCTTTCTGCAGCACATACACCTATGTATGACACACATTTGTGTTGCATTTGATTAGATTTTTGTGTTTTATTCATGGCAATGAAGGGGTCCTACTGGTGCAACACCTGTTCATAATTCTCCTGTTTCTTCATCCATTTAGGATATAGCAGAGTGTTTACTGTTTTCTTTTTTTCTTGCCCTCAATATCCCTGATGCCTCACTTTACTTTCCACGCCGCATCCATCTTTGAGGAATCATTTCCTTTATATGACATTAACAAACATTACTTTTTCTCCTTTGTTGCACCTGGCATTGGAACATAAGCCTGAATTAAGATGAAGTCTAGAAGGGATTACGCTTTTTCCGTTATGCAGATTAGACTCCTGCTGCTACCTGGTAATTATTCCCTGATTTAGAGATTATTGTAATCCATCGATTTTTTTTTTTATTTTCTGAACACCCTGTCTTCTAAATGATCTCACATACAATTTTCATCTTTAAAGTTTTGTTTTTTGATACCAGAAGCAACTCAGCTCAACATAGCCAGTTCCTTACTGGCACTGTTGGGTGGGGGATAGAAATGGTAAAAGTTGACTATTTATATATTGAACCATAAAGATGATTTTAATAGCAAAATCTGTGCATGAAAGGACAAAATATCAAGAAATTCATTCTCCACTTCCATAGGCAGGAAGATGCTCGGTCATCTCCACGAAAACAGGGCTCTGTCATCTGTACAAGTGACTTGGGAAGACAAACATCATCGATCTGAATGACTCCTCTTCCTCCTTCTTCTCCCAAGTTCTCATGCTAAACACAACACAATATTGCCTGGGATATTCCTTTGGTCACTTGGGGTCAGCTGTTCCAGCTGTGTCCCCTCACAACTTCTTGTGCACCCCCAGCCTTCTCCCTGATGGGGTAGGTTGAGAGGCAGAAAAGGACTTGGCTCTGTGCAAACACTGCCCAGCAGTAGCTAAATCATCCCTGAATTATTTTTTTCAGCATGAATATAAACACAACCCCGTGTACCAGCCATTGTGAAGAATATTAACTGTGTCCCAGCCAAAACCAGAACACATATTGAGCACAATTTCTCAAGTATTTAAGGGCAGCTATGGAAAGACATTATACCACAGAAAAGAGTCAGTTTCTAAACCAACATTTCTGATGGCAGATAAAACTCTCATGCTGAATAATGCTTGAAGTATATGTTCAGTTCTTGTTCTCATATGACTATTTTATGATTTTCATGGATAAATAAAAATGCCTCTGGATTTCTCTCCACTATTTTTTTTCCACACAGAGATTTTTACATTTTTAAAGATAATACTGCAATATTAGTTCCACATCAAAATATTTTTACAGCATTTGTCACTGTCAAATCGCTTAGGAAAGCAGAGGATCTATGAGATTTAAATCAAACTAAATATAATTGAAATAGATTTATGTGAAAATCCAAACTAAGATCAAAACTGGATCTTTATGCTTTTTTTATGAACTTCAGAATTGAATCATGATACAAAGAACAAAAATGTGAGTAATAGACATATGTTTTAAGATATGTTAGAGACTCAAATAGCCAAAACTTTATCATATAAATTCAGATTTTTATCAAACTAGACTGAACAGCATAATGTGCATCTTGTTCTGTCAATCACACTAACTTTGCTTTTAGGCAAAAGAAATATCTTTGTTGGCACCCTTGTTCTTCATTCCATGTACAATAAATATAGAGATATAGATGCATGTATGTGCATCTTTGCAAATGTGTGACCTTTACTCCTCAAGACTGCAGCGTATATGCATTTCTAGATCCTTTTGGCTACAGGTAAAGCCATTAAATATATGTATGATATTTATCTGACAAACCAGTTACGGGAAGATGAAAAGGTTTTAGGAGCTTTATATTTCTCTTAACATGCTTCAGGTAGAAATATTTTATATAAACAAAATTGATTTTGAGAAATATCCTTTAAAAGAAAAAAAAAAACAATGATGACCAACTTTACATGTAGAGGTATACACAGATAAATATATATGATGAGAAGAATTCTGCTTTCAAGAACATAAAAGAACACAATTACTACTCAATAGCTTTTTTTCCCAAGATAAATCAGATCGCATACAAACACTTTCCTCTCTTTATTAATTAATCATTAATATTCATACTGGAAAAAATGGAGTACTGTATAAGAAAGAAATCTTCCTTATGAAATATATTGGTTTCAATTTCTATTTAAAATTTAGAAAGAAATAAAAGAGGAAAAATAATTTAACTCTTATACAGCAGTAACTGAGTTTTGAAGGAAACATGTCATTTACAGATAATATATCAGGTCATTCAATTCTATTCCTTCTGAATAGACCTCGAAAATAACAAATATGTCATATTTTGAATTTCCTTTTTACTTTACTGCTTCTTTCTCTTACTGAAATGTTTCACTCACCTACTGGTCTTGGAATATGAGCTTCCCAAACATATCTAACCATGACTGCATTTTTGTTCTTACTTCCAAATAAACACATCTAAAATAGAAAAAAAAAAAACCAAAAACAAAACAAAACAAAGCAAAAAAAAAAAAAGCAAAAACCCCCAAAAACCAAAAAAACAAAGCCATATCTCAGTGATCTCAGTGTAGGTATTAACACAGTACAACATGCAAAGTTAGGTAAAATTTATCCCCTTCTATGACTCCAGAATTTTTCTACATCCACCATCTGTTGTGCCTGAACAGATTCCATTTCCATCTCTTCTCGAGCATTATGCTTTGAGTTTTTTCTTTTGTGTTTGTGAGCATATTGGAAGGTGTCATTATGCACAAAGCTAACTTTTGGGGATCAAGACTTTTTAGCACTAACAAAATTCTTCTCTGACTGAATTGACAGAGATACATTGAAGTCTTTCACATGGTTTTATGCTATTCTCATACAGAAACAGATCCAAGGGTATTTGTCTCCCATAAACTGGACAAATCATATAGACTTGAAAGGCTTACCAACAGATGAGAAAAAGTCACAGCTGCTCTGAGATGTATGATGATGATGATGAAAATCTTATCATGACAGGGAAAAGTTGATATTTATTTCTTACAATGATAGTGGCTCATGATAGTAGTAATAGCATATGGAAGAATCACCAGCAAATGATAGGAGCTGCAAATGAGATTAAAAGGAAGTGTTTTGTGGATACAAATACTGTGGTTTGGGAAGTTCAAAGGATGGAAGCCTGAAGTGTGACTTTGTTCCCTTTTTTTCATGCAGTTAGCCCTCCTCCAGTTTTGTTTTCTTTGATCCAGTATTTGTCTAAAAAGGTCATAGAACAACATAAATATATCTCGAAGGATTTCCAAGGGATTTTATAGACCATTCCCTTTCATAAAGAGAATTAAAACTGTTCAAGTACTTGTTTATATCAAAGGGTATATTTTGAAACATAAATATCCCATTTTTGCATTTCATATAGATTGATAAATGGTGAATCCTGCACAGATACGTGCATGTATAGGTGCTATAACATTGAACATGTTCTTCTATTAACCTACTCAACTACTCCTAATGCTGTGCTGTCAACATCAAATAGTGCTAATAAACATAAATGGCATTGCATTGTGGGATTATTAGATGAGTGATGATTTTAAAACTTGTAAATATATGACCTCATTTTTAGTCAAAGGCATATGCGCTAGATCCAGGTATCAAAACAATCTTTTTCCCAGAGGATGATGAAAAATACATATCTAAATCAAAGGCTGGATATTTATTTTGTTGAATTTTAGCCTTGTCACTTATTTATTTGCTGTTTTCTTATGCTCTCAGATACTTCTCAGCAGTCTCTTGTCATCACCCAGTATATGGCTCTTTCCTTTGCAAGTCTGTTGGGGTTGCGTCTTTCCCACATGGTAAGGCTTATCTTAGCTGTGCTGATCTTGTTTCTGAGTCTGTTGGAAGCCTTGCCTAGCTCCAAATCCAAGAATTAAACCACACATAACATGTTGTTGCTCAACCACCACACTGACACATCAGTATGCATATCCCATGGTATCATGGGAGCCCAGAATGGAGTTGTTGCTTTGAACAGTGAAGTAGATAATTTCATTTGAACGTGCTAGTAAAAGCTGAAGTATATTAGAAAAGTTAAGTTTTAATAGGGGTGTAATTCTGAACATTATACGACATGTGGCAAGTGACACTGCTTTGTAAGGTTGGTGCAGGGCTTGTTTTCTTTCATTTCCATTACTGCCATGGGAATATAGTTATTTCCAAAGTCCCGTAGACACAGTGACTAAATTCAGCAGCTGTGAGAAAGGTTAAGCGTAAGGCAAATGGATTTCTGTGCTACTGTCTCAAGGACATATGATAGGGCAAAGTCTTCCCAATCCAACCAGAGAGTAATCAATACTGAACATGCAGACGTTCCTACAAGCCTGTAGAATATAAATAGAAGTCTAGTTTTAAAATCCTTCCTTACTGAAACAGCTACCTCCTGCCTTCGTCATGATTTTTCAATATACAGGAAACAATCTTAAAAATATTAACATTCTTTCAGTAAGATATATTGAGTACTTAACAACTATTGCCATGACTAAGAAAAACAAAACTAAGTAGAACTTGATTTCATAAGTCATATAAACAATTCTGTGAGAATTATTTAATTAGCACAATTATGAGCCCCAAGTGTTTTTACTTTGTGAAAATGGACAGCTATCTTCTTTTGGAATAGGTTTTTATTATAGTCTAATGCAAATAAGATAAGTAATTGCATAGCTGTTGATAAAATTGTGTCACACTTAGAGTAGGGGAAGTAGCATTATAGTTAGGCTTGAATTTTAATAGGATAAGGGAAGAGAATCTGGCCTGAAATGTCAAAATATATTAGTCCCTATAATTTAGTTCAGCAAAAATATTCAAAAGCTAATCACTTCTGATTTTCAGTATCTACAGTCAAAATTGTTATTCTAGGAATTTCAGTTTTCTTGTTGAAGGCAGATAAACCTATTAACTCACATTTTCAGCCTGGAGGACTTTAGGGATCAAAGTATTTATTGGCATTTTCAGATGTCTGCTATTCATAATTAGACAAAACAATTAACTTTTTGTTAATATCTACAATATCTACGGGGAGATGAAGAAATAAAGTATTTCTTCATCTGTGTGGGCCTAAAGCTTGATCTGGTCATCTTGAGTTCAATCACATATTGAAAAATAGGCCTTATACAAAAGCATATGAAAACAAAGGAGCAATCCAGGTTATTTAACTCACATGATGAGGATAGTCTATCTACTCAGGACCCAGAATTCCAGTTTTCTTTCATCACACACTTCACATTCATGGCACAATTCTTCTGTAAAGAACATTTTGTTTATCACGTTATTGTGTTTTGCACAAAAAATTAAAATATCCTAGAGGCAGAAGCATTCAAATTATTTCTTTGTTGGTAATTCTCTAATTTGAAATTAGATATTCAGGAAAACAAATGTTTTAAACAAAGCCTTTTCCTAAATATGTTGCATAATACAATCAGGTGAAAAGCTTAAATTCTTCATAAAGCCATACAGGAATGAACAACAGTGAATAGCTAAAAATCATAAATAGTCATTTTGCATCAAAAGCTTCAAAATTATGTCAGTATTGTAAAAAATCACCTGAAGTAATAACCAGAAGATTTTAGGTTTTCTATTTTTTCTTGGAACTTTGGTTACAAGTACTACTTACAGAAAGAGTGACCAGTTGTCTTTGAAATAGCTCTGCACTGCAGTGTGAAACAGATTTGGGGCTTTCTCATTTGTTTTGCATTCTCTGAGGCTGTCAGCTTGTGTGAGCTTTTTTATTTTGTCTTCCTCAGACCATCTTTTAAATGTGCATTACATATTTAGAATTTCTTAAAAATGCATGTTACTGAGTTGAAAAATTCCTTCAGGTTCATAGCTGTGAAAAGCTAAACCAGGCAGAAAGTCTAAGTCGAAAGTATCTTCAAAAATTTGGAGAATTCTAGGCAATCCAGGGACATAAAGTGATTAATATTTAATTATGTAATAAACATGGGAGAAAAGGCTTTACTTCTGCAGTGATTAGTATGTGTGTGATATAAGCAGGTTCTGTGACAGCACTAAGTACATAGAGGAGGAAGACAGAACTGCAGTGAAAATACAGATTTCACTCTTTTCCATTCTTTTTCACCAAACTGAGAGCAGAGACCAGATTGTATCTTCTTAAAAAGGAGTTAAAGGTGTCAATGCTGAACTAGGTTATTTAAGCCACCTTTTGGAACTTCTACATCAAATCAATCTTGAATGGAGGATACATCTAAAACTGCAAATTGTTTTGCTTCCTTCTTGTTCTATACAACCCTGAGATAAATTAAGCTTAGGCAAAGTTACAGTTATGACACTCTGCAAAACAATGAGGGGCATATGGATAAATTGGTAGATATTTCAAGAATGGCAATGTAATCAAGAAAAGCACTTAGACTTTTGAAATACTCCATGGATGCAGAAGTTCAAGAGTGCCATGAAGGAATCTCCTCTAGCCTCCAAAGATAGCTCTGTCCCCTCATCATGCATCAAGCCTCAAACTGACCCTTTTCTGGCTTACGAAATTGTACTGGAATAAATGTTTACACCTATCTATCTAGAACACATTAGAACAGCAGTTGCCTCCTGTGAAAAAGCATAAAATAATCTTCCCTTCATATAGCTTGCTGGAACAGTCCAAATATCTAGCCAGACATAAACCATGTTCCCTCAATCAGGCTACTGGCCAAGACAGGACAGCAGCAAGATGATAATCAAACCACTTGTTAAGGAAGTGAGGAGATTTGGGACTTTGCAGAGCTTGTTTAAGGCTCAGTCTTCAGTCTGCTCTGCATAAAACTTGTCCTCACAATTCTTTTGGAAGTTAGACCCTTTTGCTGTCAGAAGTGCTTGTTCCTCTAGAATGGTGAATAGAGGATAGACAAAGGCAAAAAAAACCATTTTGTTCTCTGAGTTGTTGCTAGATTTTTCTGCAGCAGTTCTTAAAAATTACAGGAAAAGTGCATGCACTTTGTCAAGGCTGATCTTACTTCTGTGCTGTCATTAAAAAGGCAGGCATCAGCTTTGCCAGCTAGCACCCTGGTGTTAAGTGAAAGACAAATACCTACCTTAATGGAAAGACATTTCTAAGAACTGTAGGAATCTTATCCTCAAGCTAAATGGGGTATCATCGGCAGTGGTAGGCAGATTTATAAATCACATAAACTCAGTTACCTTCTGGATCCTGGATTTTTAAGGATATATGTCTTTTTTATCTCTCTGTTGGCATTTTGGCTAATGTAGATATCTCAGTGAACAATAAGCAATGTGTAATAGATCTCCAACTTGTTATTCCATCTTCCTAATATATTCTGCATTTCTTGTCAAAATCTGTGTCAGTACTTGGAAATGTTTGTTTCCAGAACCAGATAATTCCATTTTAGTTATTTGGCCTCAGATTCAACTCTTCTTTCTGCTGAAACCTGCATCCCATTTACAATTTATTCCCACTGTTTTCAGTACAGCTCTTCACACATATGGAAGCGGAAGAATCTTCAGAAGAGCAATGCTGTTCATTAAGTTAAATCATTAGAAACATAAATTGTTCTAACTCATTTTTGGCTACATCTATAGATGTTTAATTCAGAAGGCTTTTTGGTATGTTAACAGTTATGAAATAAAAATGTAAGTTTAGAGTTGATGTAAAAAATATTCCTAGGATGCTCAC
>JANRMJ010000054.1:61067726-61080934 GCA_025584955.1 Alethe diademata
AAATGATTAAAGGACTTTAAGAATTCTAGTATTCCCATCTCTAGAATTATGCAAATAGCAATTTTAGCTTTTGTTGAGTGCATGAGATATATTTAAGGATAAAAATATGTCTTAATCCATAGAGAATTCTGTTTGTAGAAATAAGCATCAAGAAGACATTTTTAGGATACTTCAATTTATCCAAAGTAAAGCATAGTTAAACTATAAAATGCACCATGTATAGTGAAGAACCTTCAGTGAATTTGCTCAGCTTGAAGACTTTACTATTTTTCTTCAGGTTGGGTTTTTTTTTTTAAGTAAGATATTTTAAATGTAGGATACACTTGCATAAGAACAGGAATATGTACTTTCTCTCATTAAAGGATTTTTTTCCTAAATTGTTCTCTCATATTTTTCCATTGACAGGACTGGATTTCAGTTTGTCAAAATAATTGGTTAGCGTGATGTCTGTTGGCTCAGATGCAATGACTGAAATTAAAGGCAGTAACAAACAACTTGTATTAAACTCATTATTATAAAAGTATATGAATGTCAAGTTTTATATTTTGAGTTCAATACACAGTTCAGCATTCGAAAAAGACAAAAATGAAATGTGAAAAACGCCTACTGAGGCAGAAGGTAATGTTTTAATATACAGTCAGCTAATGTCTTGTTGACCACTTTCTAAGCCCCAAAGTACCCTCATGGTGGAGCTGAGTCACCAAAAAAAGACCATTTACCCAAACCTGGGCCTTTTGAAGTTTTGTCTGACACAAAAAGGCTTCTACTAACCATGAGCCTATTGTCTTTTGAGCTGCTCACAAAGAGGAAGGAAGATATAAAACATTTGCTTTTAAGGGATCTTGTTAAAATCTTTCCCCCTGCATCTTCGTCTGTTTCTCTTCAATCTTAAAAATGTCTGCAGACCTGGAAGTTTTGTGCACAAAATAACTAGGCATGGGTAAAAGAGACCTTGGCACTTCAGAAAGGATTCCACAATTATCTGCATACAAAATAATGTATCAGTTAGAAACACTGAAGAAAATTCCTGTCTGAAAGCCTTTCCTTCCAGGGTTAAGGTGCTTAACTGAGTTTTGGTAGTTTTCTTATATTAATTCAGGAGTCATAAGTCAAACTCAGGGCTGCAAGCTGAAGAAGAAAAATATTTTTTTTATTTTAACAATAACATAAATTCAGAAATAATTTCTGGGGTGATATTTATTTTGTTAAAATTTATTCTTTACTTGTGATTGAAAAAATCACCACATCATGTAAATATAAGAAAATCTATGTTTCTTTACTTTGATTTGGTGGTATCAAAAATGCAAGAAGAGAAAGGAAGAGCAAAATAATTCAGTTTTTTCTCTGGCAGGAAAATTTAATATAAATTTATAACTCTTTATCAATATGTTTCTGTAATTATAGTAACAATATGACAATAAACTCAAAGAAGCCCCAAGAAATCCTTCTTACATAAACTTAATCTCGATCACAATTATCTCATTCATTTTGCTTACCGTTACTCTTGCAATTTCCTTGCTCTTCCATCTCAAACACATTTTCAGAATGAACTGACTGAATTATGACAGCCTATTTCACCTGAAAATTAGAGTAAAGGTACATTAAACCTCATTCTGTGGCATTGCACTCTACACGTTCAGTTTATTTTTCAGGACATATGTATTTATTCATTCCTTCTAGTGAAGTTGTCACAATTCAGCTTATTCAAAATCTCCTTAGACACAAATTTATTCTCCTATCCACACATATTGAATTTTTATTTATCATGGCTACCTAGAAACAGGTAAACAATAACATTTTAAACCCATCAAATGCTTTGAGGCTGCTGAATCCACTTACTGCAGTTCTTGCCCTTTGACTGAGCATCTCAGTTTCTGCAATTTTTAATTTTTTTTGCAATACTAATTTGCTACAGAACACCTAGGCTCAAAGATATAGTTCCAGTAGGCTTGAAATGGCAGGTTGCACTCAATAAACCAATTGAGAAGCCTGTCTGGTCATTAGAAGTCACACCAGAAATTTCTGTCATGTGCACATATGTTTGGGTTCAAAGGTGCAGCATACCTTGAGAAAAGTGAACACGTTGCTGTTTTCTGTAAGTAAAAGTAATACTATTTTGATTTAGCTATGTGCTTGAACATTTTCTGGCCCTTTAATTAGTCTAAAGGCAGAACAACGGGCTGAAAATATGGACTTTTCAAGCACCAAATATGCAGAAGAGGTAAGGAGGACATGAACATTACAAAGGTGACTGAAAACTAGGAGAAATAGGAAAACAAATATAATAAAGGATATATAGGGAAAAAATGCTTATCAGACAAGAAATAGGTAAAATACTGTATAACAGGATGATGTAAGATATAATCTGGAAATTATGTCATGTATGGTGTCATATAACTTGACTTCAGCAAGGAATTTGCACAATATCTCATACTATCCTTAGGAGCAAAACTGATGAGGCATGGACTGGATAAGCATAAAATGAGCAGAAAACTGGCTAGACCATCATGATCAAAGCTGATCATTACTGTACTGTGACACTGATAGAATACTCACTCATAACTGGTGCTTCCCCTCAAGAATCAGCACTTGAGCCGCCACTGATGAATGTGTATACTAAAAACTTGCATGATGGCATGGAGAGCACTCTGAGCAGCTTTGCAGACAGTAGCACATACAGGGAAGCAGTCAGTATGCTGGAGGGTAGAGCTGCTATTCAGATGGACTATAACAGGCTGGAAAAAGACTGACATAAATCTCATGAAATTCAGAAATGGCAAGTGATAGGTCATGCATCTGGGCAGGAATAATCCCATACACCAGTACAGATTAGCGACTGTCAGTCTATAAACATTTTTGCAGAAGTGGACTTTGGGGCCCTAGCAGATGAGTAGAAATTTGAGCCCCTATTGAATCCTTGTAACAAGCACCAGCATCTTGGGCCACATTAATGAGATGGCTGCCTGTGAGATAGCAGAAATTTTCCCTCTATTTACTACTTGTGAGGTTACATGTGGAGTGTGTTATCTAATTTTGAAGTCCCTTGCACAACATAGAAAAACACTGATGTATTGGAATCTTGCATTCAGCAAGAAGATACCCAATGTTCTTGGGATTGGAAAGCCTAAAGTACAAAGAAGGGCTAAGTGGGTTGGACTTGGCTCAAACTTAGAAAGAGAAAAAAAAAGGAGATATTAATGCTAATACCTAAGAGCAGAGCTTGTGGAGGCAGTCCCAGAATCTTCTTAGATGTGTGTAACCACAGGGTAGGAAGCAACAGACTATAATTAACAGCAGAGGATATTCTCAATTAATATAGGAAGCAAAAGCTATCAAAGATAGTGGAATACATGGTAGGCTTCCTGAGATACACGTGGAATTTCCATCACTGGTGATACACAAACTTTGGCAGGGCAAGGCCCTCAACAGATAGAACTGACCAAGTTTTAAGCAGTGGATTTGTAGAGGGTTAACTTCGTGCAGCAGTGAGATATCTACCCACAAGAAAAAATGTGACAAGAACACCTATGGGTCTAAATAAAAATGGGGAGATCACTTAGCAGTTATCATTGTATGCAAAATGAACTTAGGAAAATTAATTTCTTGCTAATTAAGATAGATTTGAGTAGTTAGAAAGAAAGATTAAAAGTTAAAACACCTTCCCTGCACCCTCATCCTTTCACAGTCTCATTTCACTCTTTTCATTCTCATTGTGACCTACAGTGGATCTGTTTTGGAGCTGGTCCCTTCCAACTTAAATTATTCTCTGATTTTTGGTCCACTGTTAGTGGCAGGCAAATGGAAAGACGAAATAAAAAGACTGACATGCACAGCAGTAAAAACTTTAAGATACAGGTGGATATATGGGAACATGGGCAAGAAGGAGGGAGAATAAAAAGAAACAGCTGCTCATCAGCCTTGTTTCAGTTTATATCTGAATACAATAGTAATCCTTATCATGGTGAAACTACAGGACATCATTTGTGTGTCTATGACTGCACATAAAATGTACAAATAATATGGTTTAAAAACAAAACTCATGTTATGGAATAGTGAGAATCACAATGTCAATATTTTCAGATAGCAGTGTTGCTAATTTGCAAACAAGTCTTCATTGACTTGACAGGATGATTTGCAGGACTGATTTATGCACTCAGTAAGTAAAATAGATAGGGCTCTATGTTTCATGATGAATTTGATGCAGAAAAAGTATGCATGCATGTACGTATATATGGACATAAAGACATTATCTTTAAAGTTATCAGTGACTCTTTGATGCATTTATCACAATTTTAGTGCATCTATGCCACAGGAGGCTGTATCAGCACAATGCAAATCTTTTCATAGACAAAGAAAAAGAGAAGCATTGGTAAAAAATAGTTTCTTTTTTGAAGTATCAGTATTGTCTCCAATCTTTGTAAAATATAAATGCAATCAATCCAAAGTTTATCTCTTTCCAGATTTCACAGAAAGTATGGTTTTCATAAAATAGGTAATAGCAGTGCTATTCTTTAGCTTAGCTCTAGTCACTACTGTGATTCTCAATTTGATACTGCCCTCCAGGGAAATACCCACACACTTGTCATTTGGGCTAGGAGTGCAGTCATCACTACATAGAACCATTTCTCATGCTTGTCACTCAGCTCTTGAAAGGATACACATCCACATATTGTATATCACATACATTCCACACACCATAAACAATCTCCTAACACTTTCAATCTGCACAGAAAAAGATGACTATTTGCAGAGCTTCATATTGGGATTTAAATTGAAATAATGTCCAGACACCTAGAAAGTGCTTAGCTCTTGAAACCAGTTTAAATGCACTCTGTGTAGCACTGAAATTAATGTTTGCAATCTATTTATCACATAAACCAAGTTTTCCCATGCAGTACTTTTATTTTATTGAGGCTTTGTGCTCACAGGAATATTTTTAAAAGTTTTAATAATACAATGCCACCATGCAAGGAATTCCACGGTTTTTTGCTGAATGCATGGGCTTTGTATAATTTGCTTAATAAGCTGGATATATTTATATGTTAATAAATTTGACTTATTGATGTTTTATTTGACAAAGCAATTATTTACATACAGACTTCTACAGCTGCAAGATATTCATATCTCGTGAGATTAGTTTTTTTGAAAAAAGAAAGAAAAATATTACAACTCCTTATGGAAAATGGACATCAAAGGTTAGTCTTCAAGAATAGTGTTGAAAACTCCATTCACACTGGGGGAAACAATGGAAGTTTTATTGCAATCATTCAAAAATGCAGACTAATTTTGCCTTGACTCCTCACAGAGAGTAATTTATCTGCCTACAAATCTATTTAAAAGAGATATATTATAACTTTTTTATGTTTACTTACTTCTACACACAATATCTTCATTATATTGGACTCTGATGGCTGTATTCTGTGATTTTCCTGTTATTATGAAAAGATATTTCCATCTTTTCTTCTCTTATTCCAAGAATATAGGACACAAAGCAGTATGGTGCTCCATATGAAGCTGGGATCAAGCTAGAGTATTTGTTATAAAGGATTTATTTTACAACTGAACCTAAATGTTTTCACAACTTCTCTTTTTCGCTTCTATTTTCCACCCATTTTTCTCCTCCTTCCCGATATTTTTATTCCTTTCAAATTGCATAAGTGAAGAGATATGCTACTCCACACCTTAGTTTCACTTCTAATTTTTTTGCACACCATGTTCTGTTTTTATGTGCAATCCCTGGAGATGCAAAGGTACGTTTCATGAACATTCAAAAATACACAGAAGGTATTTTTTGCACATTGCCAGCTGTCTCCTTTTGTTGAACTTAAATTAACTCATCAGAAACTGAAAAACTCTAGGTCAGTTAGGACCACAAAGCACCAGGAGATGGTTGAAATATTTTGCCACCAATTTGGAATAATTATAGTTACCCTAAAAGAAGTCATTCAATAAGCAAAAATGGAGAGTAGAGTTCCATCCTTTCTTAATGTTCAATATTTTTTTGCCCACATTCAGATGCTTATGTTTCTCTTGTCTATACTGATCACTAAACTTGATATCATTTATACTATTTGTAGTATTAAGACCTGTTACTTCCAGCAACTATTAGTACACTTAATTATAAGACTGTAGGAATTTACTCTAACAGATTAATAGGATTACTTAAGATGTTACATAATCTGTGTATAAAGTAGATATAAAACTCTCTGCAGAATACTGTGTAATTCCAGAATGATGTGTATAAAAAAAAATCACAGAACTACTATTTCAAGATGAATATAAGCAGGAAATCACTTATTTCATCTTAGTGCCTCATTTTTATCAGACCTTTATTAAACATATCCAAAGACAATGAAGTTGGCATTCTATAACTTTGAAACTAGGACTTAATCACAAACATATATAACACACCCACATAACCTATATGTTCGTAATGCTTTATTTCAAAACCAGTGAATGACTCACATTTATATTTGTAGTGTGAAGAAAATGCTGAAATGGATTATTTCTATTAACAATATAAAGAATAAAATTGTCATTTACATCTTAAAAAAAAATCTAGAGAAGGTATTTTAAATGTCAGTATTACGGAATACGGATGTTTGAATAATAATCAGGAAAGTTTTTATGATGTTAAAAGATAAAACTTCTGCAATTTTTTTTATTTTTTTTTTGCTTTTATTGTTAAAGCAATCTTGTACCTTTTTGAGTCTGGGAGGAAGCAAATACCATCCTGTCCTGTACAAGACAGTGTGGCCAGCATGACCAGGGCAGTGATTATCCCACTGTACTTGGCACTGGTGAGACTGCACCTTCAGCGCTGTGTCCAGTTCTGCCCCTGCCCAACCATTACAAGAAATACATTGAGGTGTTGGAGCATGTCCAGAGAAGGGAAAAAGCTTCTTCCCAAGAAGCTGGTGAAGGATCTGGAGCACAAGTCTTTTGAGGAGCAGTGTAAGGAGCTGGGCTTCTTTAGCCTGAAGAAAAGTTCATGCAGGGGAGCCCTTGTTGCTGTCTACAGCTACCTGAAAGGAGGTTATTGCAATGCAGGGGTCGGTATCTTCTCCCAGAAAACAAAAGATAGGGCAAGAAGAAATTGCCTCAAGTTGCACCAGGGGAGGTTTAGATTGGATACTAGGAAAAAAAATTCTTCACTGGGATGATGGTCAGACATTGATGATGGTAAGTCCCCATCCCTGGAGGCATTTAAAAGACCTGTAGATGTGGTGCTTAGAGACATGATTTTCTGGTGGACTTGGCAGTGCTGGGTTTACAGCTGGACTTGATGATATTGGTGATCTTTTCAAAGATAAATGATTCTATGATTTTAAAACACAAATATCTTCTGTGGGTTTTTTACTTCCATTGAAATCTGTGATACCAGACCTCTGTCAGAAACAGAGCAGACTGTATCTTGTATTCAATTTATTAAATCAGTTCTATTTTTCACATTTGGTAGAAGAGTGTGTGTTTATGCTTCCAGATAATTTTCCAATTAAATATCTCGAGATATTCAAATGTTAATCATGATTATCCAGAACAGTGAAGAGAGAGTTTTAAACAATGAAATAATTACCAAGAGAAAAAAATATTTCATGATCCCAAACTGAAAATGAAATAAGTTTCTTTTTAAGTCTAGTTGTTATGTATACCTTCAAATAAGGTTTCAGTCTTGAAATAAGAAATTGTATTGGACAACAAGCCATTCATTCAGACTTCATCATCACTGTCATCAGCATCTAAGCCAATTGTTTTATCTTTCCCTTATTAATTTTAGCTATATTCTCATCCTTTTATTATGTGAGTGGTGTTGCAAATCATTCTTGTTTTCTTCTAATTGTCATTTAGACATCATGTAAATCAAAAGTGTCTTTTTCTGGTTCAAACTTGGTTTCATTTCACATACACCACAGACAGGCTTCAGTAAAACACACACACACACACACACACACACGCACACACTCACACACATGCATGCACACACACATATTTCCTCAGCCTCCTTCATCCTCTCCCTCTCTTCACACTGAAGAAAAAAAAGAGGGTCACTTTTCATGTCTCCTTGAATGAGTTAACCATGGTTTTTGCCTGTGTCACTTTGAGCATTTAACTGTCATAAGGGCAAAGCAAGGGCCTTTTCTTACACTTTGAAATAATGCATTGTCTCTTTGGAGATAGCACTGTCATTTGTTTTCATTTCACCCGCACGTCTCTCTTCAGATTGAAATATATATTAAAGGGAAAGTCCACTTTCTGAGAAATGCAATGAAACGGATGAGTTTTCTTCAACTGCATTTCATCTGAAACACAATTCTCTTAGAACAAATCGTATGATGGATTATAATATTTATTTTGAAATTCAATACTCTTTTGTTGCTTATATTATTGTAATGCTAGAGGATAACACAGGAGACAAGTTGTCTCCTTGTCAAAATTTCAGCTTCATTTCAGCTTGTCTATATTCATGTAATTTTCTCAGAAACAGTAACTGAAAGAGTGTATATAAATACATAAAAATATTATTTTTCTTGTATCTATTCTTATGCCATATATTATTGAAAACTTTATTTCCCTGAAATAGCAGAGAGAACTAGAATCAAATAAGCTTTCAGATTTGTAGAACTCAACAGTCAAGAATACAGATAGGTTTGAATATGACTTACTATTTACCTGTCCATTTGAAGGCAATTGCTGAAATATAATTCATTTTATGGACAATGGCTGCATGTGTGTTGGTGTGCTTTGATGTCTTTACAAGTTCTCATTATCAAACTCCAGAGGCTACAACAAAGAAAAATTGGAGTCATGGATATTTCAGTCAGGCAATCCATAGACCATCCAAAGATTTTCCTAATACATATTCTAAAGAGGTGCGATAAACCCTGCTTTTAATCCAGCAACAGCTGAGTGATGACTCACATAATGCTTCAATGAAGCATGAAGCAAGACACATTCACAATGAAATTATGAAAAATTGTCAGATATGTCTTTGTTGTTGATCATGGGTATTGTTACTGTAGTGGTTTGGTGGGTTTTGTTTGTTTGTTTCTTTGTTAGTTCATTTGTTTGTTTGTTTGCTTTAGATGCCATTTTTTAAAATGATCATCCAGGAATGTAAGTTTATACAAAACACATAGGCTTTGCATCTAGACAATATTAAGAGCAATAAATAAAATCTTGGGAGGTTTTTTTTTTTGTTTGTTTGTCTGTTTGTTTGTTTTTATTAAAAGAATTATTTGCAAAGGGACTGAAAACATCTGCTTTAGTTATTTCTACTTATACTCTCCTGAGTTTACAACTTTGTTCCTGTTTTAGCTAACTGTATCTGTTTACAAGAATGATCTCATTTTTTCTATCCTTATTAAATATTCTTGTCATTGAATTAATATTATATTAAGTTTTAACATTCACTAGAAGTTACATAAATTGTTAATCGATTAATGTAGACATCTCTGAAATTTTGTTGTTGTTATGTTAAAAATTCATAGAAAGTGGAAATAATAATTTCCTCAATGCTATATATAAGTTAACATGTATCTGTACAAATACAAAAAATAAATAGAAAAGTCAAACCTACAGAGATTTGTACATTAATTTAATGCTTCATCATCATAGGCAAGAAAACCTGCAAAAGTATTCTATAGGAAAAAGAAGATTTAGACAAATTTTGTGCCAAGGACAAAAAAATATTTTGAAATTTACACAGATTCTCTTTTCTGAGTTCAGGCACACTTGGATTTCTTTGTTTTAGTCTATTGATGACAAGCCATATTCTACATTTGCAAAGTAAAAAGACTTCTCAAGACAGAAAAAAAATGTTATCAGCAGAATCATGCAGGGTTTTTCTTCCTCAGGAGAAATCTTAGCCAACAGAAAACATAATTTGGTGAAAAAAGTTGAAGTAAGTGACCCTTCATTTTCATATTATTCTGTGATTCAAAATTTCTAATATAGCTGATATAATTTATCATCACCATGGTTAAAAGTATCAAATAATTTTTCACAATATTTTGAGGCCTTTGTATTCCTAATGCAATTCCAAAAAGTACATAATATTCAAATATATATTTTTTATTTTTGCAAAAAGGCCATCATTAAAAATGAACAAAAAACCCCAATCTTGTATTGTGTATTGGAATCTGACATTTCTATCACACACAGTTTTTTTTCTACATCTATTTCTCTTATTTCAAATAGAGAGACTAAATTGTGTTTGAGGAAAATAGTAGAAAGGAAAGGCATTTAAAAATAAGCCTGGCAACAATTTTTAAACCATTCCAACACACTACCTCCGTCAGAATCTAGAATTACTCTAAAATATTGCAATAATATTCACAATAGTGATGAATGATCAAGTGAATACGTTGGCTAAAATGAAAGGAGCAGCAAACACAAGCAACATAAACGGTATATAATAATGGCTTGTGATTGGACTAAAGTCAAAAGAGGGCATGCAAAAATTGTTATATCCTTTGAAGTGCTTTAAGTACATGCTTCAGGTCTATTCCTTCACTGAACTGTAAGTTTGCTTCTAAGAGCAAAATATGGTTTTCCAGACTAGGACTTGTACAGTAAGAAGCAAGTAACATTGGGATGCTAACTACATTGAACAATACAAGAATTTCATGGGAATTTCTCTTTTTGTAGCTACTGTATTCTTTGTGTGTGAAATACTTGCATGCGTATGAATATGCAAGCAGACAACTGCACATCTTCTTTTTTTAGGCGTCTGAACTTACGACTTTTTAGAAAGTAATATACATCAGCTGCTGCAAAGCAAGCCTCTCAAAAGTGTGTCAGCTAGAATTGTGTGTATAGATTATTTTGCAATTTAGAAGACGAATGGCGAGAAAGGATAATGGTTCTTTTCTGCTTCTTCTTTTTTTTTTTAATTAAAATGTAAAATAGTACTTTGTCACTTTAAGCAATGAGCAATTAGAGGGAAAGGATGTATGTAACCATAAGTACTTTTGTGAAAATGTAGCCCTTTAATTTTTCCCCCTAACCAGCAATAGTCTGTATATTTAGATCAAATCATATGATGAAAACCACATTTTTATCAAGGTTGCCTTTCACCAAAAAGAACAAAACAGAGGAGAATGTTTAATCAAGCTTTATTTTTGTAAGCTCCACAAAACCGAGAAGAAAAACCAAGCAGAACTAAACAACTTGTTTTTCCAAAATGCATCATGCTCAGGCTTTATTGAAATAATAGTTTTCCTTCTCTGAATGATTTTAACTGAGCAGACCTAGAAATACACTTTTGGCAAACATGTTAAATACCTCAGAAAACGCATGTGGATTCAGCATACACTCAGCCTGTTTAGAAGTATACTAAGCTGGTGACTGTCATTTCTCCAAGAGGAAAAAGAGGTAAGTGAATTGTTTTTCCTGTGCAAGTCATTTAAATGAGTTAGGTAGGCCCTAACTACTGCAGGCTGGAGTGTGGTATCATCTCTCCTCTTTACAGTTAATTATGAATGTGCTTATTCGGTGTTGGAGGAGCACATAGTGAAGAGGTCCTGTGCCTTTATCTGCTTGTTATCATCCTTACTGTGGTGAACATTTCTCAGGGAACAGTTTTCTAGCTTTTCTAGCTAGAATTCTTAGAAGGCATTAATCAGCTTCGTAATCGACTGCTGAGAAATGTGTTCCTTCAGCTAAAATTTGGACATGAGTCAGTTTTATATGTAAAACACATAAAAGGGTTCTGACCCTTCTCTTTGCTTTAGGGGCAGAATTCTGCCTCCAAAGCAAAGATAGATTTGTCTTCTGCTAATGGAAAACCTAATTTCAGCAAAACCAGAAGAATTAGTTATAAAACTAGGAAAACCAAAGATGTAGAAGACATTAATTTCTCTTCTCTAGCTCTATTAGCCACCATAGCATAAGTAGATATCTTAACTGGATATGGCAAGAGCAGACATCTGGTATGAGTACCAGCTGCAGTGGGAAAAATCTTTCATTTACTACTGAATCGCAAGGCAAACAAGTTTTGTGGACAAACTAAAAGAGAAGAGTCCTTTCTTATAAATAGTGTATAAGAAGTGGTTTTTTTTCTGGAAATAAATAATCTAAGATACCTTTCTACCAATTTTATGTATTTTTGAGGCACCTATCTGCAATCCATAAACACAAATATTCTTGTTTTCTTTTTATTCTTTATGATTCTCTTTCCCTGTACTCTATATCTTTTCCTATGGTGACTGAAAGATAAATTCCAGTGTTACACTCTTTCCTTCTTTTTGCTGACACTCCATACCAGAATTCAACAAACACGAAAGTGGAAAAGATTTTTGTGTTGCTACCATCATAAAGGTACCAAAAAACGATGATTCAATTTTTAAGTACATTGTCCTACCTAAAAGGTATATTTTATTTACTTTTTTTTATTAGGAATCCTGACCATATATTTGTAGCATATTTTAATAAGTATCCTTTGTATCAGTATGACAGCTTATTAGAAGTTAATGATGATAATACTTTTCTAGCTACTGCATTTCCAATTCTAAGAAATATACCTGAATAAGATACCTAGATAGTATATATGAACGGAAGGAGTTGGTAAAAGATTATAAAAATCAGTTTAAAATTACTTTCAATACATATTTACAGGGTGCTTTACTCTCACCCGTAGCACACAATGAATAATCAGAGTTAATTTTAAGAAAAATATGTTTGTCATTCACCAATGATAATAAACCAAATAAACCAAATTTGCACCAAGAGCAAGGTAACTAAGCCATTCCTTCTTATGACTGCTTGTTATGACAATTTTGTCTTCAACTGCTGCTTTAGTGAAACCTACTGAAACGAAATATATTCCGCACTTCCACAAAATGTATCATTTGTGTCCTTCATGATTGGTCAAACTGAATACTATAATTTAAGTTTCCTGAAACTTAAATGAAACTCTCAAAAGTTGTATTTTCGTGCAAAGATTTTAAATTAATCTTTTGCATTTTTGATTATCGAAAATACTTGTGATGACAGGAATATGAGGAAGTTCTTAAAAAATTTGCAGTCAGACCTTACAACTAGCATAAGAGTTTATCTGCTAATGTCCCAGCCTGGTATGTGTGCATGTGTGTGTATGGGAACATTTCAGGTGGGGGAAATGTCAGCTAAAAAATGAAAAAATATTAGTAAAAAGCTACTATGATTGGCTGGATTACATTGACATTTACTGTACCAGAGAATTATGGAAA
>JANRMJ010000054.1:61088405-61101865 GCA_025584955.1 Alethe diademata
TTTTTTTGCGTTTTTTTTTTTTTTTTGGTTTGTTTTGTTGTGTTTTTTTATTTTTTTTTTTTAAGAGTTTGAACTTATTTTAGCTTTCTGTTGTTCTGGGATAAAAATCCAATTTTTCTTAATGCAAATAAAAATCTAGGTTTCTGATTTGGGGTTAAAACCCTCATGCAAATCAATAAGTTGTGAATAATTTTGCAATTTTTTTAAACTATTATGTTTAACTTAAAATTAAGTCTTCTCTAAAAGTTCCTCTTTTAAAAACAAAGTTAAAATTCAACCAGAAGTTATATCAGAAAGTATCTTACTGCCAGTGCAAGATATTTTAATCATAGAGGTTATTTTAGTTTTTATTACAGTTCATTCAGGCAAGATCTGTAGAAAATTCTCATGTTTAAAGTTCTTAGCTCTCTTTTCAAAAAATCATCTGAGACTAAGTGAGTGAAATCTATAACATTGATTTGCTTGAATTCATTGCCCTTTTAGTGTCTGCTTCTGAAAAGATGTGTCTAGTTTGGGTTTAAAAAGGCTTGATCACTAATTCAGGCTCTTGCACCGAAAGATTTCTATATGCACATTTCATGTGTGTTTATTTCAGGTGCTTACACCATAAAAAGAAATATATATATTTTGGAAATATATCTCTTCTTTCATACAACTCAAAGAATTCAATTAAACTTTTCAATATAAATTTTACACAGAGAAATACAACCAAATTAAAATTTATTTGTAAATAAAAAGCAAGATTGTCCAAAAATATCAACAGATTGTCTGTTTTACATATCTGTGGGCATCAGTTACTACACACAGGCTTTCCATATTAATTAACTATATAATACAAATTTTAATTGACTAAATCAAGTTGCTTTATGCTTTCAGTCATGGTGCATGGTTTCTACGACACTGTTGTGGGAAAGTTGGAGCAAGGATTTAATGTCTTCGAGTTAAGAGAGCTCTTATAAGTATGGAGATTCAATTTATCACAGCGAAATTTCACTTTATTTAGGAAAATTCCAGATAATGTCAAAAACTTACAGAGAGAAATCTAAGATGAGATTAAGTAGGTTTGAATATATTCTCAACTCTTATAATAAAAAGTGCTGTCATTTTCAATTTTTTTTTTTACTTAAAATTTATGGAGCTTAATCCATAAAATACATAGATTTAAGCAGCACAATATTTAGTGACAAGCTGCGAAAAGACACTCCCAATGGGTCCTAAATATAGTGCTTGTTTTGAGCAATATGCTGAAAACATGATTCAGGTGTGCTGCTCTTACCATCTGCAGCTGTACCATTTGTAGCAGTTATCACTGCATCTGGATTATTTGCTGGTGACTGGAAGGGGATAATAAATGAATAACAATTAAAGGGAAAAATAGTTACTCCACTCACAGACATCATAATGTCACTTGTTCTGCTGCTGCTGGTTGTGACAGAATTCTTTCCCCCGAAATATATCCTCACTTCCTTCATTGCTGAGATTGTTCCTAAAGAAGGATGAATTGATTGTCTGAGTGTTTTTTTTCTATGTTCATTCAGCAAAATAAGTTATCAATAAATAATATTGAAACTCCTTGGCAGGTTATAGTGGTTTTGAATAAAGACATAATCAGATTGTATTTGCCTGTGGATAGTCCTTGTACTTCAAAAACAAAGGGAATTCTTTGTACAGAATCATTCTGTTCATATGTACAGAACATAGAGCACACTTATGTAAATAAAAATCCATATCTAATAAATATGGATATGTGCATATACAAAAAAAGACAGAGATTTTAAAAGCAGAAATTCCAGAAGAATAATCCAGGAGAAGAATATTATTAGCAATATTCAGTATATTTGAAAAACTCTGCATGATTGCTTACTCAGTATGAACATTAACATTCAATCAGATGATCCCTAAGGTGCAACAGAGCACAAAAATACCTGCACATACATGCATTCATGATCTGGGGAAAAGAGCAGATGTTGCTAAGAAATAAATGCATACCATGCTATCTTCATTTTTATTAAAAAGATTCCTTTTGAAAGGATGTTTTTTCATGTTTAACTATTCATCTTAAAAATCTAGTCAAAAAAGCAAAAACAGATGAATAACTCCACAGCATGTTCTGTGGCTGCTAGTGCAAATATTAAAACATTAATTATAGAAGTCTTCAGAAAAAAAAAAATAAAAGGGAAAAATTTGTAGTATAATCCTTTTTTTGTTTTTTACATTGCCTGTGCCATGTTCCCTTTCTAAGGCATTGATATTAGAAAGGTGAATAAATCATGTGTAGATGGTTTAAGTCTGTAATAATGGTACCCTCACATATTAGTAACATACAAGGTGTGTTAGTGCAATGCTAATGCAAGTCCTAGATTCTTAGGGACAGATTCATATGTATTTAGCAAGTATAAGAAACTAGTCAGCATCTGACAGATTAGACCAGAAGTACATCTGCTGAGGGCTTGAATTTGCAGGAGCTGCAGACAGAACTCTATAGCTGCAGTAATGTCACTGAAACATGTTTTGCATGTTAGAATAAAGAGAACAGAAAGAAAGGTACAGTTGGGCAATTTACTTTAAAATGGTGGAAACTTCTGAGTATTTAACGTACTGCAGACAACACTTTACATCTTTGAAAAGTGTATTGTGCCATTTCTATTACATCACTCTTTTTACTGTTCAGCTTTTGTATGCTTACAGCACCATGATTTATTATCTGCTGCTAGGTGCTCTTCAAAGTAATTCTCAATCCATTTTATTTCCTTCATTAGCTCTCCCCTTGTTTCTCTCCTTCACCCTTAATCTCCCTTGCTAACCTTTCCTGTTTAATTTTCTTTTCCTCTTTAAACATTGTATCCAAAATGCATCCTCCACAGTTTTAAGAGCAAAATCCCCAGGCGTTCACCTTTCCATTCTTCAATAAAACTCCACTTGCAAAGCGTGTAACTATCTCAGCATGTTATTAGTCAGTGTTGAGCAAAAGAAATGCTGCAGTGCTAAATGGAGTCATTAAAATGCCTAGTGACAACAATAAGTGCTTGAGGAAGCTGGCGTTTCCCATTTGCTAGTCTAATAGCTATATTAGGGCCATCTTTCTTCTGTGGAGAAGATAAAAAGAATATATTCAGTATTTGACTGTTTTCATTCTCCACCATTGCACTGCTTGTGACTAGACTTTATTCTTCCTCTGCAGCTTCATACCCATTTCTGGAAAACTGTTAAGTCTTTTTCTCCTTCCTTTTAAATCAATACTAGTTTTAACATCAGCTTCAATGAGCTGTATAAGGCTCTGGAGGGGAAGGTGGGTCTCAACTAAATGCTTTTTGTCTCAATGAGTGTTAAGTGCACCAAACCTATGACCGCCTGCCTGTTATACATATCTTAGGTGCATCTTAATAGGCTAGTCAGGGTTCCAAGAGAAGCATAAATATTTTAACATAGCAATCAACACAAGCTTAATTGAGATGAGAAGCAGGATATTTTATCTAGAGGCACAGAGGGCTCTTGTTCATGTGTCATGGAGCTACTTGCTAATCATGAAATTAACAGCACTCTTTCTGGACTCCAAGTGGTACGCCCTTCCTGAATATTCTGAATATTTTACAGTCTTCTAACAAAAATTGTGAGTTTGTTCTGGCTTTAGTTTCTAAGTGGAGAGTGGTTTATATATTAATGTATGCAGTGCATCAGCCTTTTGGGGCAGTTAAAAATATATAAAAACGACTCAGTGAACACATGGGCCTTGTGCTTGTTTCTCCCCAGTGATATAAAGTATAGAGAAATTCAAGGAATTTCAGATCAAGATTTATTTGTAAAGCAGAAGTATCAGTCAGGAAAACGAAGTATATGTAAAAGAAGAAGATGTAATTTAAAAAAATAGAAGAAAAAATGAAAAAAAGAGTGTTGAGCATTTTTTTAAACATAAACCTCTCAGTTATGTACCAACGTCATAATGGAGAAAATGCTTTTGCAAGCCTAAGTATCAAAAACATTTTAAAAATGTCAAAATTCAGGTCACTGTATGTTACAGTTGCTTGCTTTGCCCTCATATCTGCGTCTCTCACTGGACATTCATTTAACAGTCCTGTCACACCATTCAGTCCAGTTTAAACTGTACTAACTGACAGAATAAATTATGCAATATAACCTTAAGCAAGGAATTGTTAAGAGAGTTGGTATGTCTTGTCATTAAGCATCTGCTATTAGATGTCATGCTGTATGTTGAGCTAGAATCCCCAGACTGAACAAAAAGAAGTGGCTGATAATAGTTCCATCTGTCATGAAATTATGGGAAATTTGCCACATTAGAGGAAATGCCTCAATAGCATAAGTATATTCATTTTTCTCTGAAACCTCAGAGAGCAAATAGAACTGTAGATGCAACTTCCTGTGACAAATGATGAACATCAAAATTAAATTGTTGATCTTGTAATTATTGTATTCTAACCGCAGATAATATGTACAGATAGTATGTACAGCACCATTTTAATGCTTAAATGTCATCTGGTTTGGCTTGTGTTCTGCAGCAGGTAACTGAAGGTTTGGAAGGTATTGGTTTTGTTTGTTCTTTTGTTTTGTTTTGGTTTGGTTTGGTTTGTGGGGGGGGGGGGTTGGCTTTTTGTTGTTGTTGTTGTTGTTTTTTGTCATGGGCACTTGAGCTTTTGAAATTTCTCTGCCCTAGCTTTAGATAGCTACACTCAGATGTGCATAACCCAAAGTTACCCGGCTTAGTCTTCTTTTGTCAATTTCTGTCAATTTGTCAATTCAGCTGAATTGCCCCCCTTGAAGGTTCCTACTCATATGCATTGACTATGAAAAGATAAATTCTACCACTGCTGTCAGTGATCAGTCCTGAGCATGATTCATATAAATCTGCTATTGATAAATTTATTTTCCTCGTTAATATCTCCTTTCTATGGAGGTCACTTGATCCCTTTATGTTGCATACAGAAAGAGCAAGAGTAACATCTTCAAATATGAGGTAAAGCTGATTCCTTTTGAATAAGGATTTTTAATTGCACATATAATTAGCAAAAAAAAAAATTAGAAAATTAAAATAATTAAAATTTTCGTTTGGATTTACTGTTTGTTTTTTTTTCATCTGTACTTGGTCTTTTATCCACCTGTTTTCCTACTCAAAATCTGAAATTGTAGATAATTAAGTAGAATGTATTCTTGGAGGTTTTTTAAACCGATCTTATTGTAAAGTATTTTAAACAATAATCCAGTACTGGAATTTCTAGTTTTATTTTTACTTATTGCATTTGTTTTTAGGAAAATAATAATAAAAATTTGACCAAAAAAATAATTTGTGGTATTTGTGGTTTGTCTGTTTCTGCCAAAACTACGGCAATGTTATCACACATTGCAATTCCCTGACCTGATGCAAATATGTTGAAAGAGCTCTGAAGGATAGATGTAGCCTGAAGCAAGAGGAATCAGTTGTTATTTTCAAAAGTCCCAAACTGCCTCACTTTATTAGGAACACTGAACTTAACATTTTCAAAAGCTATCTCCCTGTTTTGCAGAATATTACTATACCTGTAAAGTAGTTTCAAATGCGGATACTTAATGCATGCAAAAAAGCCAATAGAAAATTAAAAAAAAACCCAACCACAAAATTCAACAAATATCTGTCACTACTACTTTCAGTTAAAATAAACTAATGCACCAAGACATGCACGTAGTAAAAGATCTAGAAGAAAATGAGTAAGGCATCAGAGAAATTTTTTAAGTGGTATTGCAAATCACAGAATCACAGGCTGAAGTGACTTCAGAGGTCATTTGATTCAACAACTCCTTCACTCAAGGGGGTCAACCCATAGTTTGTTACTCAGGGCTGTGTCCAGATAGGTTGTGCAGACTCATTAATCTCTCTGGGCATCCTGTTCCAGCATTCAGTCATGCTTGTGGTGAAAAAGTGTTTCCTGAAGTTCAGACAGAACTTCTTGTCTCAACTACCCCCAGATCCTGTTACTGGGCTCCACAGCAATGAGCTTGTCTCCATCACTTTGCACCCTTCCTTCAGGAATTTATACACACTGATTAATAATTTGCTCCTTGAGCCTTTCTTACACTGAACAGTCCCAGCTTTCTCAGCT
Organism: Alethe diademata; assembly: GCA_025584955.1. NCBI lineage: Eukaryota > Metazoa > Chordata > Aves > Passeriformes > Muscicapidae > Alethe > Alethe diademata. Next base: position 61,094,495 of record JANRMJ010000054.1, read on the forward strand.
TTTCCTCATGAAGGACAATCTGCTCCTTTAATCATCCTTGTAGTGCTTTGAGGAACTCTCTGCAGTGTGCTCATGTCTCTCTTGCACTGAGCAGTTCTGAGCTGAACACAGTACTCCACATGTGGGTTCATCAGTTTTTGAGTAAAGAGGAAGGATAACCTCTTGTTGCCTCACTGCTTGGTGAGCATGAGATTCTGCAGAAGACCTCTTCTCATTAGCTCCTCTACCACAGAGAAAAGGAAGTCATGAATACACTCTGTGAGCCCCCTGTACTCTTTATGTCCTGCTGCGTTGCCTCTCCAGAAAATATCAGGGTGGCGGAAGTGCCCCTTGAGGAACAGGGCCTGTGAATATGAGGCTGCTCCTATCTGTCCTGATCCACTTGGTTCTATGGAAACACTGCCACAGAATTGAGCTAGTGTGGATGAAATGCATTCAGAGTTTTCAAGAAAATGTGTATCATTTAAATTCTGTGCATGAGTTTAACTGTCTCATGGATTACTGTGCAGGGATATTCCAGATAGTGACCAATTTTATTAAATTTTATTTATCTGGAAAACACAGAAGCTAAACTTTTGACATATTCTTTATTTTTTTAAAGTCTGATAATGCAGATTAGCTTTGTTCCCTTTATTGTTGATTAAGAAAATATTCGATTTTGCTTTTAAAGGGGCAGTGTAACCTTTCCAGAAGCAAATTCCAAACCAACACATTTCAACTACATTATCTGGTATTCCTATTGGCCAATTTACTCCAAACAGGAATTTTGCAAAACTGTGCTTCTGCCTCTTATCCTAAATTAACTGCATGACAGTGCCACATGCACTGGACTGGAAATGAATTCTCTTCTGCTATTCTTCAGCAAGATGCATTTGCCCTTGCATATGTCTTTTCAATTATGTCAAAATAATAATTTTGCTAGTTCCAGGGTTATTTAACAAATGTTCAAATATTTGATGTTTCACAGTAACAAAATTTAGTAGCAGACAATGATAAATTTCATAAACAACTTTTTTTTGTTTCGTGGGGATTTTCAATGTTCCACTTAATATTGGAAACTTTGGAGTGCATTTATTAGAAATATAGAGTTCACATTAATCAACATAGAATTTAATTTGCCCAAATTTATGATCTAGTTCTAGATTAATTCCAGGCACACCCTATTAAAAAAAAGTACGGAATTTTAATATACTTATGCCAAATCAAGAGGAGCTAAAGGATGTATATACAGATTAAAAAGTAATCAAGCTCTAAGTGTAGGAATCCAGACCTAGTTTAGAAATCTGTTTTTTCTAAATTTTACACTGTCTCCTAACAGAGTCATAGTAATAAATGTTTTTGGTTTTTTTTTTGTCTTCTTGCCATAAGTCACAGCTTAGGTTATAGATTGGTCATCACAACATAAGGAAGTAGATTAAACTGCAATAACTCACCTCAGAATTAACAAACTTTCCACCAAGACAATGACTGGACCATGAATCAGCCCCCTTAAAATAATGATCTGTATTTCTGCTACAATATTTCCCCAGTGAAAGTAAAATATCTTCCAGCAGAAGAGACAATAGGAAGAGCACACTATGGTGAATAAACTGTCTCACATGTACTGCACAGTAAAAAAAGCCCACATACATTTGTCCCAGTTTCACTATTAACTTAAAGTTTACATTAAAGACTTGAGTTAGAAAGAAGTGGAATGAAATTCTCAGTCAGCATCAAGTTTAACTTATTATCCCAGCACTTCATTACAGTAAATTTTTAATTTTCATTTAAATTCATGAGATAAAAATAATAGTTCAAATTCTATCCCTTATGTTTGACTTAATTAATGAAGAAAATTAAAAACCAGTACAAATATTGTTTCATATATACCACATTTCTTTTGTGGTGCTGCTTCTTCTAGTATTTTTAGTAGCTTGTTGCATGCAAGTCATTTGTGCAGATCTGCAGTGTTTAAACAAGTGGCTACTGGTTTGCTAAAATATTTATTTGAAATAGTAAACTACTAAAAAATGGATTAATGTGGCTGCAATTCTAAATGAAGGAATAAATTTTTTTGACTTCTTTTTAAATAGCAGGCATCTTTTCTCCAGAATAAGGCTAAATCTGGTACTAAAATGAAAAGAATTTCTTTTCTTTTTTCGATTCGTGATCAAAACTTGTTTTTCATTTTCTTCTCATTTCTGTTGTTATTAGTAATTCTGAGCAGTTTCAAAGACAGTTCATTTATTCTGTCCATATTACTGCTATTACAAAAAAAAATATTTGGGGATAACACATGATTTCTATTTATACTAGCTAAACTGGTGAAAAATAATAGGCTGTAGCCAACTTATTTCTAAGAAGATTATAAAACAATCACATATATAATTTGTAGCATATTTTTAATACTCACTCAATTTAAATGCTAGACTTAAATCTGCCAGGTTTTTTTTAATTTTAATATTGACATGTTAACTACAAAAAATTTAAACTCTTCTTTATAGTTGCTTTTCTGAATCATTTAAAAATTAATTGGCAGCTTTTTGCCTTATATTTCGTGCATTTTTTATATAATCTATTCCACTAACACATCAGTTAGATGAAGATCCTTTGATGAGTTAAATATAAGATTGAGTTTTGAAGTGAAAACCTCCACAAAGTCTCTCAAAACCAACAGAAATGTTCTTTTTTAACTCTTTGGTCATTGTTTAATATTATTTTACTCTGGCTACATGCCTTGATATCATGTCTACAAAGCCCATCTGAAGATATTTTATCTTTGCTCAAATATTCAACAAAAGAACAGAAGGAATTATTTAGAGCAGTGCAAATATTTCAGATGTTTAGATTTTTATTAATCAGAAAGAGAAACTTTACTTTGAAACCATACTGTTTCTGTGAGGTTTTGTGGATTTTTTATAATAAAGGTAACCATTTTTGAAAACTTACAGAATAAGTACTAACGCATCTAAATTAGTACCTTCTCCTTTCATTGATTCTAAAAAATCATTTAGATGCTTTCAAAGAATTGGTCCAGCCACTCAAGATTACACCTACCTCCCTTTCTTTCACTAAGATAAACATCAAAGTGTAATGGTGGGTAGAGTTTAGACCCTTAGAATACAGGGCAAATTTATCCAGTAAATCAGGATTCCTAGGAACGTGTCAATAATGTCATCACCTATATTTGTTTACCTTCTCATTCTCAAAAATTCTTATTCTACGAGTTATCATTCAGTTCAGAAAAATTCAATGTACTTTTTGGGTTCCTTTATGAGCAATGATACCTTTAGAATAGTTTTTTGTTTGTGTATTTTTCCTCTGAAAGAGAGTGGCTGCAACAAAAGAAAAATCTCTAGAGAAATGGCATCTTCTTTGCTGAACAAATAGGTATGCCCCAGGGGAGAATATCCAAAGCCTGTAGGGTGAAAAACTACACAATATACAACGATAGCAAGTGTGAAAAGGGCTCAGTAACACCAGGGATTTGGAGTACTCTCAGAGCAGAGAAGCTGAAAAAGAGTAACAGGAAAAAGACAGTCTAGCTATAATGGGGATGGAAAGAGAAACTAATGAAGGATCAGAGTTTTCTCTTAGCAGAATTTTTCACAATCCAGAAACTGCAGAATGGCTGATGCCTTAAACCATGACCCATCTTGTGATGATGCAATTGGAAAAGAAAATTTTAAGATATTCAGTTACATTTTTATAATCTAATCTCCTCAAGCTTTCTCTGTTTAAAATTGTCTTGGATTTTTTGATACATGTGTTAAATAAAGCTGTCTTCCTATTTTTGGTGAGTTTGGGCTGGTTTTAGGTTTATTTTAAATATTTTTCCTTTGGGTATTGGAGGAGAAGAGTGCTGTTTCTTTGTTTTTTAGGTTTTTTTTTTTTTGGGTTTTTTTGGGTTTTTTTTTTGAGAAATGTAGTTTAAAAGAGCTAGTCAGATCCACACTAAAAATTGCTTATTCAGGGACTTTTTACATATTGGTTTATAGACTGGGGGAAAGTGGAGCTGGAAAGGAATTCAGGGTAGAGGTCTACTCTGCCCCCTACCCAAAGATATGATCAGCTGTATCCAACCATGTCTGAAAAAATGCTTTTATAAATTGCTATTAGAAAATATAGTGAACACAGTTTCATATAATGAACACAATTCATTTTCTGAAATGGCTTTCAACTCTCTTGGTCTTTCAACTCTCTAAAATATCTTTTGGATTAATTTCTTTCAGTGCATTCTCACCCTGTCATTTCTCAGTCTATTTGCAGAAAGTTAGAGGTAGATCTTACCTTTTTTTTGTTTGTTTGTATGTTTGAAAGCATCTTTTGCTCTTCATCAGCCTTCTCATTGTCTGAATGCCTTTTAAATGCTGATATGTTTAAGCAAGTCATTCTTGATAGATCCTTATGATCTTTCCCAATATTCTTTTTGAAGGTTTTTCAGTTGTTCCACATGCCAGAAACAAACATAATATTTTAGTAAGAGTTTCCAAATTATATTCGTCTGTTTTCACATGCAGGCACGTGCACTCATATGCATATGTGTATATCTAAATATACATAACCTATGCTCTCTTTAATTATTTGTCCCTAGAATTTGTTGGTAGTTTGGAGGTTTTTAGGGTTTGTTTTTGGTTCTGGTCTTTTTTCAGTTTACATTAAGGTGATGTTGTTAGTTGATCTAATTTTTTCAGATGTTGGACTTTTAAGCAAACAGTAGATGAATAAATTAATTACAAAATTGGGAGAATGAACACTGTCCAATGTACAAAACCTGTTGTTCTGTACCAGTAAGACAAAGACTACCTGAGATGCATTAGTGCAATACTAAATTTCAAGTAAGCAAGTAGCAGTGTTTGTCACAGAATTACAGAACTCTTGGGCTTGGATAGGACTTCTGGAGATCACCTAGTCCACCCCACTTTCAAGGCAGGGTCATGTAATGCAAGTTACACTCTGGTAGCTCCTTGTCTTTTTTTTAATTGTGGAGACTACAATTGAAGACTATACTCCAGATGTGGCTTCATATCACCCTTGACCTGCTGGCCACACTCTTCCCAATACACCCCAGGATACCATTGGCCCTCCTGGCTGCAAGGGAACAGCTGGCTCATGGACAACTTTTCCACCACTAATACAGCACTTCCCGGTCCTTCTCAGCAGAGCTGGTCTCCATTAGGTCAGCCTCCAGCCTGTACTGGTACTTGGGGCTATTCCTCCCCATAAGCAGGACCCTACACTTACCTTTGCTGGAGTTCAGCAGGTTTCTCTTCACCCAGTTACCCAAGTTATCTCAGTTATCAAGGTCCCACTGAATGGCAGCATAGCCTTCAGCTGCGTCAGCCACTCCTCTCAGTCTCATATCATCAGAAAACTTGCTTAGCTACACTCTATCTCTTCAACCAGGTAGTTGAAAAATTAATTGAATGAGGCTGGACCTAGTACTGGTCTCTGGGGAATGTCACTGACCACAGGCATCCAGCTGGATTCTGCTGGACTCATCAAAAACCTCTGATCTCTGCCATGCAGATGATGACCTGATGATAAAGTTATCATCATCATTTGATCATCAGCATCATAGGATGATCCCTATGACAAAACTGGTAATCTCACCAAGTCCACTTCACTTGTGGACCTCTATTTCACTTCTAGAAGTAATTTGTGACTTTTATTAAAACGTATTTCTATGCATATGCTTGAATACTAGAACACAGTTTCCAAAGGAAGATAATTCCAAGAGCTGATGCTGACATAATGCTGAAGTAAAGTTTACAGAACTAAAATAAACAAGGAGAAACTGTTTTCTCAAACTAAAATTCCAATGGAATTTTAATTTGCCTAATCCTTTACAATCTATTTAAAGACCTAATAAAGAAAGTTAAACAAATGAGTCATGGAGTCCAATACTAAACTCAATACTGGTTTATGTTGATCAATATTACAATTTACCTAATGCAATTCAACTTCTTTTGTGATTTTTGTCTACTACACAATGTTCCTTTAAGTTGACTTGCTATTCATTTAATTATTGCAGGGAGAGAGACATTCAAATTAAATTAAATCCAAATACTTTGACACATGGGAGGCATTTAGCAGCTGCTAATGTGAAACACTAAATTGAACTGAATCTAAACAAGAGTTTTAGGAACAGTCCTCAAATGAAATTGCTTTCCTTAATGCCTCTGTTGTTGATTTTACTTTTCCTTCCCCAGAAGAATCTTTCAAGAGAAAAACTTTCAAGGTAGCTAGGATGTCAAGGCTGTGACAGTGGGCACAATCTTACCCACCAGCAGAATGTCACAATAAGTTTTGTTTCCTCATCTTTATTACCCATACCTCTATTCTTCTTTAGGATTTGTTTCCATACAAATGCCATAATGTCAAAAAATTGCCATCATAATTAACTACAGAAAACACAAATTCTATATTAACTATAGAAAACACAAAAACAAAAATCTAAAATTTATATTTGACCTGTTAGAAACAGTTATGTCCTTTCTACAAGACAAATAATCAAACAAGCTTATTCAACAAGTTAACCACACTCAGGCCTATTTTTTTGCATTTACTATTAATAATATTTGGTATTTATAACATCTCTGGATCACAATTTATCTATTAAGAACTAACATAGCATTATTTTAAGTTTGAAAAATTGATGGTTTTCTTTTCTGAATCCATACATCCAGGCTCAACAAAAAATGTGGCAAATTTGTCTTTCAATAAAATATTTGGCTTGAACCATTGCAAAGCACAGCAGGATCTAACTGAGTAATGATAACTCAGTAACTAAAAATCAAAAAGAGAAAAAAAAATTAAGCAATTTTAAGAAAATCTTTTCATTTTGTTGAAGGAATACAATGTTTTTGAATGCTTGAGATTCACAATCACATCTGCAAGATGGAAAACATTTCTACATCAAAAATTTTTGTGAGCGTGTAGATTCCTTTAACAACTCTGCTTCACTCACTTAATAGGTGAATAATATTAAGAGGAAACATATAATTTATGTAACTTTTTAAGATGATATATGATACAAAAGAGAAAGAAGTAAAAGGGGGGAATAAATAGAAATGATAATTCAGATCCAACAGTGCCTTCAAAGCAGCATCAGTTTTGAATTACTTAAAATAAAAATATTCAACTGCAGGTTACTTATGTGATAGACAGCTGAAGTACCATACTACTGACTTCTCAATGATACTTTTGCTCCAGCAAAGCAGATACACAGTCTGTGGTTGCTGTATGCCTCGTCAATTGGGCTTTGACAGATGCAAATCCATAGGGAATTCATAAAGTCTCAGAGCCACTTAGCAGTCAACCTGGAGCAAAATTTTGATACCCTTACTTCCCTTTCTGACTCTGGGCCATAATCTCAAAACTAGTCCAGGT
>JANRMJ010000054.1:61102362-61123575 GCA_025584955.1 Alethe diademata
GATACCCTTACTTCCCTTTCTGACTCTGGGCCATAATCTCAAAACTAGTCCAGGTGCATATTTTCCATACATTTTACTTTGCATGTTTATTTTAAAAGTTTATCTTGAATACTCACAACAAATAAAATGTCAAAGGCGTGCTAACTGAATGACTCTATCACTTCAGAAAACCACTGAAAATGCAAAATTAAGCTATTTGTTAGCTACTCAAGGCCAACTCTTAAATGTCTGTTTGTAAGAAGCATGTGTTTCCATCACTTGGTGAATTTATATACTTATGTGAGTACCTTTTTTCCCCCTTTAATTTAAATATGTGTTGCCAAAAGTCTGTCAAGACAAATATAAAGAGTACCCTGTAGTGCTTTGTAAAATTTTATTGCTGCTATTAAGAAACCATAAAGCTTTTCACATGTTCATGTAAAAGTGAACAGCAAATCATGAATTTCTACATTACCTACAATGGCCAGACCAGTGTGAAAGGTTTGCTTGTTATTTTTCTTGACATTTTTTTTTTCATTAGCAAAAACACATTAGAAGTACAAAATTTATCTTCAATTTTAAAAGGAGGAAAAAAAATATCTCACAACCACCTACGCTAGGCTAAACTTTGTGGTATATGAAAGCAAAGCCTAAGCATAGCATTTTTAATTCCAGTATCAATATTCATTATAGCATTGTACAGCCTACTTCAAACCTAAACATAGCAGACTATAGGATAATTCTCCAACTAGATTTTTGCCTCTCCTTTATGTAAGCATGATGGAGAACATTTTATCATTCTTTCAGTCAAAGAATGTGAGTATTAGAGTAAAGAGATACATAGTAAATCTTGACAGAATGATTAAATGTCCTAAACCAACAGGCAGCCAAGGTAGAACACAGGACCCGTCATGATTGCGCTCCCTCTCTTCACCTACCCTTTGATTCCAACTCTTTTGATTAAGGTGTCCTTGTCACAGAGGTCAGTTTAATTCTACCACATCCAGATATTCTAGGTAAAGTATGTTGCACATGTGCAGACTGCAGGCTCATTTGTTACATTATTGTTTGCTGCCACTTTTGAAGGTAGATGTCTGTTTGAAGAATGTGCAGCGGTTGGAGGGTCGGAGGATTTGCATAAAGCTTGGAAAGAACATCTTCAGGCACAAAGAGTGGGGTGCTACCACTGCCTGTGTGCACAAAAATCATGCAGCGTTCAGCTCATGGGAACTCATGCGTACACATAGCACTTTTTTTTAATCCCTAAATAATAATGGCTTAGCAATACCGTCAGTGAATTCAACATGAAACTTTGATTTACTGTTCCGTCGTCCAGTTTTTCTTTCTCACTGGTGTAATCATGATTTGCTGAATTGTCCTATTTCATTTGTGGATCACTGATGACTCTATTTTGAAGGTATTTAGGCATCTTTCAGTAAGTTTAGTAATTTTAACTTTCAGGAATGTAAAAATATTGTGGAAAGTAATTAATTGGTTCAACCACAGATAAATGCTTATGTAATTAGTCCAAAGACATATATGTGTTTACAAGAAGACAGGAGGCAGTGATTGCATATTGAAATAAAAACCAGATTTTTTTTTTTTTTAATGTCATGGCGAGAGGTATGTTTGCCTTTGCTTCTTGGGTTGTTTTACATGTTTTGATTATTTGGGACAAAGGATGACTATCTTTACATTGGAAAAGTTCCTGTGATATGAACAGTCATATACTTCAAAATTTTCACATCTTACTGAGCTTCTATGACTAGAACATAAAGATCTTCCATAACTTTTCTGGTTTTGTAATAATGTACGAACACATCACCTGCTTTCTGCACCTGAAATGTAGGTAAACAAATATATATATTATGCATATATGTCCAAGTAAATATAATGCCAACTTCACATGGAATAACTTTCATTCATACCAAACGTGTACAAAAAACCAACGAGGGGTAAATACATCTCTGACTTAAACTCATCCGGAGCTGGATGCAGTATTCCAGTATTCTGTTCTCAGGCGTGTTCAGTAAAATCTTCAGCTCCCCTTGCTGCTCAAGGGGGGCAGTTGAAGCAGTTCAGTATACCTATTACTTACATGAGCTGTGCTGTCATCCGGAATTTCAATATCTGAAAAATACCTATGACTAATGTTAGTTACTTCCATCTTAAAGGGAAGGACTCAGGTTGTTTATATGAAAAAAATGTCTATACATAAGAGTGTTTTCTCATTGTTAACCCCAGCTTAAGTAGACAGGGGTCACAACAAGCAATCAATTTGTTCAGTTTTCTGAGGTCAGTTCCTGCTCAGTCTATCTGCCTCTCATTTTCTTATTCTGTATGACCAATATAACACATCTGCCTAAGTCTTTATTATGAAATTTCTCTTTTCAAATTTAAAACATGAAGAGTTGCATTTTTTTCATGGAACTATGAGTAGTAGAAGGACTGCACTTGCATGCCAATGGATTCTCCAGAGTCTTTCCTTTTCACCTAAAAAATGAAATACTAGACTATTAGTCTATATACTGTCTAACCAATTAGATCTGTTTAAGGACATGCATAGTTGCTATTCTTCTTGGTATGTTTCACACATCAGGCTAGCAAATAGAATACCTTTCACAAGGCCAAAAGATTAAAGAATGCATTTCATTAGTAGGAAAAAAAATGAAACTGTATTTTGTGCAGTTTTGTTTCACTGAAGATGCTCTATAAACCCTTAAGCAGTAGCTTCAGAGAACCACAAATTATTGCTTTCCCTGTTTCAATGGTCACATGCAGTACATTAGAATAGTATTAACCAGGAAGAGAGCTAAATTCTGTATTGGGTAGTTCTGCTGCAGTTTATGGTTGTTTCTTTAAAAGTGCTATGAAGGTATTTGAGATTAAAAATGGCTCATTTTGATCCAAAGGATAAACTATTTCAAAGCTATAAAATAAATGTTTTTATTCCACAAAGAGTAAGGGTATCAAAAGGAAGATCTGTTGACCTAATCTTGACTAAGACTGAACACTAATATTCTCAGTGACTTTCAAGGGGAATATTAATAATACAGTATGTTGAATGCAGACCTAAAGTTAAAATGCTAAGTTTATCAATAAACCCCCAAAGATTTATCTGTGCAATAATATTCTAGACAACATATGCAAAATACTGAATGTAAAATTCTATACAGACAGAGTTAATTCAAAGCACTGTCAGAAATTCATTTATGTTTACATGTAATGCAACTGGGGCTGTCCAGAATGGAGCAAGAAGTCGCTGAATCTCTGGGAGCTGCTTCTGGAAAAAAAATATTCAGTGTCAGCCTGTGAAAGTTCTAGTTTTAGGTTGCTCTAGTGCAGTTATTTATGATGCAAGAAATCACAGCAATTCCATTGTCTGATGTGAGTTTGGGGATTTCTTCATTAGACACCATTTAGAAAAACTAGGCAGACTTACAAAAACCAATAAAGTATTTCTAATTTTGCTAACTGGTAGTTTAAAATTTGGGGCTAAAATATTTTCATCAAACATTTCTTAACCAGCCAAAGAGGACTGCTTGTCTGTACATTTGCCTATAGATATATTGGTTGCCAATCTAATATTTTATTGATGCAATTTTTCCATTTACATTTCCAGAGTGCTATCCAACACAGCAAATTTCTGTCACATTAAAGTGGTACATAATTTTTTACATAAAACAGCCCCTGATTAAAAATTAAGTCCTTTTCAATTACAGCCATAGATTGTAGCAGTAAAATGCAACATGAAGGAAAATGCAATTAAAACTGCAGTGAACATTTATGTAAATCAAAAGTCGGTAGTGAAGCAAATATAATGAGCTCGTCAAACTGCGACTAAATCAGATTTGTTAAAGTTTTGTAGACATATGTTTTCACAGAAAAGAGTGTTGATTCATTTAATCCCCCTTTTTTGGACCAAATACTGAGGTCACTTCTGAATTATTGTGGTCAACCTGAGTTACATGAACATATATCTTATTTTTGATATTTCAGTCTCTGAGAATTACAACCTGATGGTCTTTATAGTTCCATGACCCTAGTAGTACAGTTACTCAACCATCAAATCATCCCTACCTTGGGACAAACAATCTATATTTAAAATCTAAGGAATTTACCACTAAATTACTTCTCATATGTTAATATCTGCCTTAATTTGTACTTCTCATATGTTGAGATATGTCGAGAAAATATCAGAATTGTCACAGGAAATCTAGTCTTTGAACAAATGCAAGAGTTCTTACAGCTTCAAACACTAAAGATAGCTATAGCTATCTCCTGTGATGTTATCCCTACATCTGCATGTGGATTAGGTTTTTATATACAGTCACTGTATGCATATGCAATATTTTTTCATCCTTTTTAGAAATTCTAAGTATTCTGTATTGCATGCAAAATAAACTTCTGCTGCATGATTTTTTTGTTTTGTGCCACTCAAGTGGCACAAATCTAAAGTTATATTATTTCTCTTTTAATGTTAAAAAACTAAATGAATGATGTGCTACTACAGACTCAGTGGTGCAAATGTTCCAAAGGAAAAATCAGTCATAATGGAGCAGTACCTCCTAAATGTGTTGTTCATGATAAGAGTTAATGTTTTAAAAGGAACATTCATGTTAGGTGGTTGTAAAACCCAAAGACTTTGACAGACTAAATTTGGTACAATTAACAATCTCCCTTCCATACCAGCTACCACAAATATCAGCTTAGAACTTTGCAGACACTGTTATCAAATTTGAAGTACTTATTTAAAATAGCTGATCAAAATTTCGATAACATCCTATTAGACATCTGTGAACTGTTTTTCTGTAATGACATCTCAGATATCTGTGTCTCTTCAATGTTATGCTATACACAAAGATAACAAAAAAAATGAGGATAAATTGAAGCACTGGGAATTGGAAGAAGACTTCTAATTAAAATCTGGTTCTAGGAGAGTACTAGAGCTGGAGTGATCAACTAAATAAATGAGAATTTAAAGAGTAAATGATCATTTAAGTATTCAGTGTTTAAAAAAAACGGTGCTTATCCTTTAATCATGTGTGTAATTTCTGTAATTTCTAAGATTCATAGAAGTTTTTTACAAAATAAATCCATGAAAAATTCAAGTTAAATATTTACAAAGGAAATTAGGAAAGAAATATGACTTTTCACTGTATTTCTTCCTTAAATGTTGCGCATGAATGGAGAATGGCCGCTCTTAGGTCTGTTCTCGTAATATGCATTTTCCTTTCTTAGTGACACTCATGATGGTGTTCACCCACCAAAAATAGCTACTGACTCTTCAGCTAGGCATCCTAAATTCCATTTAGAACAAGTAGAAAAGATTAAGCACTTTCTAGAGAGTAATTTATTTTATTCTAAATTAGACATACAACAGGTCAGATTAATCACACCCAATAAGTGCTTATTTCTTCACATTAACTATCATATGAATGCAGGATGGCTAGTTCACATGTAGATAATTACAGTATTGATGTCTGTATCTAGATGAGAGTAGTCACCAGATTGCTTACTTTGGATTCTAATTATCTATTTAGCATGTTAAATGCTTAAGAGTTTCTACTACCACCAAAAATCATGATCTTTGGAATTATTAGAGTTTACAAAACTCAAAATTATGCAAACTGAAGATAGTTATTTCACCAGCCTCTCAGCCCCGAGCCATAATTCTGTATTGGAACATTGACTGTGAAATATAAATCTGTAATCATGACTTTAGAAATACAGGAACCAAGTTTTGAGGAAACTTCCCTATGCAGTTGAAGAGGAGGCTATTAGAAATATTAGAATCAATATGCATATTTCAATTATACAAGTACCAACGAAAAGGCACTCTAGAAAATCATAAAAATTCTAAGTATTTAAACAAGCATTTAGCATTATTTTAACTGCGATAGCTTTCACAAGGTATTCAGCCTTATATATGTATTTGATAAAGAGGGTTCAGTAATTCCAGAACACATAGCAGTTGTAACAACTATGTTAGTAATTGGATCATCAGCAAGATACAAAATCCAACAGGTTAAAGGCAAACTAATTCTCAGAGGACCAAATCACCATTTTTTTTTTTCTTCATTATATTTACAGTTAAACATAGTGACAGCAAGTCCGGCTGTTTTTCTTGATTGTGAAGTGCAATATTTACAAAGAAATAAAATGCACTCTTGAACCTATTTACCATGTGCCAGTCACTCAGAGATGTTAGCACAGACAGACTAAACTCTGTCTCTGGGTTTGGGGTTTTTTTCAGTATTCTTAAATTCACACTTCATAAACTATGCTGAGATCTTCACTAAACTGTTTCTTCAGTAGTCCAGAATACAATAATCAAATGATACCAGAATAATAATAGATACCAAGGAAAGGATGTAGCTCTCTGCAAGGTGCCTACATGATGAACATACTGGAGTACTCTGTTACTATATCCTCCTACAATGATTATTTTTAATTTCTGGCTTCTGCAAACTGGTATCTACTGGACTATTCCATTATATTCAACTGTCAGTAGAGAGTAATTCACTAAAAAAATATTTTGATCTACATTTTTGTGAAGCAATTTCTTAGGATAAAAGGACTTTAACTTGGCTTCTTTTGCTGTATGTCTTCAGGGCATTCTTGTCAGTATCTTGTTATTACCTACCATCTTCAATCTTGTTCAGTTAACAGTCAACATAGCCATTTACTTATCATGCAGATTTAAGGTTATGTTTAAAACAATAGCTTCTAGCTGTTTCCAGCTTCAATCATTAAAAAATACAACATTCTGGTCAATTGAGAGAGTAGCTGCCAGTTTTGTTCAAAAATATAATTTAGCAAGTGTAGTAAATAAGAAATTAAGCTGTAATGTAATAAAAGGTTTTTAGATTGACTTCCACAGCGCTGTTGCTTGGCTGCTGTGTATAAAAGATAAAAATAATGTATGCAAATTAGATTAAGTTGAAATTAAAGATGTCTAACAGAGAATGGCTAAAGAAGCCAATTTTATTTTATTGTTTGTAAGTGGATAAATATTTCCCCAGTAGCCATGAAAACAGCAGAAACTCTGTTACTGAGTTAATTTGAGTTTTTCATTCACTTCTCATCCTCCCTCAAAAATTACTGGTGAAAAGTTGTTAAATCACAAAAATGCATCAATCTACTGACATTCCAAGGTAAAATTTTAATACTTACTTGGAAAGTAGCACAAAACACAGTTTATGAATAGACATTATTCTCAAAAGAATTTTGTCAGAAATAGCTATTTACTAGATTATCATTCCTTGTTCTGCTCATATTTTCAACCTTTTTACTCACATACATTATTAAGACATTGACAATTGCTGATATTGCTACAATTACACAGCTTTTAAATTTGATTTCATGTCTTCACACTTTCCATGTCACTTCCTTTAGAAACATAGAAGGGCTGCTACATATTTTCTTAACTTCCTTAATACTAAGTGGAAGGTGGCTTAAAAACTTTTTATGTATTTTATGTATTCACATGTATTCACAGCTGCTCAGATGAAAGGCTCTGCAGTGACAGAATAGTGCCCTTTGCTTATTAGATAATTTGTTATTTCTTCAGTACGGTGTACGCACAAGTTCTATCCACTTTTAAATTTTAAGAGATCAAGATAAAGCAAATCTTTTTGCTTAAATATGCATAAAACCAAACAAAATATTCATCTGTCTTTGATGCAAATGCAAACTTAAAATACTGTCTGGAAACTCCCCAATGCTTCTTTGAGGATTTTATTGTTCACAGCAGTATTACTGCCTCCATTTTTCAAAGGAAAGATGAGACTAAGCAAGATAAAAGAATGAACTCCCAGGAGTACCCAATTGCCTGAGAAGCACTATTAAAGACCTCTAAGAAGTTGGTTTTTAAGTTCATCAGGAAGTATTATCCTTTGTATGCTGCTCAGATTGTAAAGGAAATCTGTGACAGACTTGGGAAAGTACCTACAGCTCTACCTATTCAGGCTGTTTAATTCTAAAATAACTAAAGTAACTTAATCTAAGTCATCACAGATTCCATAATTTTAATATAAAAACATCACATAGAATCAACAACCTATCTACATCGTGCCATTAAGAGTTAATGCCCACCTTAGTCTTAGGTATGGCCAATATATATAAAGAACAGCAATCTTCATAGGTTCTGGTTTTAGTAATTCTTCATTTTGTTTCGTTATATTTCTCTAGTTCCTAAATATTTTTATTGGGTCTTCTAAAATGTTGCTGCTGGATTTGGCCAGATGCCAACCATTCTGCTCTATGATTATCATTGTTGTTCTGGTTATTATGGTTACATGATTATCTCAGAAATTTGTGAGTAGATGACTGTGAAATTGGTATCTTAATAGAGAATTTCTTGGTGGTGAAGCTGGACATGTTCTGGAAGACTTTAAGCTGAATATATTTACAGGGCTTCCAGAATGACTTCATGATCCAGTACCAACCACAATGTCATCTTTGCTCCCTGCCAGTGACATAACTTGGACTGTTATTACTTGGGTTTGCTTTCAGCAACTGATCCTCTAAAATCATGGAATCTTAGAATTGTGTGGATTTGAAAGGAACTTAAAATCATATTTTATTTTCATATTCCTATTTCCAATCCCCTGCTGTGCACAGATGTTGCAGCAGACCTCTTGTTAGGGGTAGAAACGAGCAAAGACACAGACTCTCATTCAAAAACATGAAAAAGGCCCCAGTTTATTCTTCTTTACAGATTTGCCATCCAGACTCTGACTACAGCAAGCTCCTACTGTAGAGTCCAACTGCAGACTCTGACTGCTGGCTATTTCCTGCTGGACTGTGACTGCAAGTATTGCCTTGCAGACTCTGAACACAGCTTTCACCCAAATTGACTGTGACTGCAGGCTCCAACAGCAGGCTCTGACTCCATCAGACCCAGACTGACCTCACACAGATCTTTTACTACAGCTACTCTCTTCCTTGATTTGTTCTTCTTTGTGCCTCTCTGGGTTGTTCCTCCCTCCTCAGGGCTCCTCTACCTCCTCAAGGTTGTCTTTCTCTAGGTCTTCCTCAAATATTCCCCTAGCCAGCCAACCTTCCCTTTCTATCACACATCTTTATTAGTCACTGCTGTGACCCATTAAGAGCAAGGCTGTTCCTCTTCTTTGGTAATTAGTACAAATGTGACTTATCGGGGGCAAGGTTGACTGTAATCTCTTCTACACCTACAGGCAGGAACATCTTCCATTGCCTTGAGCACTTCGAAGGATGGGGCATTTATTACTTGACAGGTTCCCTTAAAAATAAAACCTCTATACTTCTGCTTTCACAGGACTGTATCTAGCACACTTTCAATCAAACCAAACTTTAACATCTGCTAATGCAAACATTGTCCAATTCCTCAAAAATAGCTGTGTCAGCATTGTCAAGTAGCATGTTTTCACATCACTACGAGATACAATTTTATTGACTACATTGATTGAATTCTGATTCAGTTAGAAATTTTGGGATCCACCATCTCATTGACTTTAAAACAAAGCCTGGATTCATTCAGGTGACATTTCACATCTAACAGGCCACTTGGTCAAGTTCCTTACATTTTCCTATTCCACAAAAGGAACATATATTCACAGATTCTTGTGGTAATGATGCAGCAATTATGTGGGCACAGCATAACCTTTAGATTACTTACAAAGCAAAAAATTAAGACAAAAAATTGCAAAAGCACCCACATAAGTACAGAATGGCAACTACAACTTAACAATAAAAAAGTTGTGATGCAAAGCCTAAAGGATGTTTAGATCAACTATTGTGCAATGGAATATAGAACAGACTTTTCTGTTCAAGTTTGAAACTACCAATTGTTGTCTGAAGTTTGCGTGTTGAGCAGTATGAGTGTAACTAGTCCTTTGTGTGAAAACTTAAACAACACAGTTCCATGTCTCAAAGCAAAGAAGGAAATTCTCATAAAGTAAGCCACCACAATAGAAATTGTGGTAAATGCAGATGGCAACAACAGGAAGATAATTCCAGGCCTGGTGAAGCAGATCCAGACAAAAAAATTGTCACCATGACAAACCGAGGGAAAGGAAACAAGGGCTTGTAACATGCCATATCAAGTTTGGGAATGGCATCTATGTTCTATAGATACAGGATTTGGACTGTATAGAAGTGGTATCTTCAGAAAAACGAATCTGGGACCCCAATACTAAAACCAGAGTGAGGAAGGACCAGAGAGATGCCGCAGGAATCCACATGATGGTGACACCTTTTGCATAGCCTCTCTTTCCCTTTCTTTCTCTTCCTTTTCCCCTCTCTCTCTTCCGGTATCTTTTTATCTCTCTATGTCACATTTACTATTAAATAAAATCCATAGTATTGACTTTGGCATATTGTAGGAGAGCACATTATGGGACATAGGGAATGGGGCTGTGGCCAAGCCTCATCCCTAATGGGGTGCAGCTGTATGAGACAGGTGAACAGCACTGAAGGAAAAGAAGTGTGGAATGCTGATGTGTATTGACCAATCACAAAAGAGTGAAAAGCATGCAGGCATTATGCATATGAGGGGAAAGAATATAAAAGGTTGTACTGGGCAATAATAAAGGGCTGATGCCTGAAACCATTCTTGGTACCAGTTGTGTGTCCATCATCAATTGGTGCCTTGTGGGAGGAACCACCAAAAACAGCCTATGGTCTTGTTACCATTTTAGTTTGGGCAGAGATGTCTCTCATAATGGATCATAACACCTAGTAACTCATATTTGACTCAGTGTGATATGTCATGTGATGAGAAGATAAATTTTCACTTTAAAAATATTCCTTTACGCACAAGAGGAAATTTTGCAAGGTTTGAAATCTGCTAATATTAAGAACTTAATTTTCTGAACTCTGACAACCCATGATTTGGGGCAAATTTTGCTTCCTTTTCAAGCAGTAAGTATTCATTCTGTAACTAAAACTTGCAGAGTTCGCTCTCACGAAATTTATCTCACGTACAGTTGAAAATATGGGACTTTGACTACAACTAAGTGCAAATAAGTAAGCAAAGAAAATGTTCCAGTGTGAGAAATAAAGTTAAAATAAGCCACCAATCACCTATGGCATTTGTCCAAGAATCCAAATGAAATCCAAGGAAAGATGAGCAGTGCTGGTAGGAAAATTATGCAATTAAAATTGTATTCTGCTTCCACTAAATTTAATGAGTCTTCAACTAGTGACAAAGGAATCAGGATTAGACCTTTCATCATTAAATAACTATTAAACCAGAGACCGAGAGAGCTGACAACATTGTACTTCTTTTTAAAGAGGTGCTAAAGATAATCCAAGAAATTACTGCTTGACATGATTTATTCTGGTGTTCGGAAAAAATGTTCTCAAACAAAACAAAAAACCCCCATTAATGGAGGAGTCATAAACCACCTAGACAAACCTAATATATTAGAGAGAAGCTAGTAATGACTTTTGAAAGGTGACTTATGCCTCCTAGAATTCTTTAAGGACTCTTGCAAAATAGAGAATGGAGAAACATATGTACTTAGCTTGATGTAGCTCTGCATAACAGAGCTTGATCCTTTGTAAAGTGCTATTATACAACCATTGGAAAGGCCTGGTTTAAGTAAACATCTGAGGTAAAATAAAGAATATTTCTGTATAAACATACTACATAAAGTCTTTATCACTACTGCTATGTAAATCTTACTCTGGCATTGCTAAACATTTGGCTTTGAAAGGATGAAAGCATAGGTAAGTGTGCATATTCAATCTAATAATTCTCAGATTTATTAAGAAAAATGTAAATGTCATTCAATCTTTGACATCCATGAACACAATACCAGTTGTGCCTCTTGAAATTTCATGCAACCACACCCTGAAAGCTATGTTTGAAAACTTGTCTTTTAGGATCAAATTCTGCTACTGGATTAATGGTTTTTTTTTCCCAGAGGCAGTGTTATTTTTTATTAACTTAAGAAAAAATTCCATAGATCTTACATTTTTTTTCTCTCTTTAATTTCTTATTCAACCTTTCATTACATTGAATCCTGTTTATTCCAGTAATTATTAAATACAGCCCTACATAGAAGTTCTATTTTTTCAGAATATTATACACAGGACTTGAAAATAAATGAGAAAATTTTGATTAGATATTTCACATTGTATGGCTGCGGTACTTTGTTAACTAAAGTATGCTATTATTTATGGTACATTAGAAGTGTAGATTGCCACATATATTGCATTTTTAAGAATAAAAATATAGACTACAAGTGGTCAATTTCAAAGTAATTGCAGTAATGTTCACAGTATATAAATTCCACTGGAGTGAATGATTTCTGATTTGTATGCATTCATGTGTTGTAGATATATTTAGTAATTCTACTGATGCACACAATTTGCTAGCACCATATAATATTGGAGTGCTAAAGTTGAGAGATTATTCAGAATCTATTTCTTCTAAGGGTGTGATAATTTACAATTTGATATTTTTCTTGCACCCTTAGTCTTCCTCTCTTTTTAGCGAAGTAAAATAATGCACATATCCATTCAATTGCTGAATCTTTTCCTTTCCCATCCATTACTGCATAGGCTCTATATAGATATAGAGATATATATAGATATAAGGTAGTGCTTAATTTAGGAAAGTGTTCAATATGTTTTTCAGATGCTGCACTGACAAATGCTTGGTGAACTTCTGTAAACTTAATCAATTGCATTCATCTAGTAATTGTTTGCTCGACCTACGCCTCAAAATTTGCCATTCCTTCTTCACAAAGCAAGTATGTATATAATGATACACAATAAGAGGAAAGTAAATCTTGGCAACAAAATAGGACCTGGCTTTTGAAGACATTCAGACTGGAAGTACTAGTCATTTCCTTCATTAATTCAAAGTATTCCAGAATTACGAACTTTCAAAGCATACCGCATGAAGCAGATTAAAAGTTATTATGTCTTTCAAAAAATATCATACATATATATGCAGACACCTGCTGAATTTCTTCCATCTGCTAAATATATAATTCTGTCGGAAAAGAAACTGGAGATTTTTTTGGCAAATATCCTGCTAAGTATTCTCATAGTTCTATTTAGTTGCTTTCCACTAAACAGTAAATATTTTCAGTAGAAAGAACCTGGAGAAATGGGGACAAGAGTGGTCCCCATTAGAAAGCAAGGAGGAAAATTCAATTTCCATTGCTGAATCCCCTGAGTGTAGACAGTATATTTAGGACTTTAGTGTACACAAAGACCAAATTCCCTCACATAAAACCACGAGTCCAGTGCTCCTCTATGATGTTCCATTGCAGCTGAGGTCTTCATAGCTTCAAGGTCTTAATAAGTTGTGTTTTTTTCCTCTGAGTGTAGTTGTGGTAAGATTGAAAAACAGATCTCAGCAGAAACTATTTTTGTCTCAGTCTATTCCTCTCTGCAACAGTCTTATTTTGAAGACTGGTTAGGCAGCAGTAATCTTAAGTTCTCTTAAATTTCATCTCCAAACATAAGATTTTATATAGGGACCTCACCATCTTATGTGGCGTCTTTATTAAGTAGATAGACCCTTTATAATGTCCTGTCACTTTTCACCAATCACAGAGCAAGACACAGATGACCACAGTGCCTTTGCTAGCTCTACTTGGATCTGTGAAGCAGGGAAGAATGGTTTTGTTCTCCTGCTACCAATATTTTATTACTTCAGGAAAATTCTACTAATCACAACACATGTGAAAAACAATAGCAGTAATACTGGATCTCAAAAGAAACAATTAATTCAGTCTGGAAGGGACTTCTACATCTTATCTAATGCCACCTTCTGCTCAAAATGTTACCATACTCACTGCTAGAGCAAGTTGCTCTGAGCCTTCTAAGGCAGAAAGGGCTTGGGTGGTAATTAGGAAGCTTAGCAGTTCTAGTTGCCTCTATGTGCAGCCACCAATAGCAAGTTCTCCACAATGAAGTGGAAAAAATAAGGGATCATAGTTATATTTGTTTTAAATGAGAACATCTGGAAAGGTAAAGTGCAGAAATATCTTTCCCAAAGCTGTCTGGGAATCATGGTCAACTTTTCAGATATTGTACAAATCATCTACCCTTTGAGCAAAATGAAGTAATTTTTTAGAGAGTTGAACCCTGTGACATAGAGCCTGGATTGTGATCTCTCTGAATTTACATATTGGATATAATATACTGTGTCACAATAGAGTGGTGCATCAGGATTCAGTCATAGCAGCTAATTGTCCACAACAAATCATGATAATTAGGCATGATTACATGATGCAGGTGTCACATGTGTTTACCATGCTGATAAGAAACTGTTAAGTAAGCAGGGAACGAGACAAATGGAGTTAAATTTCTTCACTTAAAAGGTCTCCATCAGTCTCATTTTATGCGAAATACTGATTTTAATTCATTTATTTTGAAAAACCTGCGATGTTGATTTTTTTTTTCATTCTGAAAGACAAAATTCCTTTTCTTTTTCTTTTAAAACCTAGTTTCTCTGCCTCAGGAAGGTTAAGTATCTTAAGACAAGTTATACTATAATTAGAGGATATCAGATTATAAATGAGGTACCACTTGTGGGATTTGAAAGTCTATAGCTTTCAGAAAAACTCTCAGTGAAATATAATTATTCCAATTTCTTAAAACATCACACTGAGTCAAGCTCGAGGGTTGATTTTGTGGCCAAATAGTAACATTTTTCTTATTAATGAAAAAAGCATTTTAACCTGTTGAAGAAAAGCATTTCTGGAAATCTCTAAACTTTTACTTGAAAGCACTAGGAACACACCTCACTTTATGTAGCTTCTCCTTTTTTATTGTCTGCTCTTGTTTATTTTATTCTATTTTGAAAAAGAAAACATACTATCTCTATTTTTATTGTCGAAACAGCAAAAGTAGATACAGATGCAGCAGCAAGATATAAAAGCAGCAAATTAGTATATTGAATCAATAAATAACAATCTTTTGATTTGAAGGGGGGGAAAGCTGCCAATGAAGTTAAATAAGCAAAAAAAATCATATTTTTATTTGGAAATGACACTTGTGGCAATTTATTTGAAGATTAAAGATGATTTTTAAGTTTTCTTGAGCTCTTAAATATTTTAAAAGATGGGATTAAAGTTTTACTTTCTTTTTTCAAGCTGACCTCAGTCCCTCAATATTTAAAGTGAGAAGATTGATTATATATTTCTAGCCTTCTGTATAAGATACATTTTTCTAAGGAATCAAAAGGGTTTCTTTAATCTTTAGTTATAGAAATTGTAAGTTTAGAACTTTGAAAATTTTCGTTTGACAATGAAGAGATAAGAGGTAAAAGCATGTAAGTTTCATTTTTAAAACAAAATGAAAGGAAACTTGGCAACATGAAGTATTTTTAAAAATCAGTTTTCTGCCATGAGAGGCCACTTGGATCAGTCAGGTACATCCCTTTATAATGTAAGCTATCATATAATATTAAGTTTTCAAGTGCTGTTTGAGAAATAATAGATTATTAGCCACAGGAACTTGAAAGAAGGCACATAGACATCATTAGAAACTCCACTTTGAGAAAGGAGATCCCCTTTAAGAACAGGAACACTGCTACAAGGTGTCCCCTAAGCTTTCTTTTCTCCAGGCTGAACAACCCCTTGAACAACTCCCTTGGCTATTCTTCATAGGAGAGGTGCTCCAGCTCTCTGATCATCCTCAGGGCCTCCTCTGGACTTGCTTCACCATGTCCATGTCTTCCTCATGCTGAGCCTCCAGAGATGGAGGCAGGGTACTCCAGGTAGGGTCTCACAAGGGTAGAGAAGAGGGCTAGAATGATCTCCCTTAACCTGCTGGTCATGTTTTTTTGGCACTGCCCAGGATATGGATGCATGTCAACAGGTCCCATGAACCTGTGCACTTTCAGTTCCCTTAAATAGTCTCAAATCTGATCTTCTACAGGTTCTTCATTTTCCCAGGCCTAGTCTTTGCCATGTGCAACTTGGGTTTTGTAGCTGGAGCACTTGCAGGAGAAGACTGAGGAAAAAGTTCTTGAATATCTATCTCAGCCTTCTCCATGTCCCAAGTAGCCAGGTTTCCTATTTCTTTCTCAAGAAAAACCACATTTCCCCTAGTCTTTCTTTTATCACCAGCTGAAAATTTTCTTGTGCCTCTTGCCAACCTTAGCAAGATTTATTTCATTTGGGGCTATAGCCTTCCTAACCTGATTTTTGGATCCTCAGAAAATTACTTTGCATTCCTCCCAGGCTACCAGTCCTTGCTTCCATCCTCTGTAGCTTCATTTTTGTGTTTGAATTTGTCCAGTAGCATCTTTTTTTTCCATGCAGACCTCTTGGCATTTTTCATTATTTACGCTTTTTTGGGATGCATGACTCCTGAGCTTGGAAAAGGTGATCTTTGAATATTAATCAGCTTTCTTGGGCCCCTCTTTCCTCCAGAGCTTTATCCCTGAGGGGGCCAAAGTTGCTCTCCTCAAGTGCAGGGTAGTGAGCTTGCTCTACACTCCCCTTGTTGGCCTAGGAATCCTGAAGATGCGTGTCTGTTTTCTGTCTATAATATGTTGATTTTTTGTCCTTCCATGATTATTCATTTGTTAGTACTAAACATTTCTATCACAGTGTTTGTTTTTCATAGTTGTGTAGAACTGAGGGTTCTACAAAAAGACGGAAGAATTTTGTCATAAAAGTTCTAGAATTTCAAATCTATTCATCTACATCCACAGCCACAAGTAATTAATTCAGTTGTTTCTAATCTATGTAACAAAAGCAAAGTTACAACCATTAAAAAGCAACATTCAATTTGTCTCCTTCTCACTTGATAAAGACTAAATACTCCATATGCCAAATGTCAATATATAATATTTTGGAAACCAAATTTTGCAATATCTGAAATAGGAGTTTAATTAAACAAATTGTCAGACCATGATATTCAGTACAGATTAAGAGTTTGTTTTCCACTTGTACTCTTTACTTGAGAGCCAATTGTCTTAGCTATTTCATTTTCAGCACCATATCACTTTCTCAGGACATCTAAGGATTCATCCATTACTGTCCTCTACCTTTACTGCATTTGCATATTCTTTGCTTTGCTTTCATGTAGGAGATATCTGTGTAAATTTTGGAAGAAACTGATAGTCTTGCTACAGTAAATGAAAATTTGCAATTCCGAAAGTATTCTGCAAAATTTTTTGTTTATGTGAATCATAAGAAGGGAGAACTACACACTGGTAAATTGAAAGACAACAATTAGGTTGAAAGAAAATATGCATTTTATACATGTAAATCATAGAAGTCACATAATAAGATCAACCATGCAATTTATATACATATCTCAGAGATTCAAGCTGTGTGCTTTCAAAACAGCACTGATGTTCCCCTTTGCAAATGGAATTCAATATTCGGCCCTAGGCCTAGGCTGAGAAACATTGCCTAGAGGAAGAGATTTAAAGGTCTGTTTTTAACTTTAATTGTACCAAAGCTAGCTGTCTGGTATCTTTCTAGGCTCTGACTGGTGTGACAGTCAGAGCTGGTGCTAATCTTATTGTTAATGTCAAAGACCAAGCGTGACAGCAGCAGACAAGATAGGCTCTAGTGAATGACAGAGTAATCAGACTGGAATAAAAGTAGTTCATCCATAAAGAATCAGGATGTGGGAAATCAGTATCAGCATGTCCACATGTTTACTTCTTTTTTCATTCTGATGGCAGTTAGATTGTTTAACAGCATATTTCTTTGTCAAAGATTTATTTGAAATTCATGTTATTTTAAGACTGTAAACCTAAAGGGAGACAAATCATTAAGTCTGCCTGTATTATCAGTACTAAACATTTTAAGATACAGTGAACATCCTTATGTGAAAATAATTCCAGATATAATTTAACAATAGTTTATAATGAATTTCCCCAGTCCTGCAAAACACCTTTTCTATCTTCATTCCCAGTCATAATAGGTCATCATATATCTTTGATAGTCAAATTCTTTAAAAAAATAAAAAAGGAAAAGAATTTGAGAATCATTTCTACAACAGCAGAACTATGACACGCTAGCCAACTTATAATCTTTGTGAATTCATAATTAAATGGAGTAATAACAGATATGGGCCCGTAGCTCTGAAGAAGTGCAGTATAAAGGGTTTGCACTTAAATGTGCAGTTAAACTTCTAACACTTTTTGTTGGATACACTTAGAAATTTCTAGCTTCTGTCCCTAGCTCTTGAATAGATTCTCAAAGATTTTAAATATAAATAGCTTACAAAGTTTTTTTGCAAGACACATCAAGTTTACAGGCATCATGGATATTTAAACTTTTGAAGGGAGAGGATGACACAAAGATGTTTACTTATGGATGATGCATCAAGTGAGTTGATGATAATAAAAACAATAAAAAAAATCTGAGCATTCTATTTAATTCATATGTTTATATATAGCCCTGTGGTGATTGGATTTGCTTTTTTTTTTTTAATAGCACATAAACTACTTTTCATGATATGCGACACATTATAAAAAAAGAAAGAAAAAGAAGAGCTTATTCCTCTTTGGGAAAATGAAAAGATAAATGTGTTTGTTTTAATAGATGTTAAAACATTTTGTTTAACATGTGACTAACTTAAAACTTTGAATGGTTAGTTTTTTTGTGGTATTAAATATCATGAAGCACTGTGTAACACAATTGAATATAGACACTATGCCAGGCACGATTATTAACTAATTTTTGATTGGTTTTAGTTCATGCAACTACCCTTCTTTAATTATAATCAAGCTTCAATCCAAAGAAAGATAGTTAGTGCTGTGCTTTCCGTGTGTCCTTCAGCAGTGTCAAAAAACACCTTTGGGCAGATGTGCTCCTTATATAAGCCAGCCTGTCTGACACTAGAACAGAGGTGAATGCAGAATTTTGGACTCCGATTTCCATCCTGATCCTGTCTGTTATCGTGTCTCCAAGTGCACCAAGCTCTGTGACAACTGCATGGCAGCAATAGCACTGATACTCTCTGACTATAAAGGCCTTGCAAATTTCCCTTTTTGATACACAAAGAGAGGATACTGTCTCCCTCTATTTTTTCTGCATGCCTGGCAATGACTAATGTGAGTCTAGCCCAATGGGACATTTTATACTGAGGTCTTACTTTAAATGAGAAAGAGGAGGAGAATAAGGTCAAGGTAAGGCCATCAGAATTCTTGCTGATGTACAAATTTCCTTGAATAAGATTCAAGAATGCCTTTGAAGTGCCACAGTATGATTTCTATTCAATTTTCAAACTGACCTGTTATAAAGCCTTAGAGGATCTCTGCCAGTTTTGGTTTCCTGGCAAGATCTGGTTTTGCTTTCTTTTAACTGCACAGAAGTACTCTCTTTCCACAAGACAGGTTTTTAAATCTTGCTGCTGTTGGCAGCAACAATTAATTATAAGAGTTGTGCATTTCCAAGCAAACATAAATTTACAAATCAAACTAATTTTATATAATATTTTGGCTCAGGGTTAGGGTTAGGGTTAGGTCAGGAAGGTCATGTTTTTGATTTTGAATACAATGTGAATACAAAATTCTCACTCTGTGAAGTAGATGTCTAACACTTTACACCACTTCTTAAATCTTATCTTCATCAATTATATTTTTGTCTTTGTGTTAGGCATTTCAGTAGACCAGATGTTTTCTCACAGCTATCTATACTACTCTTATTTTCAATTTCCAAAAAGCTTTGCTTGTATGTCAACAGCCAAAAAGAAATATACTTCATAAAACTCAAGACATTCAAAGTGTTCCAGCCAATGAAATACTCTCCTCTTAAATTTTGTGTGAAAGTGCTGATTAGTAATAATAAGTTTTGAGATCCCATAGTTGGACTTCAAATGAGATAATTATCCAGCTGCTGGCAAAATAGTGGCTGATCCAATGTTAATCCAACGATATTTTAACTGTAACAGAAGAACAGCTGTTCATTTATAAAAAATCAATTTTCTCAGTATTTACAGGTGAATAAATACTAAATACCTAAAAGCAAGATAGTAAAGGTTATATCTCAAATGTAGGCAATCAGAAGAATGTAATCCAAGCATAAGTAATAGCTAAAAACTCAAGTGATTCATTACATGATTTACCCAAGTGAACTTTTTCACCTAGAAAGGTTGCGCATCATGTTGTAGTGTTCAGTGTACATAATTTACTTACTATTTTCAGATGATGTTGCAAGTTCAGGAAACATTTTAGCTCTCAAAAATGCTATAACTTCCAGCTACAGCCTCCCAAGCAATTTTAAATTGAAAATGGTGAATTTTATTTTATTTTTTGCATTGACAAGTAAAGCTCAGTATGGAATAGGACTGTAGAATATAGAAGGACCTACTTTCAAAAGACACTGAAAATTGGACTTTTAATTTCAGAAAAAGTCACAAAGCAAAATATAAACAAAAAGAAGGAAAAAATTGGAAGAAAGAAGCAGGATATAGAGCAGAACATAAAACATTTTAGATTATGTGAATAAATTTTAAGATATCATGATTAACATGGAGGATGAATGAGGGTTCAATTCAGCATAGCTGCTTAGGTATACATGGCTTGCTTTAACATATACGATCTATACAGTAATAAGGATTATTGAATCTTTTGTTTGCTCAATATTTAATGAGTATCCCTTTTGTACAATTACAAGGTTATAATCAACAGCTAAGGAACAGAAATATCAAATTCATATTACTGGACCAAGATAATCCTGTCTGAGATGTATCCATCAATGCGATGAACAAATACATTTTAATTAGGAAGCTGATAATCAGTGTTAGTTTTTATGTGCATCTGCTTAGTCTTTCAAATATAATCATCCTACTACGTGGCTGAGTCAGGCTATTTGATTACTTTATTTAATTTCAGTATCAAATGGTCAATTTACAGAAAGATTTCTCTATTTGAATCTGTTTGAGATGGCTATTTTTCATTAATTGACTTCAACTGCATGGAATCAACTTAGTTAAAAAAAAAAGTAGTTCAAAAGAACAGATTAAATGATAAATATTCAAAATCTAAAATAAATGGCATCTGTGAAGCAGATTTAATTTCTGTACTTCAAAGTGTGCCATATTGCAATTACAAAGATTTAGGTAAATTTAACTACTTTATGTAAACTCAATAAGGCAAATCCAATTGTGTTTCATTTATTTTAAGTTAATTATACCATGTAATATGTTTCTTTCAGTTTGGAGGCAGCACTGGAAGTACCCAAGCTGTTTATGAAACTTTAAATTAAATTTTTGGATGTACTTAAGATGCAAAGTAGAAAAAAAATACTAACAAAA
>JANRMJ010000054.1:61123675-61158916 GCA_025584955.1 Alethe diademata
TACATTGAAAAAAATGGACACAATGAAGAACAAAAAATACTAACAAAAGAATTGCTAAAATGAACTGAGCCCTGCAGTTTATTCCTTCTTTTCTTTAAGGCAGATACATGAAATATATATGTTTGTGTGTGTATATATATATATATATATATATATGCATGTATTTGTTTATTTATAACTAATATTAACCTTTATGCATTCAATTTTTAACTCAAGAATGAGAAAGCAGCTTTTAGATAACCAAAACATTGTATGAGGAATACTTGGTAATATGTATAATACTTGATATATATGTTAACTAATAGTCTGGACAATTTTGTTTTCAATTCCATGTAACATACATGCATTTCTCTGTCAGAAACAAAAAAAGGAACACTTCTTGCTCTAAGATTTTGGGCTCACTGGATGACAGAACACATTTTTAACGTTTTTTTGGAGAACATGAGGGTCATTTTCTATAATACAAGTGTTCAATACTGAAAATTATAACTTTTCAAGTATAGACATATACCTGCTCAAGAAAAACCTTGGTAAGCCTCACAAACATTTAACATTTATTAATTTTTTAAAAAAATGTTATGGGTTTTTTTTTAATTTTATTCAAAGTATTTCAAATAATCCTTAGAAATTCTTGCAAAATAACACATTCGCTACCGGATAACACTCTGTCAACCAAGAATTACTTTATCCATAATAAAATTGTGTATTCAAGATATGAGCTTTGTTACTTGTGTTCACAAATGTTGAATTACTTTAGAATAAAGCCTTGACTTGGGCAGAAATGTAGAAACACAAAAAGAATTCCCTTTCTAAGTCTCTGAATTAATTTATGGATCCTAGAAACCCTGAAGAAAAATGATTTTGTTAAAATGAAAAGTACACATCTCCAGGGCTTGAATTCAGTATGTACTCATTTGACTTCTACAAGCAAATACCTCAAATTCGTAATGTGTTGGAAAGGTGAGACAATGAAAGCTTTTAGCTGAAGAGAGGCATTAAAAAAATTAGGAGTCACAGGTTAATATTTGCTTTAGATTTATATGTTAGTGTTTCAATTGTTTCCTTGATTATGAAGAAGCAGGAGAGATGACTTTAAAAAATCCTTTACTTAGATACATTGTGAAAGTTTAATAGTATCACAAATAATTGGTAAAACTGGTGCTTCCAAAAGTTATATCAGCTTCTGATGTGTTTAAAATGTCTTTGAGTACCTTGGTCTGTACTTCTAATTGTTTTTCTTTAGCTTGTCACAACAAATAGTCACATTTTAATGTGATGGGTAACAAATAGTTTAAGTTCCATACTTACTAGATATGGCTGTAGAAAATTAAAAGACCAAAGCAAAAGAATGACTTTTACTGTCGTTTCTTCATGACAGAAGTCCATCCCTTCCCTTTGAAAGTCCTAACCTCCTGACTGGCTCACATGGACAGAGGAATTACACAGACTTGTTCACTCAGACTTGCATCTTGCTTTAAGCTATATCTTCATTTGAAACACACCAGCATATTCAAGGATGTTTCGGTTGCTCAACCTTATGCATCTGAAACATATAATAGAGGCATGTGGCAGGAAATTTAGGTGGCATTGTCACAAGAACAACTCAAAGGACACTTACTCATGTACAGCTGAGTTAAAACCTAGAAATAGGATTCAGCCGGAGATTCAAGCACCTAAACCACAGTTATAAACAGAAATTGTAATTTTAGACCCTTCCTGATGTGTGAAATATTGCAAATAGCTGGCATGGCTTGGCAGCAACACTACAGAGCAACATTTGCATCATGCCTGCATCAACCTTTTTCCCATGAGGTGAGATATTCTAGGACATTTAAAAGCACACTAAATGTCTAATGTTTAGGCAACTGAAGCTTTCTTCTAGTTGATACATTCACTCTAGAGAGCAATTCAGCTCACCAAATGTAGATGTCTGTTCTAGGATGTGATCAATATATTTGGAAATAATTAACTGTGCTGAATGGATGTTTTTTGACTAGGGTA
This sequence comes from Alethe diademata, assembly GCA_025584955.1. Lineage (NCBI taxonomy): Eukaryota > Metazoa > Chordata > Aves > Passeriformes > Muscicapidae > Alethe > Alethe diademata. The sequence goes on from JANRMJ010000054.1 coordinate 61,125,677, forward strand.
AGTTTAGACACTCAGCTGTTATACAGATTCTTATAATAGTGAGTATATAAATTTAGCTATCTGAATGTCTGATGTGCAGGCCTCAGAGGTATGTCTGAGGTTCAGACATACCCTAAATACTTTTCTCGGATTCATATCCATTTGTCTTTTGCCAAGTTTAAAATGCATTACTTTTTCCACTGCCTGTCATTTACAATAATTTTTCATCATCATCAGTCTCTACTTTCTCCCTGAAAAGAAGACTGGGACCTAGCAGACTGCCCTTGTAATCAGTAGGAGCAGGTCAGAAAAGAAATATGGAGTGCAGCCCATGCTGAATCACATGTAATTAGAGGAGCCAGAAGCTTCTATCCATGTCCAACAGAAAAACTGGAAGCATCATTTCTCCTTGCCTGATTGGCACTTTCGTGAAAATCTTTTACCTGGTTAGGATCATCCACATATAGTAAATTTTATACATCTTCCATCGCTCAAGAAATCAAAAAGAAGTAGAAGAATTTTCCTCTAGGACTTCCAAATTTGAATACAGTGAAAATGTCTGTTTTAATTCCCCATTCACCTTAAAAGAAGAATTAGGTCCCCAGTAATTAAAATTACTTTGAAATATCCTTAGAAACCTGTCCCTTTCAACAGTGCAACACTGTGAATTGTGCTAAAAATGTAGAGACTTTTCATTCTGTTCTTGCGGTTTAAAGAATTTTTAGTTTGTGAATTTCAGAGTACAGGAAAATTTTCAACTATATTGGGCCATTAAAAAAAGAGGAAAAAAAACAAAAAAACCCCAAAAATTCAGTCCATCAAGAAAATTATTACTATTGGAAAATACAAGGAATAAAACTTTAAGAGTAAAAATGGAGCCAGAGAGTTAACCTCTTCTACTATTTGAGGGAGATGGGTTACATTTCCTATACTTATCTGATTTTTGCCAAGTACATCACAAATGCTTTCTTTTCATTATTGATTCTCTGAATGGTTTTATTCTTCCATAATATATAAATATCTCTATCTTCTTTTAACAAATAGTGGTCTAGCATTTTCAGTGGCAGGTCGGGGAAATTCTTTCTCATAGATGGAGTTTAGTAGTCTTACGGTGTTTTAGTTTAAAAATCTTATCATTACAAAATAGTATAAATTCATTTTTGTCTGAATTGTGAGGTTTGTGTGTAACATAAGTAAGTATACTTCAGAGAACTGCAGTTCAGTCATGCTTGAAAAATTGTGACCCTTGACCATCAGAGACAGAAGGAAATAAAGCCTTTCAAAAAGGATTCCCAGGCTTATTCTTCCCTTTCTTGTTATCCTTAAAATACACATAATAGTTAGTATTGGATAGATATTAGACTAAAACAAACAAATAGACAAGGCATGGGACTAGATACTGTACTTATACAGAGGCCCCCATGAGATCAATGATCACAAGCATTTGTACACATCCATAGAATAAGTCATGGTATTAAAAACAAGGACAAATACAGTATTTTCAGGGAATTAACACTATTCTTTATGCTACTTATGCACACTCTATACCTTTATAATTCCTTGAACACTGAGCATTAGAAGAGAAACAGGAAACATTGTGAGGAGGGAGAACACTTTAACATTGAGATGGCAGTAGTTTGTCAAGCAAAGATGTTTTTAAGTTCCATGTGTTCCCCTCAGCTCTTTCTTCATGACAAGACAGAAAATTTTCTATAGATACAATGGTATTCAAAGCAGTAAAGATGAAAGTGACTGAAGAGATAAACGAATTACAATATTCAATCATAATATAGAACATGAAGAAAACACCATAATACCATTTTGCAAATTCCTACCACAATATATTAAACAATTGTGCATTTTTTATCTTCATATCTCAAGGAACATTTGAAAGGGCTATATAGGATTCTTGGAAAAGTAACAAAAACACGCAAGACTATGGAAAAACATATTTTGTATAAAGAGCAACTGACATATGGAAACACCTAAATCTAGAAAATGCAAGAATCAAAAGGTAAGGGTTTATTAAAAAATTATGTAACATCAAATAAGTGAACTAGAAACTAATCACTTATTTTGAAATGCATGAGAACTACTGTTCCTGAAGTAGGGGAAGATATACACTGTTTCAAAACAGCCTTAGCATGGTTGTTCTTCCTGCATTGCTAGAACTATGAAGCATATTGCCATGGGAACTTTTGAAACAATCTTACACAAAAGTTGAAGCAATTAGGTAAATTTGTGGAAGAATAATTGAGAAAAAGAATCTGAGTTTCTGTCTAATTCCATGAAATTCAAATTCTACTTTTTTTAGCCTTGGTTTCCTGAAAAAACTTAAGAAGAGACAGAAATATGAACACGGAAGTATTGACATTGTGTCTAAGATTTCATGTAGGGTCAATGAATATTTTTTCCACAGACTCTTTACCTTAGATTAAGATTCATTCTGATCTGAATCAAGGTTAAACATTGAAGGTCATTTTGTTCTTCTACAGAGTTTCTTGATGCTGAGACATTATTTATGACATATGGTTTTAACATGTTTGTTCGTTTTATGGGTGTCAGATTTGGGGTCAGCTTTTCTGAAAAGATAAAAATTCCCTTATGCAATAGGTATCAATTAACTTTTCTATTATTTAGTATTAAAGATGCTAAAGATTCCTAAAAATAATGATATCTTAGACTAGACACTCAAAATTAGCAGAAAACTTTTATCTTAATCTCTCTATATCTCAGTTCTTAGTTACAAAATTTGAACTTCCTAGGATTACTACAATTAGGAATTTATATTATAGTTTTTTTTCCCCCTGACCTTTTTATTTTGTATTCAGAACTACTTTAATAGTTTCTAATCTCTAAAATAGTCAGCTATGGATAGGGCAGGGGAAAAAACAAAACAGAAAAGACAGCAAATATCCTGAGCTGTTGTTCAGCACCTAAGTGTCTTCTATTTCTAATCTGCTACCTGTGAATAAATGTAACAATACAGATGACACAAATAAAGATAAAATGTAACATGTTTGCACAAGGAGATTAAATGAAAACTACATAACGAATTTCATAATGGTATTTTATAAATACCAGTGCTTAGGTTTGCAGTATTCTGTTCTGGTTTTTTTTTTTCTTCTCTATTGCAATGTGTTCATGTGTATGTGTGCATGTGTAAATAAAAATGTATATAGTTCTATGGATATTTCTTAAAATTTGCTATTCTGACAGATGCATGAAAGGGCAAGACTTAGACCTTCTTTGCTCAGTGCAGTGTCACAGATTTTGCCATGTGTAAAAAGCAATTTTTATTTTCCAAAACAGCTGTTCACAGAGTGGAAATATATTGGAGATTACATAGTGAGGAGAGCAAAAGCTAAAGACAGCAAACAATAATTTTGATTTGGCTCTTTAACCACATAGAGATGATTCATGCACTAAAGTTTAAGTTGGATAAGGAGTTAACAAGTATCTCATGAAAATAATCTGAAGAAAGGTCTTTAAATCTGCTCGTTTTAAAGCAAATATTCTTTAATTATGTTTGCTCCTCAGTTCTGTATAAGTAACACTTTATTTAAAATAGTTGCTTTTGCTTCTGGGTGTTCAAAAGGACTTAGAAGCAAGGTTTTTTTCATTTTTTTATCCCTTTATTGTTTTATCTGTCTATATTTATCTATTCTTAGAAAGCTTTTAGATTTAATCTCTCCTTCTTTGTCAGTTTCACTTAAATTAATCCAAAATTTGTCATTTTGGTGGATTTTGTAAGCAGCTGGTTGTCTTTTCTGTTTATGCATATATAAAACACATCCAGATAAACTACTCATTCAATTTATTTCCTGTTCTTTCCCTTTTCTAGGGTGAACACTAAGATGGACAGCAGCCCCATACACCCTAGTTCCTGTTTACAGGAAGGAAGAATCCCAATCCAGACAGGAACTGAGATTCCTTCTAGCAATAGGGGTAAGAACTAGGTTGCATCACACACGTAAAAGACCAAGCTAAAAGCTAAATATAATCAGAAAAAAAAGCTACACTCTGGTTAGTGGAAACTTTGTGTGTATATGTCAATATTTGGCCTGAGTGCTGAAGAGCTGCAGTATACAGCATTTATCAAAAACTGGTCTCATGCAAGATACATGGAATTAAAACCCCATTACAGTGGGCCAAGCTTGCTGAACACATTTCATCTATGTTTCTGTCAGAGGAAAACATAGTGAATAACTGTTACTGAGTTTCTTCATTTGTAAAAAACAATTCTCTAATTCTACTTACGGCAGAATACCTATGGAATTTTGTCATTGAAGGCAGTAAAATACCAGTATTGAAAGTCCATAACTTTTCAAGATTTTGTGTGGCATTACAGTCTCAGGGAGAATGATGTGAATTTGGGTTGTTAAAGATGCTGGTAACAACTTACTATGCTGAAAAAGTGTAGAAGAGAGAAAGGAGAGCACTTATACAGATATAGAATTCTGTATTCTTCAAATTCGTCCTTGATAAGCATTCGTAAACTTTTGTGAAAGGAATAAAAATAATTGGAAGAGAAACATGTATGCCTCATGCTGACAAAAATATGTTTGTGCCCAATAGATTGGAGAAATTGTCTGAGAATTGTTTATTCTAATGGAAAGATTGCCCTGTACAGTGCTGCCAAGGACAGTTTCAGCTTGAATGAAATCATCTATATAATGACATTCACTTAAGTTACAGTGACTTAACTTTTAAAGTAGACATCACTGCAAAGTAAGAGGTGCATAGGCTTTTTATGTTGATTTCTTTTCTTTTCCCTTCCAACTGAATGAAGAAATGAAAAGTGGTATTTAAAATGGAGTATGGAAGACACACATTGTTCCATGAAGGTATGTTCTATGGGACCAAAATTTCTTATATTGAAAAATAAAAGATTTTCTCTTAGTGTACTTATAGTTTTTACTTACTTGCAAAAGCATTCAATTTGTTCCTCCCCACAGACAGACCATTATGTAAGTGATGGATTTTTTTACCCTGTGGAAATAAAAAATGGCTGTGATTCTACCTTTTATAAGTAGACTTTTTTGGACAGTAATATGCATTTTCAAAGTCTGTAAACAGTTATTTGTACTGAAGGACACAAGGTTTTCTTTTGAATATACCAGTTATCCATGCTCTTGCACTTTACTGAAGGATTGTACTTGATGAGGAAAACCCAAATTCCGTATTCCTCAGTGTGACTCTCAGACAAACTAACAGAAAGGTTCTGGTAGATCAAGCAGGCATCAGGGAAATGCACCACATCAGGAGCACTTTAACAACACTACAATTAAAGATATAACTGTGCCTTTTCTTGAGCTAAGGCTCACACATTCCCATAGGAGTGGATCAAAAAGCTCTGCTAAATATGCCTGTTCAGGAAAAAAGCCAATACAAATTATTAAGGTATTTCAGTTATGAGGGACAATGGTTAACATGCAACATCCTTCTCACCTACGTAAGCAGCAGAGTTGAGAAAGAAAATATATACCAACATATGTGTTTTTGAGAGTGTATTCTTTTTCAGTATGACACGTCAGTAATGTAAGGGTGGCAGAGTAAATATGCGTCAGGAGTGATGTCAGAATACGAGATTCTCCTTGGAGACTTCAAATTCCAAGAAAAAGTAAAGATTGCACACACAGCACAATCTTTCCTGGGTTTGTGTCTCGTTTGTTTGTTTGGGTTTTTCGGTTTTGTCTTGTTTTGAGGTTTTTGTTGTTTGTTTGTTTTTGTTAGTTTTTTTCTCATCACTGCTCAAAGAAAGAATTTATTCCACACTTACTATGCTTACTACCAAGACTTCTGAAAAATAACAAGATAAACTGCTGACTTCTTAAAGGAATACAGAGCCAGATTTATGTGATATTTCCATCTTCCTTATCAAAATAAAGCATAAAATGAGTAATGCCTGAATTCTAAAAAAATGTCCCTGATGTTCATCTGCTTCCTTCCCACCATCCCTGTTGCATGGTCATATAGTACAAAGATGGAGAGAAAGGGAATCTTCATTAAATATAAGTGATGTTGTCTACGTGGACATGGTTGAAATAAACATGGGTAGCTACTTCCTAGCACACCAGTGTCAGCATTGGATAATTCTCCTGTAGTGCACCAGTGAGCTCACTATTATTCTGAATGTAAGATAGAATAGAAAAAACTGCTTCAAATGAACTGATGGAAAATAAGGTGAAAAAATGTATTTCTGAGGTTGATTATTATAGCAGTGATACCATGGTACCTTTTGTTTTATATCTATTTCATGTTGATTTGTTCTCATGGATGATATCCATCCATTTGTGGGTATAGATGTTATAAAATAAATATACGTGTATATATATAGGTGTTTGCTAAGTCCATGGGAAGGATATTTTGTCTTCCACTGGGGTTTCATAATGAAACCTTATTTTAATAATGAAACAACCATTTGAGATGTCAGTTTCCTAAGATTCAAATGTTAAGAATACTTTTGAGATAAGAACATAAGAATACATATGTTGCATCAGCCTAATACTGACTGACAGGTTTTAAAAGATATTTAGTTATTAGGTAAATTCCTACACTCTCAAGAAAAAGAATTCATGGTTGTGTTATAGGTATTGTTTTACGGTTTTTGGTCAGCTAATTTCCAGGGTTTTTTTTTTTCTTTGAAGACTGGAGAACTGTGGTAGTTCAATGCACTTAACTGGAGTAACATAGACATGAGGAATAGCTGGCAGCATACTTCAAAACTAGGTGCTATTAAAAAAATAGTGACAAAGTGTATTTAGATAGATGATAGATTAGGTAGGTAGGTAGATAGATAAATCAGATAGATAGATGATAGATAGATAGATAGATAGATAGATAGATAGATAGATAAAATCTTCTCAACATTTATATAATTTCTCCTGTTAGCAGTAAAATGATAAAAGGGAAGCAAAATACCTTTATTGAGAAGTCTTGCTCCTGCAATTAAAGGTTTTCACTTCTTCGCTAATAAAAAATCCTCTTTTCTCAGACTCTATTTCCCAGTCACGATCTGAATGTATCACCAGCAATTGATGTTAGGTTGTCATCAAAAGCAGGAAAAATCTATACATTACTTGTTGCCAAAATATGAGATAAACCAGAAGTGTTTTTAAATGATAGATTGAATTTTTATAAGATAAGGAACTAATCTACTTTATTGTAAAGGTGTTGGTAGGCTCTGCAAAAAATCAACAGGAGCTTAAAAATAATGAAGAGTCATTATTTTACCCATTTGAAAGGCTGTTCAACAGAATATGTTTTTATTAGCAAAAAATAGTTATATTTTAAAAACACGTCTTTTATCCTGGCAACCAGGTCTAAGAAGAAACAGTAAGGGGTCTGTGTTGAAGATTTGTGTAGATGAATAGTCATTTGTTCTAATAATTAGAAACAAAAAGTGCAAATGTTAAGAGTCCATGAATGCAAAATTTTTAATTTTACATATCATAAGAGCTACATGAATAGTCACAAGTTTACCTTCATAAGACAGCTACCTGTTTTTTCAGTGGATTTACTAAGAAAGAAAGATACTAAATCATAAAACTAATTAAACTAGAGGCTCCTCCATTTGTTCAGCAAAAATATGCATTCAAAAATAGTAAAGAAAATGAAAGAATGTGAAAGGTTCTGTACTTTGCCATGTTCTTGCTGTGTTTTGGATGATTTCTGAGGGTAATTAATTCTTCTTCAAGGTCTCTGACTACAACTCTTATTGTAATATCTCACACTGATTTTTCAGCTCTCAGACTCTCTTTCTCCTTTAGCTTCTCCCTATCATCCTTTCTTGTCTCATGCTATCATTTAAAATTTAACTTGTTCAGAACTGATTGAATACTAATTTCTTCTTTCCCTTCTTTCCTGCAGCTCTTGTTTCAATCATCTTTTCTTTATGGCCCTGTTCTCCATGTCACTTATTTTTCTCTGAGCCTGATGTCAGCCTCAGTGCTACAATCCTGTCTCAGACCAATAAAATACATCTTTTCACTCTCATTTGACACAGAAAATTTCTTTCTTTTTCTTTATTTATGAGTCCTTTCTTTGCACTGATTATTAATTCAGACTTCTTGACATTTTCAATATTTTTGAAAATGTTAATGTTTTTAAGACTAAGTATAATCTTCCTACTCTTGCTAATTGCCTAGGTTACTTCATGTTCTCCTTAGTGATTTGGATGATGCCAATGACCTGCCAATTATGTTTTATTTAATTAAGGCTAACTACAGAGACAGGGGAAAAATCATATTTTATATATATTTCAAATAGAAAATAATGTTCTCAAAATACAGACAAATGTACACAAAATTAGCATTAAAGAATACATTTTCCAATTTTTAATGTAATAATGCAAAGAGTAAATTGTGTGGCTAGGTTATGAAATATCTGAGAGTGGAGATATTTTAGAAAAGCTTTACAAATATCTTACAGAATATAGATAGCTGATGCAGGAGTATAGTTTCAGAAAAAGAAAGCAATACATGAATTTTCAAGGTTGCTTTCAGACTCCCTTTCACCCTACTTTTCTACTCTTCTGGCACATGTGTCTTAATTAATCCCCTTCATTCATTTGTTCTGCACCTATCAATTCTCTCAGAACTAAGAGATTTCCTCTCTACCAACACATAACAAGATATACTCAATATGCAACTAGATGATCTTTAAAGTCCTTTCCAACACAGGCAGTTTTGTGATTGTGATATGCTTGAATGCCATAACGCTTTCTGTTTTTTATTTAGCTTTTCCCCCTTTGTGACCCGAAGAACTTCATGTTCTTTCCATTTTCCAACCAAATAACAACTTAAAATTGTAACATAAGTGTGACAGCAGTTTTTCCTGTGGTCAGTTCACAAAGTATTGTTTTCAAGAAGAGTTAAAATGTTTTCAATACACCTTTCCCTTGTTGCTTCAGAGTTTCTTGCTCTATTTAAACATTTCTTTTTATTAAAACAGAGTAAAAATTTTTGTGCAGCCTCTCTGTAGCTAGTAGGACTACCTGTAAGCTACATTACATTCTAGAAAGGAGAAATATATAGAAGAAAGTAAATATTCCAAGTAAATAAAATGAAGAGAAAAATTAATATCTGAGAATGATCATTCAACCCTTGTGTAATGTTGAAACTATTGTAGAGTAGTAGAGTATTGTAGAGTAGTAATGTAGTATGAGAGTATTATAGATTTTAGAAAAAAATATTTCCTCTCTGTACCCTTGAATGCTAGCAAATGTTGCCTGATGAACAAGGTCATAAAGCAGGCAGTAGAACTGCGCTAAGGTAGGCTGATGCAGAGAGAGAATAACAACCTCGTTAAAAATTAGAGTGTTTGTGCTTTCTGTATTTTTTATAATGAAATCAAACCTTGGGCTTTATCATTTATCATCTCTCATCACAGATTGTATTATTTATAACTAGAGTGATCTGGATATGTTTTCCACATAATTTGAAAAATTTACCTTGAAATGTTGCCTTCTACATGATCTGCAAGTTTACAGATATTAACTACTCCAGGTTTCCTTGGTGAATTGTAAGTAGAAATGAACTGTGCTCTGTGACTTTGTTTTGAACACTGAAAACTTGCAAGATGTCTTGTGGTTTATTCCTGAAGTGACTATTTTACATGTTATTATTAAGCTTCTGTACAAACAGATGGTGGCTTTGAGTCAGGATCCTCTGAGAACATTTTATCACCCATCTGTAAAGTGCACTAGTGTTTTTATCTAGCTGTAGCACTTTGCTGCTTCTTTTATCTTTTATCCTGTTAAATATCCCAGATGAAATAGGATTATGATACTAACGTACGTGTAAAAACAGACACTGCAATGAAATGGATATGAACGTGTTGGCAAGGCTATGAAAGTCTCAAAATGGCCCACATGATCAGGATTTAAAGTTTAGTTGCCTATATTACAACCTGAATACGTAGAGCATCCTCAGCAAAACACTTGCATACACTGAGTCACCTAGAGAAAAAGTATTTGTGAAGGATAGTCTAGATTTCATTTATCTATTTGTAAAAAGCTGACTCAAGGTGCTGTTAAACTCCTTGAATGTTATACTCTCACGGTATAGTAGTGATTTTACTGGTTTTTTGTTTGTTTGTTTGTTTGTTTGTTTTATTTGTTTTTTTAAGACAGAGAAATAAAGAATTTCCTTGAAAAAGGGAGAATTAACAAGGGTACTACAGGTTGAAACAAGTATGATTTGGTGTGCTCACCAAGAATTTAAAAAGTGAAATTCTGTGAGATTAAAAATAGATTAGAAACACTTTAAAAGTACTAGTGTTTTGACAGTTATTTAAAAGGTATTTGAAGTTTAAATCAAGAATCTTTTTTTCTTTCCCAGCATAATTTCAAACAAAGATTTTAAAGGCAGCTCGTTATTCCTTTTTTTGAGGGTGTCTGTTATACACAAAATATGAATTAAACAATAATGTCCATGAAGCTAGGTAATTTAAAATGTTGTAAAATTTAAAAACCCTTCACTAAAGCCCTAATATGGTTATTCTAAAGTGTTAATTTCTTATGGGTAAAATGACTAAGTAAATGCAATAGGTTCTCTTCCAGAATCTGAATTTCCTGCCAAGAATTATGAAGAAACACATTTCTGAAAACTCTACATTTTACTCATGAGAAAACCTCAGACTTACGTAGCAAATGTTATCAGCTCTTTCTCTTTTCTAGGAGCTATGTAAAATTTAAAGATCTGGTGGTTTGTGTTAGCTGAAGAGGCTTTTAAACATAGAAACTTTTTTTGTGCATACAGAACAGATTTGCAGTATCAAACTTCTTTCTAATAACCTTCCGTGTTGTCTTGAAAGCAAATAAACACTGAAATCATTCACACTAAGCTAGTCCTTAAAAACTTTGAGAAGAAATCAAATGCAGTGTCAAGGTAAGCATTGCAAAGGAAATTCAATACTTACACAACCTTTTCTGATATTGTATCTCACTTATTCATGCTATTCAAGTATCAGGAGACTCAGGAAAGCAATAATCTTCAATTTTAAAATATGTTCCACCCCTGAGGTATTATACATCAAGTTATGATTTTGTAGGAGTTTTATTTGTCCTTGGTTGGCTTTGTTTGGTGGCTTATGAGCTAAGCAGACTCATGTTTGTCAAAGAAGTGGTACATCACAAATGGTTTTCTTCATTCTGGTTTCCCTGGGTGGTCCAAACTATTGGATGCTGTAGCTCTTGGTCCTTCTCTGCTGAAGAGAAAAGGTGTAACTCCTTCTAAATGCAATGCTAAAGTGAGCTAGCACACTAGCCACCATGACAGACACTTGCAATATCTTCTTTATACTTCTTTTTTCAGGTTCTTTGATGCAAGTTACAGTGTGTATGGGGGACTTTTTGATTGGTTATTGGGTTTTTTTTGCTTGTTTTTTTGTTTTTTACAGTTGGTATCAAGACCAGAGTTCATTGACATGATGAGCAATAACATTTCTCCAAAGTTATTTCATAATCTGCAAATATCTTAGCTGCAGTGTCTTATTGTTTTAATTAGGTTTTAAGTAACCAGAAAAAAAAATGCTGAGATGATAGCCTGATCCAGAAAATAAGAACATGTTTATACAGAGCATTTGACTGGTGTAAGAAAAAGGAAAGGCTTTTATGTAATAGTGATTGTCCATTGTCTGCTGTGAGTTTATTTTTGTGGACTTTCTAGTGGGAAATAAATCTTACGATTCTAAAAGTATTATTTTGCTTCAGAAATTGTAGTAAAAATAAAAAACAATAAGAACACGTGAGACCAGTGGCCCCAAAATCTATAAATCCAGATGATATGTCTAATATGTCTATGAGAAGTGAGATAATCAGGAAGTAGATCTGGAAGGTTAGATAGGATGAAAATCCCCAGTCTTGCAAACTGCCTGCTATTTCATTTGACTATGATAGATGTTAAAATGTTCACAAATAATCCATACACAGAAAGATCAAGTGTTGAAATAAGACTTTATCTAAACTGTGGAATTAGATCTTGGTGCTTTGCTTATACAAAGTATTAGCTGCAATTGGAAAGCAAATTGTTAGCCAGTACAATGTGGATTTTTTTTTCTTTTAGTTTGTCAGTATTATGGAGCCTGCACAGAAAACATCTTAGTTTCACATGGTTTTATTTCCCTCCCACATGTTCAAATGCAATTTTTGATGGTTCATTAGGCTGTCTACCATTTAGCTTGCATACAGGGTAGCTAAAACAAAAAATAAACATTTGGTGTAATAAGACAAAAGCAGTTTTATTTGTCTTAATTGCTAGTGCCATCCATTTTAGAACTGGAAAGTAGTTGTACTTCGGCAATTCTTGGGAATCGGACAATTTTCATAAAGCTTTTTACAACCATTTGTAGCCCGGTAAAGAATTTTTCATTTTGACCAGTAATGCAGTGGACATACAAAAAAAATTATGCAGAAAGAGTATACAGGGAAGATACATGGATTGGTTTTAGCCTGATTTCATGTTAAAAATAAACAGTCCTACCCAAGCAGGTACAGCTAGATTTCTTCTCCTGCCCATTCCACATTGTTACTTGATAACTATAGTCTACTCCCTTGATCTGTTTTTGCATATAGAAGATCTGTGGGAGGTGATAATTCCTCCTTGCCATGGTTCGAGATCAAATGACATTATGGAAGCTGAATAGACTTGGATATCAAAGCAATTAAATCACAGATAAATTAAATTTTTCCAATATTACTTTTTTTGTGCTGTGAAGCAGATGATGCAGAGAGGGAAAGGAGTCAGGCACTTTAATGCAAGGTTTCCTTATGTATTTTTACTGTTCTTCAGGAGAGATAGCACAGTCCTGGAGAAAGTTTGGACAGGTCATTTTTGCAGTACCCCCACACTCAGCATAATCATGGGGCAGAACCACAGAGTCTCTTGGGCTCTTTTCTGTTCCTTGTATTCCCTGTGACTTAGAGAGATGTTCTTGGATTCTGATGCAGGATTGTGGGCTTTCCTTTCGCAGAGAGTTTTTCACAAATTCTTGTCTATCCCAGTATTCTTATGTGTCTTTATTTATAGGAAAGTCACTTCCAGATTTGTTGTCTCTGTTTTTGACACTCACAACCTGCTTCTCACAATCTCTGATGCTTTTGCGCTTCTTGGTTATCAATCAGCAGGTTGTTTCTGTAGCTTGTCTGTCCTCTTCCTTGAGCTAGCTTGTCATTTGGGACAAGTAGTTGATCACCTTTAATCTTCTACTTACTTTCCTAGTAAAGATCATGTGCTTATGCCAAGAGCTATTCTAACTAGGACCTAATTCATGCCAAGTGCTATAATTCTCAACACTAGACTTCTAGACTTACAACACGGAAAAAATTTTTTTTTGTTTTTTGCTTCAATTATCATTGATTGTGAAAGACTGAAAGGTTAGAAAGGAGAACAAAACAAGTAATGTGCTATCATCCAAACCTCAATCCTTTAAAAGATTATGAAGAAAGTCCTCATGGAAATTATTTCCACACATCTTGTGGAAAATAAGGTGAAACACTAAACATGAGTTTTAGCAAGTGCAAATTGTCACTGACTACCCTAATTGCTATTAAAGATAAAATTATTTGTTGTACACAGAGGATAACAATGGATGTTTGCCTAAATTTTAGGAAGGTTTTTGGTTTGATTTTTTACATCATCCTTGTATTTAAACTGGGGAGATATGCACAAGATGTGTACACTGTGAACAGAGGATGGAGCTGGCTGGACTACCAAATGTGAAAGGTAACATTCAGCACTTTGAAGCCTAGCATGCAGGTAGGTACAACAGATATTCCTCTGGGCTTCAAACTTATCTTGTTTAATGTGTTCAGTAACCTATGCAACAGGATAGAATACACTGTCAACAAATTCATGAAGGGTTTTGAAACTCAGGTGGATAGTTATTAGCTGGAGGTCAAGGTTGCCGTGTAGAGGTTTCTCAATATGCTATAGGAATGGGACAAGAATCTAAAAAAATGTCAGTAAACAATGTACAATTTATTACTTCATTCACATAGTGGAAGACAATGCTATAAGAAACCAGCTCTGTTGCTGGATAGGGAATTCAGTTCTAAGTCTTGGCTATAGATGTCATTGATGTATGAGACTAATTACAACATCCTAAAAGTTACCACCCCTCCTCCCAAGTTAAGGAAAGATACCACCCCTACTTATGCTTAGCAAGTAAGGAGGGAAAGCATAACTACTGTCCTAGTTATGCTTAGGACAGTAACTACAATTACATCTACTGGTTTCAGTGAAGTCTGGTAATTTTAGAGAACACCAGTTCAGGAGGTTTATTTTGTTGAACTGGTTCTGATTTTTCTTTTATTTGTACTTCAATCACAGATCAAAGCTCTATTGTACTGGGCACTGTAAAGACAAGTAATCAAAAAGCAAGCTTCTGTTCAAAATAGTTCCAACCTAGACAGTAAAAGTGTACCATGGAGATGAAGCAGCAAATGGAGTAAAAAGAGTAAGGTAATAATGATCAGACGTCTTAGCTGTCAGCTTCCTGAATTGATTTCTGCACAGTCACACCCAAGAAAGGTGCTGGATATTTTCATGTGGATTATCTTGCACCGTGGTGTTAAAGATACGTCCCTGGGAGCAGTACAGGAATCCCTATGAATGTTTTATTAGGTACTTTTTCATTATGCATCTTGCCTTTGACACTTTGTAGTTTGCTCCTATTTCCTCCACACCTTCTTTTTTTTTTTTTTTTTTTTTTTGGGGGTGGGTGCTAAATTGCATACTTAGTCTTTCTAAGTACAAAATTTTCAGGCTAGTCTTTTTTCAGAGTTTAGGCACTTTTGTCAGACATAACTTATTCACCTGCACGAAATGTATGTGTATCCCAGATATGTAGTATACTCCTTCCTTTCATTGCCAAGTTAAAAATTAAGGTGTGGAGTTTTATATATATTCTATTTTATACATTTTTCATTTTCTAATTTACACTGGGAACATAAGATGGGATTTTGAACATGACTGTTTTATTTCTTAGCTTTAAGGTATTCCAAAACTATTCCAATTTCTGTTTAGAAGAATGCCTTAGAAAGCATTATGTTGTACTGCTAGTACAACTAGTGTAATCTGTTGTTTGATTCATTCTAAAGGTTTGATGCTTCCAAAGATGAAGAATTTAGAAGTAAAATTCTTCTGGAAATATCCCAGATATTTGACCAAGTAATTGAACAACAGAAGTGTATTTGAATTGCAAGATGTGATGGACAATACTGGTTTGCAAAAGAAAGATTGCCAAAACAAATTAATAATCCTCTTTTGGCTCTGTATATGGTAAACGATCTGCAGTAATGAAACAACATGAAACTAACACTGCCACTTAGTTTTTCAGGGAAAAAAATGGACTATATGCAATTAAGAAATGTTAGATTCTGTTTTGGTTTTAATCAGAAGTGAAATTTATAATTTCATATTGAAATTCCCATTCTCTGACAGAAGCACTAGTTTTCAGGATGCTCACTGCTGCATCGCCTGACTAACAGCGCAAAAAGAAAGTTAGTTGTATTATGACCTACTGTGTGATCAACAGGGAGCTCATTAATTCTAAACAACACAAATTTAGCATTATCTTCCATTTCCCTCTGCTTCTTTCTCATCTGTGTTACTTAGGGAACTGTGATCCATGTAGGATTCACAGATGGATGCTTTTCATCAAGATGGGAACTAAATGAGCTGCTATAAAAGGAGGAGCATGACCACCCCTTTCATTTAAAGGAAAGCTGATTTAGGATATCTTTCTGATTTCTAAGACTGGATCAGTAAAGACGAGTTTCACACAGGATAAGCCATACCACATTCCACCTAAAAGAGTTTCAATCTGCAATAATCACAGTCTCAAAAGAAGCCATTCTCCTTACTATAATGTACTTGCGAAAAAAAGAAGCTAGCAGAAGGAACTATTACTTTTTTTCCTTTTCCACAGCTTAGCTACCTGTAACACAGGTTATCCAGGACTGAAGATTTGAGATGCAACTGGTGTGAACTTGGTTTTATCTGTGCATATCTGAAACATAGAATTTTCTAGTAATGGAAATTATCAAAGTAAAAAAAATGCACCACAGATCAGGAAATACTATGTATTCTAATAAGAAACAGTAATACCTATTGCTACCATAAAAGAAATTTGGAAATGTTTGTCATATTTCAAAGCTTAAATCAGCATAAAATAGAATGAAACTCAGCATGAGATTCAAATTGCATAGATAAAATAAAATTAAATCTAAACTGGCAAGAGAGAAGTTAAGATTATTCTTCTTGCTTCCGACAGAAGATACTAGATTCTTTCCTTTCCCTACAGGCCTTGAAATTCTCTGTGATGTTGTTAACCTTGAACTTATTGCATTTATGGTCTTTGGATAGGGAGATTTAAAAGAGATTCAGAGGAGTGACGTGAATTGTGCAGCCTCATAAAACTATTTTCACTGAACAAGCAGAAATATGCACGCATCTCAGAATAAGTGCTGTCTGAACCAGTGAGTCATGTGAAATAGTACAGTCTCCTGTGCAATTATCTATGTGATTCCAACAGCATTTATAATTGCATTTGTACTAACACAACAAAAATAACATGGCTACATAGTTTTCAACCCTGAATCAGCCCACATCCGTCTCTTGTGTGGGAGGGTGGAATTTGCAATGTGCTCTCATTGTTTTTTGCCATGCGAAACATGGCAAGATAAATTCATGTTTCCTACAGAACAGTCCTGAGGGCTTCCAAGGTCTCAATGTGCTACACTCTTCATTGGACACCATTACTACTAACAATAGCACAATTTGTAGAATTTCATGCTTATGTATTTGCTTAATTTTTTAAAGATTGTTCTCCTAGATGCTTTAGAAAATAAAAATGAGGAAGTAGTACCACAGGAACCTGTTCTATTTTAATTCTACTCCCAAAAAACCATGATCTTACAAATACTGATGAGATCTGTATTCCGCAGACAAATTTCCAGCTCAGAAGGATTTACCTGAACAACCCTTCGAACATGAGCTCAATAGCAATAACAAAAAAACATCAGCAGGGATTCTGCACAAATTATTATGTAAATAGCTCAAAAAACAGTTATACAGCTAAGTAGGTTCAAATGTTCAAAATTGTTCAAATCTATCAGAGCTGCCTTTTCATAGCATTAATGAGTTCTTTTGCAGTATCACATGACAAACTATCTACTGTAGAGATGAATGTTACATACTCAAAGAGTTCTAATTCAGTTCGTACAGTTCTGCATGGCTGTAGATTTTTGTTAAATATTTACAAAATTACAAAGAAATGCATTGATTAACTGTATTAATAAGTGTCTTTAAATGTATTACTTATTCTGTTGTAAATAATACATATCTTAAAAATTGTATCTTTTTGCTGACTTTATATTAATTGCTGTACTCAAGGTCTGATTCCTTATGCATAGCACTAGGACTTTTATTTTTCAATCCTTTAAGCACCTTAGTTGTAACATCACGTGAGACTGGACTACAACTCAAAACAAATTGTCTGTTTGTGGAAGCACCAGGATGTTTTGCTGGGGCCAGGTTTGCAATTTCCTGCGGAAAAGGAGGTGAGGTTTTGCGTGTGTGATGGCAAACTTCTAGTCTGCACAGAGGGGTCACTGCCAGAGGCTACAGACTGGGCTTTGAGGCCTATAGAGGCAGACCCTGTGGAGATAGAATGGTGATTTTATCATGCCAAATTGCCCTCCCTTACACAGTAGTCCTACCCTCCTCTCTCCTCTACTGATTGGTGAGTCAGCTGTCATGTCTTAGAAGGTGTCATAAACTATCAAATACACCTGAAAAGTCCCCAGACTCATTTCTGAGGCCTTGCACCAGAGGACTGTACGTGATCAAAAGACAGTGTAAAACTTCCCCCCTCTCCCAAGTGAGGCACTTGGACATTTTCACCTGAACCTCCATGTATATTAACCACTAGGCTTTGTATTTGATGGCCTTTTCCCCCCAGCCCGATAGATCCTTTGATCATCACTTTGACCCATATCAACAACCAATGGCACCCATTGGAAATCCGTGGGTGGTGATTATGCGTCTTTCTACTCCTACCCTTCTTTTACTTTCTTCCATTCTTTTCCCTTGTACATATTCTTAAAGTGAGTGATAGTTTTATGCTTTCATATTGCCATATTACTATAGATAATTATAACCAGAATGGCTATGTATCTGCTTTTCATTGCAATCAAATTGTTCTAAAATAAACCCTACAGATACATATATTTACAAATACTAATCATTCCGTGTCACTCCACTATAATCCATTCCAAGGGATCTATTAACAAGAACATGGGTTACCCTCACCTTGAATGGCAGGTCATAACATACAAGAGAATCTAAAATAAAAAGAAAAAAAATAGCTTTTCAGCAAACACTATAAAAATTTTGCATGATGTGTTTTTGAAAATCTGCAGTAGTTTTTTCTGATACAGATAAAAGAACAGAGTTACACAATTCTTTTTATTCTGAAAATATGTATCCCATTGGAAAATAAAATAGAAAATTTATCATAGCTGAAAAGCAATATGGTTGTTTAGGGATGTAAGCCTGAACTGAGTGATGAAATTTCTATTAGTGAAGAAGGAGTGAAACTTCTATTCATGGTTCATCACTCTCAGAAGTGTCATTTATTGCATAATTATAACCATCTTCCCTCTATGCTACTTTATTTTTAACTATTCAAAGACTGCAACTGTTTCTTTATCATTCCAGCTGTCAATATTTTTCTCTACTTTTATGTGCTACTTTCAAGAGAGAAGTAATAAACTTATCAGTTTAGGAGTGGGAGTAAGAGCTGCCTTTTCTTTTTAAAATAAAACAACATATTTGGATCCATGTATAATTTTTAGTTAAAGACAATGATTTGTTTCAATTAGTGATGTTTCTTGCTGGCAAAATAAATACTGTTTCTTGAAGCAAAGGCTGTATAAAGATTACTCTGTTTTGCATGTTACCCTTCCCTTTGTGTACAGATAAATAATGAAATAGTTTAGAGAAATATGGGAGTGCATATGCAGTGAATAGTGACTGAAGATATACTTAAAAAATACAAAGTATAAGAGTGCCATCTTCTGGAAATAATATTTCTTAGACTTCTCATTTCAATTTAATCCTTGTCTTATAAGAGGTATTAGTTAAAGATTAACGATGTTTACTTGCCTGTTTGCCCTGTGTTTCCATTTTCATTTGTCTATGCTGGTTTTAAAGTTAGTAGTTCTTCTACAAACTCTTTTCTATACAAGGGTCAGGAAAGTGTGAATTTAATAATCAGAGTTTAGGTTTTCAAGTTTGTAAGTAGTTGTACAATCCCCAAGGGTTAAAACAATCTGAACAGTAACCTCTTAAGAGAAAAAAAAAAAACAAAAACAAAACACTTTATCTGATTCTTAAAATGTTTTAATCCTTTATCTTAAAAAGCTTTGACAAACTATAAAATAAAATGAGACTTAGTTCTCATTGTTCTCCAAAATTTTAAGCTCAATGGCTTTCTCTCTTCATCCTGTTCTACACTGGGAGCCAATCACTGATTATTACAATATGAAACTATTTGTTCTTCTGAGTCAGACACAAACACACACTCATACTCCACACACAAGGTATTCAGAGCCTTAGAAGAATTTTACAAGGAAAATATTTTGGTCTATTATTTGCTCTTCCAAAAGTATATCTGATTTCTACTAACTCTGATAAAAACATGCTAGTGGAGGTACCTTTATTTCTGATAAAAATTATGGAATATATTTTAGTCCCACTATCAACAAAGAAACCCCTATGCTCCATAAACATAGACAAATCAGGGACACTTTAATAACACAATTATCCTTGACTTACAGAAGTCCTTGTATCCATAAAATACGTGCTGAAAACACATGTTAAGTCTCTGCACTGTCTGGGAGTCAGACCTTGGGGAAGTGATGTATAAAACACTGTCCTACCTTCTTGCCTCAGAACCCAATAAAATCAAATCTCTCCTACTGTACTTCAAATGGGATTTTTCTGTCTGTGTTTATTTTATATATATTTTTTCAGTCCCCAGCCTTCATTTTTCATGTCATTTTTTGTATTGCTGCTACCAAAACCAATAATCGTTTGTCCTGCATCTCACTCATTCTTTGTGCTCTTTAAAAGCCTCTGAAATGAATTTCCCTTTCTTCTCTGCTCTTACCTTCGTAGATTAAATATACCTATTTGTCATCCTTCCAAGCTTTCTACTTTCTACTGTCAACAATCACTCCACCCTTTTAGACCTTCTGTCCCAGAGGGATTTCCACTTTGACCAGATCCTATTTTCCATTCAGCTAATCAAAGCATGCTCCACATCTTCTTTCAAAGACCTTTTAAAGTATGTTCTTGTAACTTTTGTAGATAATTCTTTCTTCTTAGTTAAGAATCAAGATAAGAAAAACCTGAATAAATTAAGCCTTTCCAAATAGGTTTTAATGAGATTAACATTTATGTACATACAACAGGTTTTCAAGGTTCCCATGTTATCACTGTATGTATTATAGCTATTCTTCACCTCAAATGTCAAATCTTTTACATTGTTTGAGTTGGTAATATGTACCCTTGTATTGCTTTAGTTTCTATTTTTCAATTCCAAATTGCATTTTATGGTGTGTCTGCCAACAGTTAATACCAATTTGGGAAATTTCAAGTCTCACTACTATATTCTTGTATATCAACAATGCAAAATTATTAGCAATTAAGATTATTACTGTTATTAGCATTCACAAAACACAAGTCTAGAAAACTATCATTCTTAAAGATTTTTTTTTCTGTCTTGTCACTGTCCCTCTATGGATGATGGAAACAAATTAAAAAGAATCCTGCACAGAATTGGGAGAGGACCCAAGAACTGTAAGAATGTCAAGACTCAAGATATGGACAAAAACATGTTGCAGTACTATAAACTGTTTTGTAGATATATAAAACTCTTCTATTGCTCTAACACTTTAATATTTCAAAACAGAAAATGAGATTAAGCAATTCAGAGAAATATTTTGCAATGCTAAAAAGTGCAATGGGAACATCTATCAGACTAAATGATAATTTCTTTGCCCAAAAACTTCCCACAGTCTTTTATTAATATAGTATAAAAATTTAAGAGAGTATTATTAGAAAAATTGAAAGATACAAATTAAACTAAAGAAAAAATGTTTATTTACTGTGCTTTGTTATTCTAAAGGGAAGGATTTTAAGCTGAACTCTTCAGACGCATAGACTATGAACAAAACTATGAAGGCAAGGAGCTGAGAAGTGCTGGAAAAGCAAACTGAATCAAACTTATTTAGAGAGTATTCCTTTATTGCAAGAAACCCTGTATCGGGGTTCCAAACTAAAATGAGAGTGAAACAATCAAATGGACCAACCCAGCCACTTTAATCACAGATACAGAGGAAATATTCAAGCTGTACAACTTTGCTGTCCTGGGCTCTCCAGGAGGAAGGCTGAGCAAGCCAGTGGTCACAGCACCATCCTAGGCCTGCACTGCGGTTCCTGTTTGATGTCACTTCAGTGCCCTTTTTTGCTATCTTACCACTCCTGCCTTAAGAATTACTATTCTTTACAGATCACTTTTTTTTGTTTGTTTTAATTTGTTTTATTTCTTCTCTTACAGCCTCTTACAGAATTTTTTGTGGCTTCATATGGCTTCTTTATAAGCTTTTTCATTTTTATGCTTTTTTTATTCCTGTCACCTCTTGAAAACTACACAAGTCAATATTTGTTTTGTTTCCAACCAAACATGATCTTTCTTAGACACCGTCAGAACAAAATCTTGAAGCCCATATTATGACCTAGCGCGCAATTTCTCCAATTTTAAAGTTATTTCTATTGACATCAATCTTTTTCTATCTCAAACAATACTTTATCAAAATATGTGTTCTCTGAAATTGTCAAAATATCAGTGTCTTCTATCTAGTCCCTTACTTGAAATACTAAGTATGGCCTCAGCACCCATACATGCAGAGTTTCACCGATAAATTCCCAACACACTAATTATTCATATTTTTTCATAACCTTTAGGTAGAACATTTTTTTTCCTCAAGTTTATCCACTTCTTTCAACACTTCTCGGACATATCTAATGAAGTTCAGAGAGTTTTTCTAGACAAAACAATCAGCTGACAATTAAAAAAAAAATCAAGTAATCAGGCACAGTCTATTTTTGAAATAGGTCAATGTTGCAACTGCTAGTGATGCAACATTAAAAAACCCAAAGCATTATCATGAACCTTGTGTTAAAACTGTGAGTAGGAGTAATTTAAACTGAAAATAATCACTGAATTTGCAAGCTATTTCACTGATAGCTATAAAAAAAATTAAAATCCTGCCCTTAATATATAAATTTTAATTAGTTCTATATTTTTATAAGTACAAGATTAAAAAAAAATAACAAAACAACATTTATAAACATATAAACATATAACAACATATAACATATAACAACAATTATAAAATTCTGCCAACTTACCACCTCTAAACATTCAACGTGACAGAAACATGAGAAACAAATTTGGTAAGACAACATAGTATATTTAAAAGTCAATCTACAGAATGGTAATGGACAAGCAAGGCCCTTTAGCTGTAACTAACGTACTGTCCACGTGTCAGGTTAGATAATTTTTTTTCAACTTCACTTTCATAGCTTGACACTGACTTACCTGGATGTCAAATTAAATTATACCAAAGAGAGGAAATTCTCCTAAGTAATAGTGAATGGGTCTACCGTATTTTTTAAAAAAACACACAGCTAATTAGATAGTTACAATAGAAAAAGATTTTTTTCTTTATCATCCACAGGTAAAAATAGGCACAGTTGACATTAAGATGAACTTTGAATCTTTATACTTGCACAGAATGAACTAGCTATAAAGATTTTAATTTTGTCACAGGAAGTGCCCTTTCATTACTTTACTATTTATTTATTTATTTTACCCTAAACAATGCCTTTTTCTATCTAAACAATGGCTAAGTGAGAAATTTCAACATAGGTACATATTGTCAGAGTTGTAATTAAAATAAGTAGCCTTAAGAATTTAAAAAATCCTGAAGTAATTTTATGCATCAAGGATGAAAATAGGAGAGGAATCTAAATTCACATGCTGAATATTTTCACATATATCTGCCAGTAAGTCATCTTCAGTTCAAGGTATTCCTTTGAAAACAGGCCCCAATAAAGAAATCTGAAAGGTACTATGAAAGATTGTTTTTCTGGTCCATAGCTCAAGAATATAGCCTTGAAAATGCACACAGAATGGCATGGTCTAAATTAAGAAAACCCCCAGAAATATTCTAAACATGAAATTAATAATTTCTGGATATAGGCACTCTACACTAAGAGATGCCACAGCATAATTCCTCCTTTTCAGCTTGTTGTCAGACAACCAATTGAAGAAAATTAAATAAGTAAATAAATAGACAAATAATAAATAAAGGTAGTTTCTCTGAAGTTCTCTGTAATGAATCAGAATACAATGAAACTGCAGTAGTCAGTGAGTTATGGGCAGAAATATTCTTAACATTTTACTCAGTATTTTGACTTTGGCTTAGAGCTTACAAAGATAAGATATCAGAGGCCATCCCTATAGATTAGGACATTGGATTAAATGCTGATGTTAGGTTATTCAATTAAATAATGTGAGTTTCTGAACCTTCTAATGTCCTTTTGCAACAGGACAAGTAAATTGAATAAACAAGCTTTATTTATGGAGTTATTTGGAAGCTGAACAGTTAATTTGTCTAAAAGGAATCATACCTTGCAGAATTCAGTGTCTGATATACATATGTGAACTCAGCATATATTTTTTACTGTTTGAAAGTCTGAAAAACCACAGCCACACTAGTGAAAAGGAAGAAAGGACAAATACATGGGCTTGCTTCATGGACTTCTCTTCCCCTAACTGCCAGAAATTTTCCCATGCTTTGTGACATCTTGTAATAACATTGTAATATAATTATCTTAATTTCTTAGAGCAATTGCTTTAAAATCCCCTTGGCATACAGAAAATTCCTTGGCACACTACTATTATCTCAACAGAACTTACTTAATTTTAATGAAGATAAAAATAATTTGAAAAGCCACAAGTAATGTTTTGGGGTTTTTTTCTTTTGTTTTTTTTTTTTTCTTTTGTTTTTTCTTTGGTTTATTTGTATGTTTCAAAAATCTTCAAGCATTCCTTTCCCAAGAAATAATAATATTTTACTGAGTAATATTTCTTTTATTCTTGACAATTTATTTGTTTATAATGTGCTGTATTTCTCTAATATAGCAATAAACACATACTAGGAGACAGGATGAAAAAGAGTTGATGGAACTACAAAAAGAAAGATCTGAGTCAAATTATTAACAAAAAAAGAAAGTTTAGAGGCAAATTTATAATAATTTATAAATATCCTAAAAGAGAGAAAATATTAACTAATAATAGATTCTTTGTGTTAATGATGAAGAACATAACAAAGCTGTGGAGTAACATGAAAAAAGATTACTTTTAATTACAAAAAGGACAAAAAAGGATATTGATAAGTGTTGAAATAATAGTAGCCATTAATAGTAAAAATTGTGAAAGATTAATATGAAAAGTATGGAATTGTTCACATCTTTAAATCAATATAAATGTCCTTCTGAAATATAGGTTTAATGAAATTAATTACTGCGCTCAATGTAGGAATAAATGGATAGAATTCATCGAGTTACAGGAGATCAAACTAGATGATCTAATAAAACTTCAAGTCTTAAAATATATGAAACTGTGAAGAGTTAACCAATAAACCATATGGTGATAATTTTTTCTGTCCAACTCAGCCATTTATATACAATAAATTCTTCAAGAACAGAGAGAACACATTCCAGGGCATTGTCTTCCCCTGTCTTTTGCATAGTTATATGTACTTCTGAAGGCTAAATTCTGTGTAGTTAGACAATTGTGCCTTGATAGAAGGAAAAATCCAGAGTATTTGAAGCTCTATTCATGAAAGACCAAAATGAAGCTTAATAAACACAATCTCCCAGAACCTGCTGCTAAAATTCCAAAGTTAATTGCACTTATCAGCTTCTCAAATCTGCCGAAATTCATTGAGATAAAGCTTATTTTTGCCAAACAAACAAATTACAGTTAACATACTGACAGTATTTGAACTAGTGAATTAAAGGTAACTTTCTGCTCTCAAAAACTGCCATATTGATAATAGCAATCCAAATAACATTGGATTATTTTTAAATCAAATATCCTCTTCTCTGATTTGAGTCACAGCTAATGCAAGAAAGTCCTGCAGTGTGCTGTGCATAATTTATTGCTAAGATGAACAGTTATTCCTGTAAAACTCACCTCCAAACACACTGGTCTTTTACAGAAGTTTGATTGGACACAGAACACTGATAACAGTAACTTTTCATAGTTTTTTACACACTACAATAAAAATACATATCCTTACAGTAGGTTTGAGGACAAGTAACTAATCTTCCCCTTTAGACACTATTTTATCTTTGTTGTTGGCAACATTATTCCTTTAATTCTCAGATTGAGATGACCGTGTTAAAATTAATTTAATTATATGTTCTGAGTATTTGCTTAAAACATTGGAGGAAATGTTTTTGCCATCCACCTTGCACACCATAGTAGTCCTTGGCCTTGCAGAATCCTTGGTTCTACAATGTTATATATGACTTTTCCATCCCTTCTTGCATTTTTTCTGAATCAAAATACTATGCTAAAAGATATAAAAAAGATTTCATAGCATTTAAGTTTGTAATAGAAATAATCTAATAAAAAATTCTTCATCTATCAATCTGTCTACCTTTCTTTTGCTGATAAAATCAGTACTGTTAGGGTTATTATTTAACTTTTGGTGTTTTTTATAAAATCTACACTTCTATGTGTTGGGTTTTTTTTCTTACCAGAAAACGGAATAATCTTTATGTTGAACCAATTTTCATGACCTCTATTTCATCAAGCTAATCTGCTAAATTCTGTTCCTCCTCGATTCCTCTGTTCTGATATATATGCTTGGACTTTTCTAACCCATGTGTGAACTGGACATAACCTTTCTTTAATTTAAATTGCAGCAGCGAAATGAAAAGAGCTTTAAAATTTAGGACACTTAGTAATGGATATCCAACAGTTAGGCAGCAGTTATCTGGCACATTTAAAACAGATGAGGATAAAAATAAAGATATTTCTCTGTTTCTGCAGTGACAAAGCATTTTGTTAAGTTTCTTCTTCAAATATTCTGACTATATAGGGAACACCTTGAAGCTTGCAACAATGAAAACTGGAGGAGAGGATACAAATAATTTAACCTAAGCAAAAGGAAGCAAAATCTTTAAACTTCTTTTAAAGTTCAGGTCTTAGGCTGAAAGATACCATGGGGAGATGACAGATTTGCTGCCACTGAATTAAATTAAGCACCTATAAATTATATCACCTTGACTACACTTCTCTCCCAAATCCTCACATTCATTACAGAATGTCAGCTTGACATGAATTTTAAATGAGTGAATTCTCAACTAGTTAATTACAAGTAGAATCTAGTTCTTTGTATTGCTGGAGAAATATGCTACCCAAGCCTCTCTGAAACACAAAAGCTGAATCATAAATTTATTAAAACTAGAAGCTCAACCCAGCCTATCCAGACTTCCAGGATGACTGCTTAGAGAGAGAGGTGAGGTGAAAGTGAGAAAAACCCCATCTGAGAGACATCTTCATGGATTGCATTTCCCACTGATCAGAATCAAGTATTGATCATAATCAAATCAATGCAACACTTGAATTTTGTAAATTGTAAAATTCCTATGATTATGTCTACCTTATTGAAACCATAGTAAGGGAAATTTTTCTATCTCAGGATTTTTGCCAGCATAATTATTAAGAAATAAAACTGAAGACATTTCTGCTGTATGTAGTTGGCTGTATCAACTAGAGGACAAAGAATAGATCAGAAAATGTATATTTTTTTGTAGATATGACCTAAAAAGTTACAACTTTATCTTGAAAACTATAAATATTTATTTTGCATATGATGCAGTAGTTTTCTGGGGGTTTTTGCCCATCAATATAATCCTTACAAGTACTTCAGAAATACCTTTGCAATATTTCTTATTTTGATTTATTAGTATTCAGAACAAGTTTTCCTCTGATTAATCCTTGATGTAGGAAGCTAAGAAATGAAATATTAATACAATCTGGGGATGTACTATAACTGCAATTCGTTTTTCCTAATTAGAAACTTGAACATTTTGTATAACAAGCTGCATTTTTCCTTACATGAGCTGGATTTCAAAAATAGCTGCAAAGAGACCACCAATACGGCAAAACAAAAACGTGGGGAAGAATTATGAATAATCACCTTCCAAAGTATTTAAAATCAAAATCAGGTGAAGAAATGATGCAACAACTTGTAATACTCTTTTTAAAATACAGGAAAACACACTTCACACAGTCATTCTTTCCCACTCAGTATCTTTATAAAAAGACTTCATAGAACATGGCTTTTTGGGTATTCATGAGAAGTATAGGAAACCAATTCTGTAGGTAGTAAAATCTGTTGTCTAGAAGGTAAAGACATGAATGGAGCTTTGTACTTCACGATATTAAAATATCAAAAAATATTAAAATAATTAAATAATATTAAAAAAATTAATGTTAAATATTAAATTTTTATTTAATATAGAAATATAATTTATCTCAAGAAAGATTAGTCACTAAATATTGTTATGACTATATTATTTATTATATTATTATAACACAAAATGGATGTTATACAATTTCTTATAGAGAAATAATTAAAAGAAGGACTGTCCTACAAGGTACATTCTGGAAAGCCCCCGAAAGTATCCTGTGAAGATGGGAACCTTCTGACCACTGAAGCTAAATCAAAAGGGCTTTTTTTAACTGAACCTTCCTGGAAAATCTTGCAAGAGCTTTTACTCTTCTGCCTGTATAATTAGTGCTCAAACTAATTTATAAAAGTTTAAAGTTCCAGTGCAAGTGCAAATATGTTATTGATTAATAGTTTAACTGCATACTGGAGAGGATTCCCTTGTTTCTTGATCTACACACTCAGAGAATTCAGAGTTCCTGAAGACACTGTCTTTGGACTGAATAAAAAACATGAAGACTTTTAAATAAATAACTATAACCTCAAAAAAAGGCATTGTAAGTTTACTCATGCAACATACTACTTTGAGAAAAATCAAACCCAATTTTATCTGTGAATATGTTAAAAGAAAGATTTCTTCCTCAATATAAATATAAATTTATTTTGATAAAATATATTGAATGAAGAACAAAAAAAACCAAACCAAAACCAACAACACCAAACCCTACTCATTCTCCTTCATTAACAGCTGTGAACCTCTCTAATAATCAATTAGCAGAATGGTAATTGATAAGAACAAAACATTGTTTAGAAGTATCATCATTGTCATGTTAATGTAAATAGTGGTTTAAGAGTATGGCACTTGGCAGAATTCCTTTCTTCTGCAGCAGTTGTTTGAAAAGAGCATGGCCTGTATTCATGTTCCTATTCCATTTGAGTGAAGCTGTGTTGTTATGCAAAGTAGCTCCTTTAATGAGGATGAAGACATCAGAGAGTGGAATACTGACAGCATCATTGCTACCTCTTTCCTCATTTCTCAGAATCTTCTCATTTTATCAACTCCCGCTTTCTAGTATGCATAGAACTAATATTTTTTGCCATTAGATTTGGACACGTTTTTCACTTTTTTATTTAATTTTTTTTAATTTTTTAATGAAGACTCTAAATCACCCCTCGTCTTTTTTCTGTTTTGCTCAGAATTCTTTTGTCTATTTTCTGTTTATCTAACCTAAGGTTACTATCAGTCACCTAAAGACATCCATTTGTCTGGTCTCTTGTTTCAATCAGTGAAGAGAAGCAAGTCTTTCCAAAGGGCTGTTCTTTCCTTCTTAGAATATTTTTGTAAAGAGCCTCTTCAAGTACTAAGTTCTTTGTATTAAAAGGGACCTAACCAACTAGTTCAAACTTTAACCATGTGATAAAGTTGGGTGAGACGAACCAAACTTCACGAAGTATTTGTCAATTATATTTCTGATGTCATTTCTGACTGGAACCAAACTGGTCTATCCCCTTTTCTCTAGTTCAATTCTGTCCTTTTTTTCATATTTTCCTTTGAGCCGCTACCACCTTTTTTCAGTATAATGTTTACCACATCACCAGGACAAAATCAAGCAGTCTACCCAAGATGAAACACCTGTCTGTGTTCTTGGCTCATTTGAGATAAATTTCAATATATAAGGGACATTCTTAAACATGAAAAAATAGTATTGAAAATTATACCTCTATTTTGAGGTCTAATTTGAATGGTACTCAAGCTATACATGAATTCAAAATGAGTTAGTTCATTCTCTAAGGTAGGTTAAAAAATAAAGAAAGGAAAGGTCTTCACAAAATTCAGTGATCGAATTATTCTTACAGACAAAAGGAGAGATTTTTTGTAATGCAAAAATAACAAAGAATGGTTATCAATATCTAAATTATCTGTACACAAAGTGAGATATAGAATAATTCAAGGAGACATAGAAGTCATTAGATGTCAGATAGTTCTATCTCATTAGCACAATAAAAACTTAGTTTGATGTTTCACATCACTTGATCATCAGAGAAAAAGATCCATACATAATTGATAAAAACAGAGAAAAACTAGAGATTAGGGCAAACACTTATTTCCAAAGCTTTAAAATGCCAGTGGAATTGGAATTTGAGAAAACAGAGAACTTACCTTGTTTATATGATAAATCTTAAAAAAAAGAAAGAATGGATGCTAAATTTTTTCAAACATTTTGCACCCTAAGATGTGCTGTAATATACAGAAATAAGTTCATATACTTTTCTGAAAAATCCTTAGGACACTTCTTGGAATTTTAGCTGGGAGTATGCTTTTAATTCAGGCTCGGTCATAACTGCACTCTTTATGAAAGAGCAGTGCTTTATTAGACAAGGTGTTGAAGAACTTAGCCAGACTAGAAGGCACACTTGATCTTCTTGCTAGCAAAGTTATTACTGAGAGGAGGAGAATGGAAGAATCTTGCTGCTGAATATAATGTAGAAAGCTAGTGCATACTTGAAGTTGCCCAAAAATTCAAAGCAATGGTTGTAAAAAAGGAAATATTAAAAACAAAGTATTGAATCAAGACTGTTTTCCCAAAAGTCTATCTGATAGAATAAAATAGATTACCATCGAAACAAGGAAAGGAATATAAGTGACCTTGTACAATTTTATGAGAAACATATGCCAAAATATTTGGGTTGGGGTTTTGAGGGGGTCAAAACGCTAATGCATAAGTTTTACATTTTAGTACAACTTTTTATACCTAAAAATGCCTCACGTTATCAGTTTCTAGCTTTGAACATATGACTTCGTATTCCAAAGTCATAAAATAATCAATGATAGGGAGAATATTTTGCTTTGACACTAGTATTTACAGAATAGTTGTCATGAGGCCTCAGTTGTATGAACATAGCAAAAGTTAAGCCTGCTTTTTAAAAAATTATTCTTTATTTATTTAAAATATTCAAGACATTTTCCTGCTGTACTTTTCTAAATGTTGAAAAATGTTTGGAAAAATTTTGGAGAAAGCCTGACCCAAGTTAGACCATCATATTTTTCAGACACTTGAAGGAATGCATGCACCATGTGGTTGAACATTATAAAAGCAGTTACACTTCTAGGGGAAGTCCATATCCAGAGTAAATGGAATTTTTTGGAACCATCATCATCATGCATCAGATTAAGGGAAGAACAGAGAAAAAGTTTACAAAATTCAACCTCAAACAAGAAAAGATGGATATATTTTTACAGGAGATAAAAATGAAGCAAAAATTAAGTAAAACAAAAAATACTTTTTGTATCACACACAAGCTTTTAATGAGACTCTTGTTCTATAAATCTTAAAAGCCTCTCATTCTCAGGGTTGTTTTTTTTTTTTTTATGGTGGCCAGTTTTATGCCTCATCCTGTTCATATTACTTATCTTGTTTTGAAGTTAAAAAGCGTAAAAACCACACTGACTCAAAGTAAGAAGCAGCTTGAATAGATTGGCACCTGTGGTACCAACAATCTGAATCATAAGAAAACAATTTAATAAGAGAGGATTTTAGTAGCTTTTGGCATTCAGTATATCTCAGATGACAGTTCTGCGTCACTCGTTGTCAACTGATCATCCATTTGGAAAAAAAATGAAGGCAGTTTTTCAAATAATAAACTGAATATATTAAAAAAATATCTCACAGAATCACCTTTGTCATTCTTTTACTTGTTCTGTGTGTTTATGTGTATATATACATATATATTAATTCGAATTTATATGTTCTCTTTGCTGTTTTCCCCTCACTTTTTGAATGAATGAATGAATGAATGAATGAATGAATGAATGAATGAATGAAATGCTTCATTATTACTCTGAATTACATACATTGTTTTTTAAAACAGTGAGGTGGGATTCTGCATCTCAGTAGTACTGCATCCAAATACTTCTAACAGATCTAGACCCAGCTGCTCTCTGCTCTCCAAGATTCTACATCTCTTAGGTATCTACTTTGCACAAACATTTTTCCAGTTTGAAAAGCAGTGGTACCAATGGTCAATGTTTGACAAATATAGAGAGAGAAAGAACATTTAGTGACAATTTCATGCATCCATTTATTTTCAGGTGGCTAAAGTTTTCAGAAACACATAGCCCTGTATCCAGTTCTACAGCATGAATAGTTGAGAATAGATGATAGAAATCCACCTAAATGTGTCTTGTGTTTCAATACTTTACAGTCAAAGGGAAATATGGCCTATGTATATTTTCCAGATCTTTTTTACCAGATTTCCTAAGCTATTTTCAATTAGAGTGATCACTGTAATACAAGGACATTCAATGTATAGACTAAACATGAATGAGAAGACAGCCTTCTGTCACAGCAGCAGGTAAAATATTAATAAAACTTTGCCTGCTGTGAACTGTAAAATGTATCCTTGGGAAATTATCAGACTAACTTAAGGAACAAAGTACTCACACTTAGACCGAAACAATGGCTTTCTGTACAGAATAGTAAAAACTGCAATTTAGAGATAAGGAGAGCTTCATTTCCTAGTTAGTATTAATTCTGAAAGCTAACCAAACACTTCCTTGAGCATATTGGATACTCACCATGCAATAAAGTAGATTTGCAAAGGAACAAAACTAAACAGATTCAATGATTTTAAATATAGACATCTAAAAAATCCTCTATTCAGTAATTTTAAAACATCATTTAAAATGATGTAATCTGGGACACATTTTTACTGAAATAGATACATTTGATATGTATGTATCTACCTACTTATCTTCAAAGGTAAAGCTATGAAGGAATCTGAACATGATGTGTGCTATGTTGCTTACTGTAAGTTAACTTATATTTCATCCTGGTAGCAAAACTTTAGAAGTTTAAATATAAGCCAGAACAAAAATAAAACACATGTTGAATGTAAGTCCAAGTTCTCTTCAAACACAACTTTTATTGGTTTATGATTTTCTGTTTATTATTATGATATTAAAAATATTTAGATGAGGTAATAATGATATCTGTAAGGGAATGCACATATTTATGATTGATTTTGAAAACAGAAGCCCAAACCACACTGTGGTCTAGTTTAGAACTTCTAACAGTGAAAAAACAATGACTTGAAAGCAAATTTAACTTTGCAGATCCTGTAAGAAGCCTGATTTTGAAAGTAGAAAGCATGATGCAAATAACAATCTTTACAGAATAATTCATTTATCACAACCCATTGTTTCCATGAAAAACATCCTAGCACTAAGTACATCAAGGGGATACTATACTTATTTCAGTTTTTTTCTTAAAATGAAATATTTTCCTTTTTAGTTCTCTGATAAGACTCCTTCATTTCATTATCTGATAGTACAGAAACTAAGAAGAGAGGAATTAAAATTCTCTCCTTTCATGTAATGCAAAAAAAGTTTAAAAACATTCAAGGACACTAGATTAATTCATAGACGAAGCTACTGTACTAAACTATAATGCAAACTATAATATGCAAAAGTACAGTATTTGAACATGTTGTATCTTTATAGAGTGATAGGATAACAACAGCTGATTTTATAGTGACCTGTTTAACGAAAGGAAGTAAGAAAGTGAAATTGGTCGGTTCTATTTAGAAAAGAGAAAAACAAGTTTCCTGTTTTTACTCTGACCAGGACTCAGGAATAAGAAATAAGTAACTCTATA
>JANRMJ010000054.1:61168552-61186192 GCA_025584955.1 Alethe diademata
TTTAACACTGTCTAGCCTCTGTTCCAGGTAGGGCATCACTTCACATTAGAGAAAATAGTGCTTATATGCCTGTGAAGGAAAGAACTATAAGAAAAAAAAATCAAGCCAACAACAACAACCAAAAAAACCAAAAAACCACACAACCAAAAAAAAAACCAAAAAAACCCAAAAAAAACTGAATAAAAGAAAATTTTAAAAATCTAAAGAAGAAAAGAGTAAAATCAATTAGAAACCCAACAATGGAGTGGGCAACTTTAAGCAGCAAATCTCTTTCATAAACAACTAACCATCTCTTATCCAAACAACAGCATAACAAAGCATGAAACAAGTAAGAAAAGGACCCTTTTTTTTCAAATTATCATGTCACCTGGGAAATTATAAATTATAAGAATTCCTTACCCAAGTTTGGAGAGTACAAACTTCTAATGTATTTGACAATAATAAGCTGCAAAATACAGTTGGGAATGTCACCAGTGAGCTGGATGAAGGGGCAGAGTTACCCGCAGCAAGTAAATAAAAACTGCTTGTCACTTTAAAAACACAGCACAAACATAAATTTGACTGAGAGGAAAAGAAGTAATGTTTTTAAACTGTAAGAGGAAAGATTTAGACTCACTGTAAGGAAGAAATTTGATAAGGATGGTGAGATACTGGAAGTGGTTTCTCAGAGTGATGCCTTGTAAGGCTACCTAGTACAGAGTCTAGACAGTGTTAAAGGAATAAAGTAGGCATTTATTAAAAAGGCCTTCAAAGGATACACCTTGGGCAGTACAAGAGCCTGGCCGTAGCTCCACCCAAGATGAATGTCAGATCACGACTTTTCACACCTTTATAAGTTTTGGTCCATGTACATATTGGGGTCAATTGTCAATTACAGCTTCAGGTCATGAAGTCCCATCCTCCCAGATTGCTCTCTGTAGGCACACAGTTTGTGGTGATTGGGAATGGGGCTGTGCCTGGGCCTCATCTCTAATGGGCTACCACTGTGTAGGACAGGTGAACAATATTGAGGGTAAAGAAACATGGAACGCTGAGGTGTACTGACAAATCACAGAAGGGTAGAGAGAGCATACAAGTATAATGCATGTAAGAGGAGTGGTATAAAACATTGCACTGAAGAACAATAGTGTGCAAATGCTTGAAATCTTCTTCAGTCTCTGTTGTACCCCCTCTGTCAGCTCACTCTTCAACTCACTCTTGTCTATACTTTTCAGGCCTGAAGATGCAAAGGTGACCTCAGTTCTCAGACTGGAAAATAATTGTTCTGTCTAACTGCACTGTGAGGACAACTTGCTAACACTTTATATGAAGTTCAGAGTTATATACTAATGCAGTGAAGCATCTGGAAAACATGTAAGCTGAAACTTAAGGCATCAAGAGAAGCTGTTTAAGCTCCATCCCCGGAACTGCTGAAGATTGGATAGGGCTTTGGGCAATCTGTTTTACTGAAAGATTTCTCTGCCCATCATAGAACTTTTGGATTAGATGATCTTTAGAGATCCTTTCCATTCCAAACTATTGTATGATTCTATGAAATTTGTTTTCCAGGGGAAAAAATTGGTGAATAGGGGGGAAAAAAACAACAACAAACAGAAGGAAAATATCTTCTACTCTAAAAGCTGGTTTTTTAGTTATCATATAATTTAACATTATTTTCCCATACATTGTATTCTTTGAGCTAGCTCCAAGCAAAACAGTAGCTGAAGGAAATATCTTGGAAGTATCAGATAGTCACTGTGAGATAAATGACAGTATTTTCATTAAAGATGCAGTTCAATATTCTATTATATCCCATCATCTCCCAAATTTGCCTATATTTTTTCTCCAATCTTCCCCTAGATCTAAGCAAAATTATGTGGCGATTATGTGCTATGACTCACATAGATTAAGGTTTGGACCCAGTTCTTAACACAAAAAAAGAATTGTTAAATCTATAAGTCTATACGTTATTCACATTCAGATATCATATTCTATTTGCAGAAGTGTTCTGACTTGCATGATATATAAATATTTACAAGAAAAAGCACAAGTATTGAAATTAAAGGTAGCAAAGACATGGTCGTCTTTGAGAGTTTGCTTCTCAGATTCCAAATCTTACATAGTAGTCACAACAGATTTTTTGAGATTTAGGTCTAACTTTTCATATGTTTACTAGTCTTAAAGCGTTTTAGTTAAAACAAAGAAAAAAATCTAAACTTGCAATCGAACAGATGTTCAATACAGTAGTGAGCTATTTCATTATGGATGCAAGGTTGCTACATTGTTACTACAGTACTTCTGGGATTGTTGCTTCTGGCCTTGCTAAAGCAAAACCTCTGTTAGAAAACTTCCAGACTCTGAAGTGCATACCTGTGATATGCATAGAATTTCTATGACTCAGATAGATTAAAAAATTAGTACAAATGAGAAAATGGAATTGTTCAAAAATTATACAGGACATGGTACTGAACACCTAAATAAAACACAAAAGATACATAAACATTAACTGGATTACTTTTATGTTCAGAAGCATGAAATTTATCAAGGTTGTAATGGATAAAAATATATGTGGCCAAACTTGCACAAATGCTTGTAATAGTCATAAATTTTGCAAATATTATGTGCAACTTAAAAAATAGGATTTCTTAATTTCTCATTATTTTTAATGAATGCAACTTCATAGATAGACTTCATAAATATTTTCAATATAACTTGTTTACTGTTTTCATCTAAAGCAATTAAAGAAAATAAAACACTTTAACTTCACCAAATAAGCAAATTTTATGTGTGAAGTTATTATTGGACCAATAACTGAAATATTTAGCTCTTCTTGTTACAAAAACTGGTTTCATATATAACTTCGTTAAGCACAGGCCATTTAAAATGAAAATTTCCAAATAGCATGAAAGACACTAGCTGAACTTATTAGGAAGAAAAAAAAGATGTGGGGTAATTATCAACGTTTGTAAGACGAATTTCAGTCATTTTCACTGAAGCTTTTAATACTTCATGTGTCAGGGGAGGAAGGTCCACTGAATTACCACCGACATAATTTCTGTAGACTATAAATCCACATAGGTTTGGTCACATTAAAAATACTGGGATAAGCTTTTGAGTTTTTAGATAGTATTTACTTCAGGATTTGGAAACACCTGGATTATATGGAAATGGCAATCCTGAGACCTCCAATTAATTAAAAGACGATCAGTTAGGAGGTCAATCACATATTGTGCTTCTGAATAGGCTTCTCAGATGGAAAAGGAAAGGCCTAGGAGGAAAGTAACCTGAAAATGGAGGCATATCCATAGAGGGAAATGTCATGGAGTATTCAGGGACATTGTGATGCCTGAGACTGGTAACTTCAGCAGCTGAGCAGCGCACACCAATGTGGCTTTCCTTGTGTCTTTCCCAGACTAGCAATGATGTCTCTTGCAGAAGTGTGGAAGACCATGTAAGAGTGCCTTTGAGGGGAGAAGGGATTCCATTGGAAGCACCTCCACAAAACATATAGAAGTCCGACCTCTCATCTGCATGCAGATCTGTAAAGCGTTCTAGAATTCAGCAAATTTCTGCTCCAGAAAAACAAATCTCAATACAACGACCCAATGACTTTCTAGTCAAGGATCTCTAAGAGGACTGCGACAAATCCCATTAAGTTTTCAACCAGAATCTATACATTATCTTATTTGAAACAGTTTGCTCCTATCTTGTAATATAATATAAATATTATAATATAACTAATATACATATATTATAATATATAATATACTCTATATTATAATATATATAATATACAGTAATATAAACTGTAATCTTTTACCTGCTGATAGCACACTTGCTTGTCCCACTCTGACAAGGCAGAGACAGACAAAGTGTATTAATTTGAATGTGGCTGTTTTATTTTAAAATTACATGTTTCTATTTGACATTGTATCATGTCAGGGCCAAATAAGTGCCTTGACTGTGAAGTTTGTAATATGTATTTTCCTCTTGCAAGAACGTAAATCTGGAATAAAGCAATTGCCTTCATTGGAGACAACCAGTTTTAAAACAGAATTTCAGTGGCAGATTTGGAGTATTTAGGTTGGAGGGAACGCTGAACTAATTACTAGCAGTTGAAAGAATATGATTTCTTTTTCCTTTCCTGTAATAGTATCTAATCAGAATTTATTGTTATTTATGT
Source organism: Alethe diademata (assembly GCA_025584955.1). NCBI lineage: Eukaryota > Metazoa > Chordata > Aves > Passeriformes > Muscicapidae > Alethe > Alethe diademata. The sequence goes on from JANRMJ010000054.1 coordinate 61,172,715, forward strand.
TACAGTAGGATTTTTCCTTCAAAATATATGACGTTATTTCCTCCTTCTCACTTATCATTTCAGAGCTTAAACGGTGACAAAATATCCTATCCAAACAGTAAGAGGTTGGAGTGGGAATTTCTCATTAATTTCAGAGAGAAAAAAAACTATTTGCAGTTAATATAGTATAAACCACACTGTTTCCTGATTAATTTGTTGCTTTTCTATAAATATGTTTCCCTATAAATGTTACTGCATGTAAACAACTTAACACAGGACTTAACCATTAATCAAGCTGAAATTCTGCTACGTAGGCAGATATCTGATTCATAATGCAGAAGATACAACTGTCCCCCCTCACTAGATACTACATTTCCACTCACTAATGAAAACCACAGATGCAATATCTCATACTGAATAGCCACAAACGTATTTAAATCCACGATTTTAATTTGTCAGCAATATTCCACGTTGAATTTAGACTAAATTCCAAGTGCACTATGAAACTTAAATTAGATCAAACCAACCTACACTATTTTTTCCCCTCTTGGAAACCTGCTGGTAGGAAATTATATTCTTTGTATCTGACCCCAAGCATGACATGTTATATATTCCAATATACACCATTAAATACATTAATATGGAGAGCATGTTAGGATTAATCTTCTTCTTATATTTTCTACCATTCCTATTGGTACAATGCTATAATTTATATATCTTTGTTCATTCAAGAGAATAAATAACATTGTAAGCATTATGTACATTTTGTAACAGAAAGCTGAACATACAGACAAGTTGCACAGAAAGCTTGAAAATACTGACAGCTAGGGAATGTCTTACATTTAATTTTCCATTTATCTAATTGAAATGACATCTCAAACTTTTTGCATATAGCTGATACTGCTGTAATAAAAAAAGTTTTCTTGAAAATATGATTTTGCAGTCAGGGAAAGCATTTCCTTGATTTTAGTCCTGTCACATCATTTAAAAATAAAGATAACCTATTTCCATTTTCCCCTAAGATTGCATGAGGTTTAAATAAAGCTGTCATGACAGAAATGTAAAATGTGAAGAATAGTCTAAAAGATTACACAAAACTTTCACTTGTGCTGTGGCTCTGCCATCAAAGGCTATTTGTTCCAATTTTCATACTAGCAGATGATGCAGTGTATGCCACCACGAGTAGGGAAAACAACAAAATAGATATGAGAGTGTATGGGATAGGGAGAAGAATAATATAGTAGGACTGCTCTAAAATAAGCCCCAGCACAAGAAACCAACATATAAACAATTTAAATACAATAACCTCCCCCAATACTTTCTTTGCTAGCAGTCTCCAAATTAAAACAAGTAAAATTGCAATAAAAGGAGTATTTCTGTCATCACTAGGTAGCTGTCATCAGCCCTTTGAATTCATTTCTTTCAAAACAATTACCTTTCTAACCTGTGTTAGAATTTGGGAAATTGAAATGAAGGATGAATAACATCGCTGTGCCCATCTGGGAAATTTCGTTTTCAAGATGAACTGTCTCACCAAATAGCACCATTCCTGGTTGCACCAAAATGAAACATCCTCTCTTTTGTCCCACAAACCAGATGCTGCTGCTCCACAGGTCATGGCGTTGCTCTAAATTTGTGAGATATCTTCAAGCAGCCTATAACAAATATCCTTCATTTTGAGCCTGTTAAAGACAGAGATCATTCTCATGCCAAAGATATCCTCATCCCTATGGATCCAGCAACAACAGGCAGAGTTTTCCAGGACACTATTCAGGATCATGTGGTATCAGAGGTTTTAAGAGAGAACAGTTGCTTCCTGCAGTCTAAAGGGACATTGCACATGGTGCCATCTAGGACTTGATGAAGCATCTTGGCCATTGGCATCAGAGTGGTGGATCTGGTACCTCAGTTAAAGGAGATTTTTGTCTTCCTGGAGCAGTAGCTGTCCTGTCAAATGAACTCCATCTTTGGTATCTGAAGGGTGACATAAAAATATGTACAAATCAATATAAAACCAGATTTACTTGTTTTTCTAATATGCACATAACTAATATTAGTAGTTGACAATATATCTGTTGCAATTATAAAAGTGAAATTATGAAGTGTTCCCTTCGGCTAGGTTTAGGAGGGACTGTATGTTAAGGCAGTCTTTTAAACTATGCCTATCTTGCCTGTGAGTTGAAAAGTTTTAAGTTACAGGAATACTTAACCTGAAATGTTACATTATTAATTTCAGGTACTATATCATAATTGATGTTTCCAGGGATACAGGTTTTGGATATTCATTGCAAATTATACTGCTACTATTCTGTGAACTCTGTGAAAATTATCAGTATTAATTCCATGAATTTTATTTTTGCATTCCTTGATAAATATGTTATGATGCTGACACTATTCAATTTGCAAGCCAGTATTAGCTACCTTCTTCCAAATTGTGTTGCAATGACTCCTGCCAAGCAAGCATTTGAAATATTATCTCTTTTCCCTATTAAAACAGCATAAGCAAAGCTTTTGTAGGAGTTAACTCTGAGCTTCAAAGAATAAGCATGACCTCTCTACATGGTGCATGCCTAAACCTACTTCTACTACAAGGTTAAGCTGATGCTTTGTTGAGGCCATAAACTCCATGAAGTAGAAGAATGCAAAATTCATCTCTGCTAAAACAGAATTCGACCATCATATTTCAAAGGACGAAAATGAAAATATGTAGCACTTAAGTCAGTGACAACTACTTTTGAGATATTAAAAGAAAGGGAATACTGCACTGTTTCCCTTGCTTTTATGTATTTTTGTTTGGGTTGGTTATATAAAGAAAATTTTTACTAAATTGGAAAGTCAAAGTTACAAAGGACTCTAATTGATATTTATAATACAATATCGGGGGTATTGTAATACAATATTAGGGGTCTACATTCTACAAAGATATCTCTTGGCATTCTTACATGTTCTCTATTTTGCCATACTTTTCAGGTCACTAACCAAATAATTGATAAAAGTGGGTGGTTTTTTCCTAACTTGTTTTGATACCACCTAACAGGTTGCAGACATTATTGTAATGGAAATACTTTTAGAACTGTGATATAACTGACACTTTTAGCAAAGGGCTCATATGATAATAATATCAACTCTTCTCTTGAATTTATAAAAAAGAAAAATGGTAAACTAAAACCTAAATTAACAATGTGATAGTCTCAGATGTAATAATAATGTTTAATATGTCCCTTGCAAAGGGATGTCATGCTTATTTCCTGTGTTGTATGATTCTTGTCTAGCCCAAAAATTCCTGAAATGATCATGGGAATACTAAATAACATCGTTATCCATCAGTACTTTAATTTTATAAGCATTAGTAACAAGTAAAATCAGCTTAGAAATATGATTTATTCAGCAGGGACACTACTAAGGAGAGTAAAAATATTACTGTGAGTGAGAGGTTTTATAAAATGGTTTTTCATTGAACACCAATCTCATTACAACTTTTGAAGTTCAGAAAAAAATGACATATTTTGCAGCAGAACGATAAAAATTTCCTTCAGGATGCATCTCAAACTGAGAAAAAGAAAATATGTGTGGCTAGATTTCCCTTGTGCTATTAAGAAAACCTAAAACCCAGAAAAACCCTGCTGTTATTTTTTTGTTGTTTGTCTGTTTGTTTTAAAATGGCATTAAGGAAAAAATAATTACAAGCACAAGAAGTGCAATGCCGTCAGTAGATTTAAGGGAGGTTGCTTGGCTTGCACCAAATCTAAAAATAATCATAATTAGTGTGTTTAGTGCTAACAATGAGAACCACATTCTTTAAATTGGATAATATATAGTTAAGTATATTTATATTTTGATATCTAAACCAGGATTTACTGTTATAATTATCTCCCTGGCAAGAAAAACTTGCAAGAAATACTGAAAGCAAGAAACCCTAAGAAACTTCAGCTGAAATTGCGGCTGAAACACATCCATAGGAAAAATAAACACCCTATCTTCACATCACACACAGTGTCCAAACAAGTACACTTTTCTTATTTTCCACAGGTAGACAGATAGATTTTTCTCATTAGAATTCTTAAGTTTGGTGGGGGTGGGGGGGGAGGTTATATCTCTGAACCAAGAAAAGTAGACATTAAGCAGAAGAGTGACTAGACTAGACATCAGAGCAGTCTCTCTGTTTATTACATTATTTTTAATAAAACTTTGTAGTATCTATAGAGTTTCTGGTATCATCTTCTACTAGATTTCACAGTACAAAGTGTGTCTGCTGCTTTTGTTAAACAGATTAAACAGAGGTTACTAAAAATAAAACTTTTGTGGAAGTTAATATCTATTTCTGACATTGTACTGAATAATTACAACCTAAATTAGTCTTGATTATCCTTCAGTGTATAAATTAAAAAATTGTCCTGTCAAAAGACTACTTGTAAAATTTAAGGTAACACTTCCAGTTCCTTTATTGAGCTCTATATCACTGAGTGAGAAGTGGCTGTGTGTGTATGTATAAACAGTGTTTATATCACTGATAAAATGTATACATATTGATTTAACTGATAAAATACAGATGGAAACATTTGCCTTCTACCAAAAATTCTTTTATAGATAGAGTCTGGGAGCCTATGTAAAAGAATATTACTCATTCACTACCCACAAATGCTAGATATATTTACAGTTTGAGCATGAGATTAACTACTGCAGCATTTATGCTTAATAGCAGTCATTAAATTTAAGTCTTTTAAATGTAGAAAATCACAGAACCAGTATCGGCTTTAACCAAACAAGAAATCTTTTTCATCCAGACTGTCTTCACAGATGGAGAGTTTGCATCTACTTTAATGTTTTTAGTACTGGCAGATAAGAAACGCATAAGAATTAGATGCCAACTCAACTAAAATCTAAAATTTCAACACTAGGAGTTTTAAGTGCTTTTCAGCTCCAAATCATGAACAAATAAATCTCCTTCCTAAGTGCAGGAGTCTACATTAGAGAAAGATGTCTTTTACTGTAGTCAGTTGATGTCTTCAGAAGAATTCACGAAGTTAGATACTCTTCAGAAGCCTTCCTTCCTTCTTCTTACTAACTAGCATTTCTTAGTAGTTAATATAGTTCAACTATATGAATACTTAGCTCCTAAGCTTCCTGTGACTTTAATTATACAGAATATACAGAAAATAAGCAGTGGGAAATGAGATCTGAGTTGATCATGTTCACTCATTTATTTCTTCATTGCCATGAAATTAAAAGGAAGTGATATTTTCAAAGTATAAAAATTGTCTTCACTTAAATTTTTGACTGACTTTCCTTCAACTGGAATTCATTAGACTAAAATGATGCTGCAAGTCTGTTTAAAATGTATTTGGTTTCAGCAGATGAATTTCTGAAATGTGAGAAAATAGACAAATTATGTATTGTCTTTCAAATATCTTTTTCAGGACACATTTGTGCTATTTAGATTTTTAAAAAAGATCAAAGGTTGTTTATTGAAACCCTATATTTTCCATCAGTATTTTCCAAATTCCTTTTTTTGTTTTTGTGAATTCTGAAAACTAATGCAATACGTGTTGAATTTCTTGTCTTTTTCTTCTCTTTCCTTCATGTGTCGTATTCAGCACCCATTTTTTCTGTGATTCTTCATCATTACTTTTTGACCATTTACCATTTGGAAATGATGCAGGACATATTCTAATCAGGTCTCAAAACAAGTACAGAATGTGAACATAAAATATGCGAAGGAGCAACATGTGAAACATCTTTATTTCATTTATTCCAGGATAAATATATTGACTTTCCAATCAAAACTCCACAATAAGAAAATAATTTTTAAACTTCCTTAGTTTCCAATTGAAATAATTAAAAAATCTCACAGTGACTGTGACAGACATCTCCTGGATGAATTTTACACTTCCTTAAAAGCAGGCAGCTGACTATTTTGTGCTGTTGACTGAGTACTGTCTTGTGACTGTGTCCATTTAAAGCACGCATTTTGAGCCACGCTAATGTTCAACTGCATGAATGTAAATACATAGAAATACTACCTCAGGAGCAATTTCAACTATTAGTCCAAGTGAGAGTTAAACATAGGGTATTTGGATGTGCAGTACTGCAAGCCTAATTAAACAGAAAATTGCCAATGAAGCTTTAAAACTAGTCCTATTGCACATACAAAATAATTGCGTACGCAATTTGGCATTGTCTTGCATTGTGCTTCACAGATTTATTTTTAAATAACAGCTCGCTTCTTATGGCACTGCTTTTCTCTGAGAAAATTGCTAAACATTCAGGCTTCATTTGTTTTTGTGTATTTGGATTTATGTTTTTTTTTCTTTTCAATTCTTTTGTGGGAGTAATTTTCTTTACAGTTAAGAAAAAAGTATCAGGGAAAATTTTGCTAAATATCTTTTATGTGTTCATTTTCATCAGTAATATTATGACAATCTTCAAAAATCCATGTATTTAGATAGATCTTAACAATTCGTCCCTAGATTAAAAAAAAAAAAAGTAGAAAACAGCAACAAACTACAGCAAAACAACTAAAAATTGAATCCATCTTTTTTCTGAATAGATATTTTGCTTCCATCAGAACACAAATGAAAAGCCATGGGAGCAAGGGAAAACAGAAAACATTTCAGATCACTAGGAAAAAAATATAGTATCATCATTGGAGCAGTGTGAGCTCCTCTTGACAACAAAGGCTTTAGTTCAAAAGCAGCAGTGAGTAACCTGGAGAAAGAAGCTTCAAAATGTATCTTTTTTGTGCTGGTACTGTGACAAACCAACTTATCAAGAGGAATGCACCAAACATTCTATTTTGCCGTGGTCAATGCCTAATCACCATGTAATATGCATAGAGTTGGTAGACTAGGCATCATCTCCCCAGAATTGATCTTCAGTGGAAATTCACCATTGCCCAAGCTTGCCTTTTATCCATACCAACAACAATCACTGCTTCAAATTCTGTTTTAATATTTTAATTTGAACACAGATCTTCAGATCCTGTAGGCAATGCAAGTGAAAACAGCAACTGAGAATTCTTCACCCCTCCTTCTCTCCTCCGTGGCATTAACGGCACTGATGTCGATGTCATATCGCACAGATGGGACTGCATGTCTATTCAGCCTTTCCAGTTAGATCAGGACTGTGTCTATTCCAGGTTCTGTATTCTGAAAAACAAAGATTTTTTTGGTTCTGCCTCTAGAGCTCTTGTTTAAACATGAACAAATTAATCAACTACCTGCTTAGGTAGGAAATGTTCCATTCAAAGTTGCCACTGACAAATGTGTTTCAGGAAGCGTGGTTGTAGTTTGGGTTACTTTTCATTCCTTGCTGCTTTCAGAAAAGGAAGACAGGGTGAATTAATTTGGGACAGAATAGATGGGAGAGATGAGATGGAGCTAATTTAGAAGCTGTGTAAAATTATTTCTCTCTTTTCCTTATGCCACTTATGACAGCAAAGCAAATGCATACGCATAGTAATTCTGCTGGCATCAATGGAGTTATTCTATGGAATAATTTGACCTTCAAATTCTACTTTTGCATTACTTTACACCCTTTTGAAGTCACAGATACATGCTCTGAATGAACATATATATTTGGTTTATATCTACTTCTCATGTAGGTTGAATTAGCTTATTAAGTGGGGAACCTTAATGTAGGGTGTCTGCACCACCTCAAATCACCACTCCCTCCACTCCCTCAAAGTTGCATCAAAGTTAATTCTCTTTAAAATATTGTAACTGTTTCTTTCACAAGACTTCATTTGAGATTTAGAAAGTGCACTGCAAAGGTCTCTGTTTTCATGTGATTGATGTAATTTTTATTAAAAATGCAGGTTTCAAATATAGATGCAGATTTTTTTTATTTATCTATGTATAAATGTAACATTTCATCTGGATTTTATTTTTTAAACACAAATTAAGTTGGAAAAGCTTCTGGAAGCCATGTAGGACACTTCTTTCTTTTGAAACACTGCTAGACATCTGATCTCCACTTGAATCTTGTGGCACCACTGCTAGCATGCCCGAAAGAATCCATCTAGCCTTTCATCTGAACAGCCAGTGGCCTCCCAGTTCATCTGCCACACCCTACACAACCTCCAGCAGCTGTAGCAGTAAGGCCAGGATCTCTCCAGGGTCCTGGTTGCCTCCCCTACTTCCATGCTGGTGTATCCGGTCAGCTCCAGAGCATCCTGAATGGTACTGAATGTTAATGTTCAGGCAGCCTGAAGAAGTGTAAGTTACTAAAGAAATTATACAGGAGAAGCATGCAGCTCAGGGTGTGAAATTCTAGTATTTTTTGAGTAGGGAACACTGCTTGGTGACATCTTCCTGTTTAAACCACTTATATTTATTTAGACCACATTGAAAATACAGTATTCTAAACTTGACGGAGTTTTAAATATTTGGCATTTTTCTTTTTCTGTGTCCCATCAAAGTGTTTCTCCATTTGATCTTTTGAAGGTGATTCCATTTAGTATGATTAAAGATCCTCTGGCATGTGCTGATACGGTGAACACCATTTGTTTGCCTATTTGTAGTTATTTAGCTATTTAAGTAGTTATTTAAGATATTCTGAGGTATCCTGGTATTCTATTTGACTGTCAGCTTCCTCTCTCTGGGTTATAAGACTCAGGTCTTTGTCTTTCATATATTTAGGAGTGTATTGACCACATTTTTTGTGACTTCCTTGTATATAAGAACATCCAGAACCATGTGCTTTTGAAATCTACTTGTCTTCTGAAAATTTTTTTTTCCTTTTGGCTGAGATTACATCATTATCTCCTAACTTACTGATATTTTGTGCATGATTACAACTCTATTATCAAGAACCCAGATGTGCAGACTCCCAATAAAAGTTGATAGCTAGAAAAGAAATGCTATAGAACATCAAATCAGTATTTGATTTTTGCATTTCACACACACACTTTTCTTGACTTAAGTCTCCTATGTGGTAATATTTACCTTACGTGGTAAATAAGTGCTGCATTACTTGCTTGTGTACAAACTGTTCTGATATCCAGACACATAAGGATCTCTATGGCATTCCCAAATAATGAAAATCTATCCAAACTCTTTAGAATATGTATGGCAGACTGGCATTTCAGAGATTGGGTAATTTTGTTGAAGTTTATCACTGTGATCCACTTAATCTTAATATTAATTTTTGGACTGCAAGTTGCAAAAACAAAACAAGAACTTAGCAGTTTGTTTAAGAGCTTTAGATTATTGGGATTTTCCATTTATAAGTAAAGAATTTTCAATGTAAAAGACTTTATAAATATCCTAGCTCTCAGAAAATTTTATTTCTTAATTTTTCTCCAAAATAATATGTTGAGGAATTAAAATTAGCATAGTAGAAAAATGAGTACTTGTCAAAAATCCTGAGTATAACTCATGTCTTATTCATTCAGAAAGAGCAAGAATAAATGCATTATGCAATCTGTAGTAATAGATATTTACACTTCTTGCTTATACTAAAGTTATATTATCAGGCATTCTTCCTTCTGGAAAAAGAGATTCTATGTCTGCTCTAAACATTAGTGTTGAATACTTTGAAATTCTGGATACAAATGATTTCTTGTCAGTTAGTGACCCTGCTTTCAGTACAGTGGAATACAAAGCTATTTTACAGGAGGAATATAAAGATTTTCAAAACCTATAAATGTATGCTGTGTATGTAATTTTAAATTCCTGTCCTTTGTAAAATGAAGAAAAATGCAACTGAATAAATATCTATCACCTGAGAAGAGAAATGTTGTTGTGCAGATCTATTTTTAAGCAATGAATTCACTGCATTCACAGAACTACACAATATTATATCTTTGTGCTACTATACAGCAATTATGAGCAGGATAAACTATTTTTGCACAATACTATTTTTATCAGAAACTGTCAGAAACTGCATCTCTTATACCTTGAATTTATATTCATAACCTGGCATTCTTCTAGATTTAATTCCTTCCTAATCCAATATCAAAATACAAAAAAAAAGGTCTTAATATTTCGACTTAACTTCTGTAATAATTGGATTTTACAGTTTATGTAGCTCACCCATGATTATTATGAAATAAAATAATCCCAAACTCTTCATAAAAATTATTGTCTAACATTTAGGCTTGCATGAAGTGTGTTCAGATGTTCATTAATTAGTTAGATGTCTGTCTGTATTTCAGTCATAATTTCAGACACATGAATTGTTCTTGGGAATGGGAGCACCAGCAGACCAGGACCCCTGTCCAGTGCAGACAGAAAATGAAGACAAGTCAGATCCTGATGGCCTTGCAGATTTTATCAAGTTGTATTACTTTTATTACCTTTAAGATCATTGTCCAGAGACAAATTGATCCTTATATATTTTGTGCTATAGAAGAATTTTACTGCACATGCATTGAAGTTTAATACATTTTCCTTCTTAAGACTCTTGTTATTAGATGCTAGGTTGATGAAGTTGAGTATAGTAACAATTTGAAGTGGAAAGCAGATTCATATTATTCTACACTACTTCACTTGCAGCTGTACAGGTTCAGAGTACGAGAGCCACTATTTGTACATACACGTCTCTTCCATTGTAGTACCGATTTAAACTGCAGTCCCTTGTGCAGTGTGATTAACAGGCAAAATCCTGTGCTTACATCACACATTTTTATGGGGTTGAGCAGGAGACAATTGACACAATGAGGACAGTACTACAAAACAAATTTTAGCTGCTAAAATGAGTGATAGCTGACAAGGACTACCAGTAAAGGATTTGATAGGTCAAAGAAAATATCAGAAGCCAAAGAGAGAACATGATGTAAAGGAAATGGTTGATAAAAGACACATTCTGGCGTTACAGAGAGACTAAAGAAGAATAGAGGAAGATAAAGGCATTTGTTGTTTCTGCTTCTGATAGCAGCAGAAACAGGAAAGTGAATCTGTCAGTACAGCATTTTCAGGAAAAAAAATAAAAAATACAACCATGCTGGCAGAAGTCAGACTAAGTTTGTTATGTTAAGACATTTTAGAGGAGACTGTCACTGAGATTTTCAATATGCTCTTCTGCCTTACAGGCCTGAGATAACGTCTTTTAACATATTCAAACTTTGGCAGGTTTTACAAACCAAAAGGATCTTGTGGAACTTTAGAATATTACCTGTCTCTGCTTGAATGCTCTTCTTTCCATAGGTTTTGTAACTCTATGTTGATTCCATGTCTGCAACTCAAGATTAATTCACATGGCAAATCAAGGGAACAATTTGGGTAGTGTCATGCAGTCATATGTCTTGTAGCACCATTTAAATTACTAAAATGTATGCAACACCTGCATTAGGCTGGAATATATGATAGAGGACCTTCAGGAGAATTGGGAAATCTGTGGCTGGCAGGCATCAGCCACAGGTTAATATGCAATGTCTAAGATGCCACCATGTTCAGACACTAGAACTACACACCTTTCTTCACTTTTTTAGTAAGCATCATGTAGGTAACAGATGTAAGCCTCAGTTGCTCCCTAAAATTTCCCACAAGATTAGATTTTCTATCCCTGCAAATAGTGACTCTGCTAGGATAGCTCTCTGTGTATTGCATGCACAAGCAGAACCAGAAGATAAGCATGCCACAGTATAGTACTAAGACCATAAGTTACCTGCCAGCAGGGTGTTTGTTTTTTGTCTGCAAGGACCTCATAGGAAAAAAAAAAATCTCACTTTAGAAAGCTGTTTGGATTTCAGCTCTAAAGCCTCTAAGGCAACTTTTCAGACAGGCACAACGTACCATTGATGGCATGATTTATCTCATTGCATTGTAATTTAGAGGTGATAGCACTGAAGTTATTAAGGTCACACACATCCAAGCCAGTGGGAGAAGGGAAAGTAAAGAGATCTAATGTATTATGGAAAAACAGCATTTCTCCTGGAATTGCTGTTCCTGCTTTCCAGGTTACGTACTTTGCAACAAATTGTACATGCTTCAAGATTTCAGCAAACTCTGCATGTATTATCATGTACTCCCTTTGTTAACATATTACTAAAAAACTATTTTGCATGTTCAGGACTACACTGAGCAGGTGGTATGTTTTGGTTTTTTTTTTGCTCCAAGCATTTTATATCATCTAGATAATGTTGTCATTTGATCTGGATAATCACATGAAGTCTATTCTGCTCCAGTTACTAATGCTGCCATTTTGATATCTCCTTCTTAAAACACTAGTTTTCCCAAGAAAGTTACAGTAACTCGTTTGAAGACTGAATTTTACTGAAAAATTTAGAGTAACAAAAAGAACACAAATAAAATAAAAGAAGCCTGTCAAGGGGTTTTCTATCTATCCTAGATGCATTTAGGATATAAATTGCCTTCTAGAGGTGCAATATTTGCTCTAACTTAAAGCAGGAAAAATATAAAAATTAACACCTGGTCCTCAGTTAATCATGAGAGAAATCTCTTTAACAGCAGAATTTCTATGTGAAAGAGTAAAGGAAATAAATCTTCACTAGACTACTACACTATTCCTTTTTATATGCTTTTGCTTAGCTATGACTACTATTCACAAAGAAGCTTAGCCACAGAAGGGAATTTACAAACCTGGATCATTCACTTTGAATTCCTGTAAAATACAAGGAATGATTTTGATGCTATTATTGGGACACACAGAGTCTATCTTGATGAGTTTGAAACTAAAACAAAGAATATGTTAAAAACCTATCCTCAAATTAACATCAGGGTAACTGTCTGGGTTGCATGTGTGCTGGCAAACTAAGCTAATACCTAGACAAACTGGAACAGAACAGCATATACCGATGGTCCTAAACTCTGAATTTACAAAACAACCCATGATGAAGTTGCTCTGTGGCTCATGCCTAGTTGTAAATTTGCCCATGATCAAAATCCATGGTAAAGGCCCTTTTAAGAGCACAACTGGATAGATGGTTAAATTTCAGCCTGAGAAGATTCTCTGACACTGTTTAACTCACAAGTACAGAAATATCTTAGTTGCTAAAATACTAAATTTCAGTGCTTTTCATTTCAATACCAGATAATTGTGAACAGAGTCTCAAGTCCTGTAACAGTGAAGCCCATTCTGAAAATAGATCCTCAGCCCACTGTTTCAGTTTGTCAGGAACTCTTAGAGCCTTCCTCTCCTCCAGCAGATCAACACTCCCACCTAAACGTGGTGTCATCTTTGAACTTACTGAGGATGCATTTAAATCCCGTTGTCTAAGTCATCGATAAAGTTGTTAGTACTGTCCCTAATACTGAGCCCTGGGGAACACCACTAGTGACCAGCCACCAACCACTCTCTGGGCCCAGTCAGCCAGCCAGAATTGTGCCAAGCAAAGAGTGTACCCATCCAAGCAATGTGCAGCCAGCATCTCCAGGACAATGCTGTGAGAGACAGTGTCACATACTTCGCGTTAGACAGCACGCACAGCCTTTCCCTTATCTACTGAGCATGTCACTTTGTCATAGAAGCAGAATTTAATACTACTTTCCCCCATAATTTAATTGAGCTATGCATGAATTGAAAGGGGGAGGGGGAGGGGG
>JANRMJ010000054.1:61193206-61215218 GCA_025584955.1 Alethe diademata
TTCCTCCCTTCCTCCCTTCCTCCCTTCCTCCCTTCCTCCCTTCCTCCCTTCCTCTCTCCCTTCCTTCCTTCTTCCCTTCCTTCCTTTTGATTTTCTTTGTTCAGTTGGTGTGTTTTGTTGGGCTTTTTTTCCTGAATATGATTGGCTTTCTGCTACAAAAGAATCATGTTTATGACCTTAAACCAAAAGTAAGAAAGACTGATAAGTTAATTCTTGACACTTTCCCACAAAGACCAGACCATCTGGACACTCTGTGTTTGTAACAGGTGCTTCTGGGACTTAGAGCCTAATTCTGGCCCAGATTCTGTTCTGTATGGGTGACTCCATTACTGTGTGGAACTGCACATTGCATTAATTGAAGGGACTCAGAAAGGCCAAGTAAAGTAATTAGTCAGTTGGTCATGCAGAAAAGAGACTAGTGGCTTAGTGCCACTGAATGTTGAATGCACAGATGTACAGCACTATCAGCTTTTGGTCTCTGCGGTACTCCACTAATCTCCGGCAGGTAGAGCAAAGATCTGTCTTAGTCTAGGTCTTCAGTCTCCTGGAAGCAACCACATAAATTTCATATCCACTTGGGAGAGAAAATCATGAGTTTGAATGACCTAAAAAAGAAGCTACATCAGCATAAAATTGTCAAAATGGTAAAAGTGTCAGATGGGCCAAATATGGCAGTTAGGATTTTAGGTTCCAGTCTGAGTTTTCAGGTTTATCCAGCAGCAAATGACATATGCAATATAAGCTGTAAAATGGCTGTGATTTTGATTTTATAAGCCTATTTTTTGAACTATGATGTTTTGACTTGTACTTGACGTTTTTTGTAAGCCTAGCTATTTTGGGGTCAGTGTTTGATCAGAATTGTTAGCTAGTGTCATCTGGAAAGTTAAGAAAATATCTGCTCTGCTACCCATTTCCACTGAGCAGTGGAGCTAAATGAGGGCAGTGAGGGTATTCAAAAAGGTTGTGAGAGTGGTTTATGGGTCAGTTTTTGCATAGTTTATAGCAGGAACTCAAATCCTTTTTCTGTATCTTTCACAGATGCTGTGTGTGAGCTGTTTTGCTGTACATCCATTCAGAGTGGGTGTCATAAAAAAAGTTTGGATTGTTGCATTTCACTGCAATGTAAAATTTCTAGACTAAACCTTTATTTTAAAAAGTGTATTTTTTGCTTTCTGATCAGAACAACCAAATTTAAAAACTGGTAAACTGAAATCACAGTTTGCCTAGGCCACTATTTACACTGTTATGTTAGGTTTTACACACATTGTCATGTTGAAGTAATTCTCGGCAGCATGCATTGCAATGATATACTCTCACTGCCTTCAGTCATAGAGTTCACTACAAAAGTTACTTACAATAGTAAGATGGAGTATTGGAAATATTAAAAGAATGGCTTTTAATCTCTACTTTAGTCATCTTAGAACTCTGTATTTACATTCTCTATATTTGCCATGCACTTTGATAACCAAATAGCAGTGTGATCAACTCCCTCAAGGGCAGAGGAGCCCTGCAGAGAAATCTCAACAAAATTAGAGAGACAGGCAAATACCAACTGTACGAGGTCCCAGAAGGGAAAGTGCTGGGTTCCTCACCTTTGATGGGGCAGCGCAGTTTGTGTGAATAGACTGGGGAATGAGAGGGTGGAGGGCAGCACTGCAGAACGTGACTGGGGTGTCCTGGTTGATGGCAAGTTGAACGTGAGTCAGCAGTGCCCGGGCAGCCAGGAGGGCCGCCTGTGTGCTGGGGTGCATCAGGCACAGCATCACCACCCAGGCAAGGGAGGGGATTGTCCTGCTCTGCTCTGAGCTGGAGCAGCCTCACCTTGAGTATTGTGTGCAGTTTTTAGGTGCCACAATAGAAGAAATTTTGTTATTAAAGAGCATTGAGAGGAGGGCCATGAGGATAGTGAAAAGTCTAGAGGGGAAGCCTTATGAGAAGTGGATGAGGTCACTTGGTTTGTTCATCCTGGAGGAGGCTGAGGGGAGATCTCCATGAGTCATTCCACATCTACATGATGGGAAGTGTAGGGGCAGGTACCAGTCTCTTCACTGATGTGGCCAGTGACAGGACTCAAGAAAACATCATGATTCTGAGTTAGGATCAGTTTACATTCATTTCTAGTGGAGTTTTCTAGAGTTCATAAAATTCCCTCTTTCACAAGCCTCAGATTATCCTTTCTTTTACTATGTATATTGCGGAGGAAATATGGCCTTAGTCTTTGTCACTTGTTGAAGCTGACAGTTTTTTCCTACTACTTATATTCCTAAATTATAAAAGGAGGGAGCCTACATGTTAAAATAACCAGTATTACTTTAAACTTTACATTTTAGCATGGAAACAACTACAAGAGCTACCAATTTATGTGAACTACCTCTTTTTAATCACTATGACATTTTTAAAGAAGCTGAAAAGAATAAACTGAATTATAATATTCAGACATGTCTTGGTGATAAGCATGGAAGAAATAAGATTTTAATAGTCTTGAGGAGTTAAAGTGAGGTAAAAAGCCTGGGAAAGATATATGAACCCAAGCTACTAATCTTGTTTGATATTATAGGTTTCTGTATTACTCATCTGCATTGCCTATTTAATTTGTGTGAGCAGGCAGGGGAATCAAATATCCTGGAGAAAAGGATTCGGAGAGTTGATCATCCTGTAAAGTTTTCAGTGGGAATTGTATATATTCATCTTCTGGGATTACTGAGCATTTTACATGCCATATTTCAGTCCCCTACCTAATTAACATACAGAACTGAGCTGAGAGACAGTACAAAGAGATGATGTGATGTGTGTAGTGATTTAAACAGAATTGCTAAATCTCATTGTAAGCTCACTGGACTTTTTTTAATATCCTGAGCACATAGTGCATGATTAAAAAAGCCCCACATATCAGTCACTTTGATCGGAAAACAAATATTGGAAACAGGTTTATACTTTATTTGGAATATAGTATTCCTTATTCCTCTGCCCCTCAAAATTCATAAGGAGTAGACAAGTTACCAGTGTAATCTAAGATGTTCATGTGTCTGAAGTAATTCATCCTCTTTTCAAACAAAGCAAAGTGATTGTCAGAAAATACATGGATCTTGTTTGAGTTGGAAAAAGAGAATGTTGCCTGGGAGGCAATAAAGATTGCAGACACCCTACCATTATGGTCTTTTATTATTTAATTATCAATTTTCATGTGCACTTCCAAAATATACTCAAATATTTGGAATTATGAATATTAATCCTAGTCTGAATTTGAATAATATAGAGATCATACATGGTTTCATCTATGGAATTTCTTATAATTTAAAAATAACTCCAAAAACCCCAAATCTGTGCCAAGGTAGCTAGGAGCAAAGGCTCTTTTTCAGAGTCTATGCAAGAAAATATTTCATGGCAGCCATCAATACCATTGGCAAAAAATAAATCTAGCCAGATGGAAAATGATGTTTTGAATTAACATAATGGATGGAGAAATATTAAAAAAATATTGATAGAAATAAAGATTGACTTGCTAGAGAACACTAGCCATACAAACCATCATGATTTACTTCAGATGGACATAACTTATTTGATCACCACAGCTACTTGATTCTGTGTCACTGTTGCTGTGCTATTTGAAAATACATCATTGAGGATAGCCTCACTGACAGATCTGCCATGAGCTGCCAGATGGCAAACTGATTCAAGGAAAACACAACTGTAACTACTGCATGATTTCCTTAATTTATTACAATTTTTCTGCTGGATACTCCACAGATATAATATAGTTTCTCTGAACAGCTGGTATATGTGTTTGTATTTAACTGTATGTATAAATTATATGACTGAGCAGTATGTTAGTTAAGTTTTTAGTCTTTCTGGGCAAACACCAAGCATATATTCAAAACATGCTTGATTTTACAATATTGTCCTTTATATTGAAATTAAACTTATAAAAATCCTACTTAGTCTGTACATTTACTCCAATCTAAACAATACAATATTGTTGCAGCAGGATAGAATAAGGAATAAACAACAATAAAAAGTGTTTAATGCTACCTTACCTCAGTTATAATCAAATTATATAATGAGAAAGATTGACATAGTTTTTAAACTCTAAAGGGAATATAAAAAGGAAATAGTATCATTAAGTTAACCTTGTGAAATTTAATCTGCTGAATATATTTCAGCACATGTAAAAATATATAGTGCTTGACAAATGTCAGTATTAATTTACAATTTATTTTATTTTTTATTTAGTACTATATTTATTTATTTACTTACTTATTTGTTATTTGTGGACACTTAACCTCTATTCTCTGTTCCATGACTACTTCGTATGGAAGGTGGAAGCACCTGAACCATAACACAGCCCCTGAGTGGAGCAGCTAGGTGAGAAAGTGTCTGACTCAGAGGATAAATATTCTTTGAGGAAAATCAGTAATTTATCACTGATGCTTCTACTTCTATTTGCCATCTCCTGTCACGTGGCATGATTTAACCAAACTGGAAGGAGAATCTGGTCTTTCAAGAAGAGAATCAAAATCTTCGGCAAAAGAAAAAAGTTTTCATATTGAGAACAAGGCCTACTATCAGGAGAATCAATGTCCACAGACAGAACAAAGTCCTTTGGGAACAGAATAGCATCCTTCAAGAGTAGCATAGGGAGTCTTCAGGGGAAACAAAGAACCTTGAGAAACAGTAAAAGGCTTGCCAACAAAATAAAGCCCTCAGAGAAGAGATTAAGGCTCTCAGAGGATAAGAATGAGCATTTGCATTAAAGGGAAAAGCTCTTCAGCATGAGATTTTAGCTTTATGAGGAAAACACAAAGCCTTCAAGGACCAGCTTAAAGCTCTTCAAGAGGACAACAAAGCCATTCGGGTAGAGGGAAAAACTCTTTGTGAAGAAAAAAATTCCCTCAGTGAGGAGAAATTTTCTCTGCAAGAAGGGAATATGGCCCTTCAAATATGAAAGAGTCCCTAAGAGGTTAGGAGAAAGCTCTCCAAGAAGAGCACAAAGACCTTCATGAATGGAATAAGATACTTCTAGAGAAGGAACATAGTAATATAAGTAAAGAACCAGGTGCTTAGGGAGATTTTACAGTAAGAGTGAAGAGTTTAGAAAAATAGTAATTTTCGTTGTTGGCCAAATATTGGCAATGGATAAAAAATAGGCATCAAGCAGCCTGTGAGACTTAGTGCAGAGGTCTAGCAGAAGTGCTGAGGCATGGATGTTGGTATTTCAGATCCCTGAAGCCCAGTAAATTAGTGCTGCAATACATAATGTATATCTGTAGATGTCTGCTTTCTTGAGGTACTGAATATCACAAAAACAAATTTCTTATTTTAGTATTTCCAAGGTTAGATTAACACTTTTTACCACAGAATACTGGGGGATATTAATAGAAAATGAATTCTGATGTAATGAACATGAAAGTCATATGCAAGTGAGACTGTGACAGACTTTCATTTTTTTATATCTAGATTAACCAGTAAAATAATATTTCTGAAAATAACTGGTATGAAATACTTCTAGAATATGCTAACAAATTCTTTATCTCAGAGATTTTCCTTCAAAGATCCAGCTTTAATTTGAACTTGGAGGAAAATAATTCAGTATATTTGAACTACTAAAAAAAATATATTATGAAACAAGCTTGAGCACTGTCTTCCTGTACAGTCCACCACGCTTCTTTTCTCTGTTTCTTTGTGCAATTTCAAAGTTAACAGGTATGCATAATTACTGCCAAAAACAATACTTAGAGGAGCCGGTGTTTTTCTTTAATTGTATACTTTCGTCAAATGTCAGCCTTGTAAGCTTTCTACCCTTTGACACCTGTACATTAATTTCTACCCCATTTCAGTACCCATAAAAAAAGTTGCGCTACCATATGATAAAAACACTGCCTTTGTGTTGTGCAAAAATATTATTTCAATATTTTGAAACCAAAAAACCACACCAGAATAAAACCAACACGTTGAGACTATCTGGTGTGCATTTAGGAATCCGGGCCAAGAACTCATTGTGTGGATGTGACCAGTCTGCTTTTGATAAGTCTAACCATAACGAGACTGACACACAAGTGAGTACTTGACACACGACCTTTAGTCCAGGTCTTTGGAAAATATTTCTCGTTCATCCAGAAACTGAGTTAGCAACAAAATGCATTGAGATGCATAATACTTGTTCGTGTAGAAACAGTAGGGATAAAAAAGGAAGTTTTCTAGTAATAGTTCCAAAATCTCAAGGAGAAGGAGTATTTCAGGCAGTATAGCAAGGACATGTGTAGCTAGCACCTGAGACAGACAAATTTACATTTTCTTTCTTTTGCCAAATGTTAAACTCTTAATATTTATATCTCTGGCCTGCAAAGTTGAGCACAGTGCTGTACTAGTGGACATCATGCCTGAGAAAACTGATGCAATTTGGATATATTGTGCTGGAGAAGAATCAGGTTTTCTTGTACAGATGATTTCCCAGTGAGAACACTGAGAAGACTACTTTATCCTCAGTTTAGAGATTTTTTATTCAGCCCCTTCCTTTGGATACAGGTAGTTTGTATGTTAGAGGCATTGTAAGCAGATGGCTATCTTGCTTGTAGAGATCTTGTTTTATGCTTTGACTGACCTCAGAAGAGAGAGCTAAGGAGAGATGAACCTTGGACTACACATCAGTACTTGAACATTTTTATGAATGTAGGCTAAATTACATGACTACTTATGTAAATTCTGTATAATAATGGTTGAATATCATGTGAGCTAAAAAAGAAGAAAAAAAACCAAAAAAAACCCAACAAACGTCTGTAACCATAGAATGATTTAGGTTGGATATGACCTTTAGAGATCGCTCATTGAAAGCAGCAACAGATTTCAGGTTACTTAATATAAGAGGAACATTAAGCAAGGTTGAGCTAAAATGGGAGAAGTAAAACACATCTGTCTCCAGTATTTGTCTGACTCCTCTGCTTGGTTCATTAGTCCAGTACTGGACATGTCCGATGTGTCCTAGCTGCAGAGAGAGGTGACAGAGCCTAGTGCCATGTGGGCATGACTAAGTTGCTATTCTATTCCTCTCTCAGCATCTCTGGGGAAGGTGGTTTCAGGGGAAGGAAATGGTGAATGCACTCTGTAAGTGTCCCTCAATTTCTCTGGAGGCATTTTTTCCCATTGTTTTCATGACTCCAGTAACAGGTGCTCTTTCCTAGGCAGGTATAATCAGGGCACTGGGGGCCCCCTTGCCTTGCTGCATGCTTAGTTCAAGATGAGTTGCTTGTGGCAGTGTCAGAGCTTGCCAAAGCCAGCTGTGACTAGTTCAGAGTAGCTCAGAGCCTTCTCCTTGTATCCTGCAGCCACCAGAAATCCAGCCAGCCTACCGGTTACACTCAACACAATATTTCTGTACTTGCTGTGTGACATCACCAGTGTGAGAATGGCTCTGTCCCCGAGCCTGGACCTTGTATCAGATAATTTTTCAGCTAGGTATAAAATGGATGTATGGGTGCATTTCACTCATGGGTTTTTTCCTTATTAGATAAGCAATTACAGTTTCTGTGCCTTGCAACTCACAAATACCATTTTCTAGCTAATTTTTTCTTCTATTCTGCCCATTCAGAGTTGAATTGCAACAGGTTTCTTGGATAATGCTTCTAATCATGATTTGCAAAGCCCAAAACCTCACAGTTTTGTTTGCATGGCAGTAGGAAATCCTAAGGATTGATTCGCACAGTAGATAGAGGAGTTTGTGACAGCAGTGAACAGAATTTTTAAAATTTTAATGCAGAGGTAGAAATTGCTTTCTGGAGGAGGAGTCAGGGCAGTAAGTTGGGATAGTTAAGACATGCATTCTGAGTCAAACGTCAGACTCATGCAAGCTGGACAGTCCTGGTTTGTGCATAACTTAAGTGATAGCTTATGCTTTGTCTCTCAGATGAGATATTTATGTAAGGAGTAAACCTTTCCACTGATATAAGACAAAATTTACTGTTGCAGCAGAAAGTCTCTACCTTTGGTCTTTACCACCTGTGTGGTTACTAGCTGAGGGAGAACTACCACTTTCCCCATGGTAACTTGATATACATCACTGTGTCCTGTGAGACACTCACATAGAACTTGCGTCTAAACTCCTGTATCTCTGAAGAGAAAGAAGTTCTTCCTGTTTTCTGATAGTCTCATATGCAAGTATGTTGCAAGTTATGTTGAAGTATATGAAGGTGCTCTTCTAGAGATGCTTTCTCTAATCTTTTTCTTCCCTTGGTCCCCTTACAATTTTACGATGTGTTTACTCAGAATAAGGGACTATTATATAACGTGGCAAGATTATGTGCTAGTGATGATAATATGCCTTTTGGAAAATACTGCATTTATTTCTAATTATATTTGGGGGTATTTTAATTCTGGGATTGGATACTTACATTATGAAGAAATATGGTGCTTTAATTTGTCTTTATGGCATTAATATGATTACATTTATTTGCATACAAATAAATTAATTATTCCATAAATACATTATGTTTAAAACATTACAAAATTATTGTGTGTAATTAAATACTTCAAGTATGATTAACAGTGTTTCAAAGTATTCTAAATTAGCTGTTTATTTCCTGTGAAAAACTGAACACCACTGTAGCATTAGGAGCAATGATAAAGCTTCAGCTGAATCAGTATAACAATAGATTGACTTCTGTGTGATGCTGAAGGTCTTAGGCTGTAACAAGCAGAATGAAGTCCTGTTGAAGGTGTGGTGGGTTTACCTAGATTGGATGCCAGGTATCTGTCAAATCTTCTCTACCACTCCCCTCCACAACTGGACGGGAAAAAAGTTTCATGAGTTGAGCTAGGGGCAGGGAGAAATCATTCACCAATTACTGTTACAGAAAAAAAGACACGCAGCTTGGGAACATTAAATCAATTTATTACCAATCAGAATCAGAGAAGAATAATGAGGAGTAAAACAAATCTTAAAAACACATTTCCTCTTTCATGGGCTCTACCTCCTCCCTGCCAGCAGTTCAGGGAGATGGAGAATGGCATTACGGTCATCAACTTCTCCAATGGGAGTCTTTCCCACAGGCTACAGTTCTTCCTTAACTGTTCCACTGTGGGTCCCTTTCCTATGGCATGCAGTCTTTCAGGAATAGCCTTCTCAATTCTGGGTTTTTTACAGGGTCGCAGGTCCTGCCAGAAAATCTGTTTCAGCATGGGCTCCTCCCTGCAGGTCCCTGCCAGAAGGCTGCTTCAGCATGTGTTTCCCAGGGGTTCACAGCCCTTTTTCAGGCATTCATCTGCTCTGGCTTGGGTCTCCTCCTCTGACCTCCATAGGATTCATTTACTCACCATGGTCTTCACAACAGGCTTTGTGGGACTCAGCTTCAGCCCCTGGAGCACCTCCTCTCCCTCCTTCTTCACTGACCTTGCTGTTTCCAGATTTGCTTCTCTCATAGATTCTCACTTCTCTTTTCTCTCAGCATGCTTAAATCTGCACGATAACTTCTTCCTTCTTAAATATCTTATCACAGAGGTGCTACCTACCATCTCTGATTGGCTCAGCCTTGACTGTCTGCAGATCTGTCTTGTAATTGATTGACATTGGCTCTGTCGGACATGGGGGAAGCTTCTGACAAATTCTCAGAGAAGCCAGTCTGTAGCCCAAACTCCCTACCAAAACCTGGCCACACAAACGCAATACGAAGAAAACCCTCAATCCCAAAACACAGTTACCAGCAGTGTGCATCAGGGATCAATAGTGAGGCCCATGCTGCTTAACAGCTTCATTAATGACCCAGAGAATAGGATGGCATGAACCCTCAGCAAGTTTGCAGATGACATAAAACCAGGAGGAGTGACTGATATTCCCAATGGTTGTGCTGCCATTCAGATGAATGGACTGGAGACTTGGACAGATACGAACTTAATGAAGTTCAGCAAAATCAAACACATATTTCCGCAGGGAAATTCCTGGGGAGGAATAAGCTCATGTACCAGTAAATGCTTCCTGTCGACCATCTGGAAAGCAGCTTCGTAAAAAAAATGACCTGAGGCACTGGCAGACACCAAGTTGAAAAGGAGACATCAGTGTGACCTTGCAGCACAGAAAGCTAATGGTATCCTGGGCTGCATTAGGAAAAGTGCTGCCAGCAGGGAGGTGATCCTCCCCCTCGCTGTGGATGAGGCCACAATTAAATTGTGCCTCCAGCTCTGGGCACCTCAGTACAAGAGAGATATGGATTTATTGGGCAGTCAAGCAAAGGGCCACTGTCTCTCAGTTTAAGTCCTTGAGTAGAGGCTGATAGACCTGGAACTGTTCAGTTTAGAGAAGAGAAGAGAAGATTCAGAGGAATCTTATGCATATGTATGGATAACTGATTTGAGCATGGAAGGAGGGCAGTTAAGGATTTGGAGCCAGACTCCTGTTTGTATTATCTAGTAAAAAAACAAGATGTCATGGACAGAAATAAAGGTATAGGAAATCCAGGGAAATTTTTAGATTATTAAAATATGTGCACTTTTTATTGTGAGAATATAAGAATTTGGAACAGGATGTCCAGAGCCTCCATCTCTGGAGATATTAAAAACTTTAATATCTTGGACATTTCCTGGGCGACATCCTCTAACTTGTTCTTTGAACAGGGGGCTGGACAGCACAATTTGCAGTATCTTCTTCCAACCTCAACCATTCTGTGATTCTTTGGCTTAACATTCCAGCCATTGAGACCATTGATGTGTGCCAAGTACCTTCTACTTCTAGCCTAACTTGAAGGTTTCTTTCCAGCCATAGGTTTTCTTTAAATTTTCAGTAAGAAGTCAAGCAGAAGAGTCTCAGAAACAAGCTTTACACTGAATTACAGACAATGTATTTAAAGAAGGATGCTATTATCAGCAGCATCATAATCCAGTTCAGAGGAAGATTAGAAAAAATAACTTTTTTGTGGATCATTTCACTGGGAATTTAACGGCTATCTAATTGAATGGGATTTGAATTGCAACTCTTACAACCAAAAAAGGTAAAAAGAGAGAAATGCTACTAGAAGTCTTCAAATACAACTATAACATGCAAGGTGTACTGTTTTAAGATTTTTTGAAAACATAAGCCCTTTAGCATCATTATTTTTCATATTATTGTTTTTATACTTTATCCCTTTTCCTTCTATCTCTCTTATAATTTTCTACCATGGTTAAAATGTAAGATAGGGGGTTACTAACATAAATTGAATCTGCCTTGTAATAGATACTTTCAAAAATTGTGAAATTCCCAGTTCTATAGGTAAACAATATTTATTACATATTTCCATTGCCACAATGAGCGAAAGAGGAGTTAAAGGGAAAGTAACTGCAGGAAAATAGTAATGCAATTTCCCTTATCAGGGTGGTAAATTCAGTGTCTTGCTCAGTTTCTTTCCCCCCTCACCCCTCTATGTTTTTAATGTGCATGTAAATGACTCATGAACTTTCAGAGCTACCTCCACAGACAATTTTGACATACAGGAGAGGGTAATTTTTGGTCTAACACATTGCATGACTGTGCTGGTTCTGTCTGGGGTAGTTAATTTGCTTCACAGTGTCTGGTATGGAGCTGTGTTTTGGATTTGTGCCAAACACAGAGTTGGTAATACAGAGATGTTTCTGCTGTTGCTGAGCAGGGCTTACAGAGTGCCAAGGCCTTTTCTGCTTTTCCTACTGCCATGCTGGCAAGGAATGTGAGGGTGCATGGGAGGATGGGAGGAGAGAGAGCTGGAATAGGTGGCCCAAACTGGTGAAAGGAACATTCCAGACCATATGGCATCATGCTCTGTATGTAAATCAGGCAGAAGAAAAAGGAAAGTATGGGGGGTGTTCGAAGTGATGGTGTTTGTCTTCCAAGTCACTGTTACATGTGATGGGGCCTTGCTCTCCCAGAGATGGGTGAACCCCTGACTGCCCATGGGAAACAGTGAATGAATTCCTTGTTTTGTGTTTTTTTTGCCTGTGTGGCTTTTACGGCCCCTATTAAACTGTCTTTATTTCAACCCATGAGTTTCCTTGCTTTTACTCTTCAGATTCTCTCCTTGATCCCACCAGTGGGGGAGTGAGAAAGCAATGCATGGGGTTTGGTCGCTGGCTGGATTTAACCACAACACATATGGACATATGACGATACCTGCACAGACACTTTAAAGTACAGGGGGGACTTTTTTTGGTTACATGAGCTATGTAAAAGATGATGCTAGCTGCAGGCACATAAAACCAAGATAAATATCCTGTGGATGTAAGACACAAGAGAAATAATATCAAATGCTAACATTGAAGGGAAAGGTAAGTGTAGGATGCAATCTTATTTATGATCATTCAAAAAAATATGTTTGTACTTTGGATTCATTTTCCAATGAAATATATCTGCAGAGTGTGCTTCCAGATGGTGGACAATTCTGTAGCACCAAAACCCTCAGATATGAGGATTGTATGGTGATCAAAATTATTATAATGGGAGGAAAAACAGTCCAAATTTCAATAACAGCAAAATCTTATACATCCTGAAGCAGTCTTGGGAGCTCAAAAATTATCTCATTATTCAGAACCCTTTGAGACATAAAAGGAAAGTTAGAGGGCTCTAAGGTCCCAGGAAGGGGTAGTGCTACTAGCAGAATCACAGTAAAGATGCAGAGAGATGAATGCACATCCCTGCAGCTTTACTGAAGGAGCAAACCTGCCAAAGAAGATGAAAGTGCAGTGCTGTAGAGGACTTGTAGGTGCTTTGCAAGTTTATAGAAAAAGTACATCATTAAAATTATGTAGGGAGGAAATCTTCAGTAGGGCATTACCTAAAAGCTGTATCTCTGCAGATTAGTGAGTTTCAGTCTCAAGCTACTCAACATCTTACACTACACTCTTGGTTCCAAAAACAGAACAAACAAAACCCTCAGCATGGTGCCCATCATGAATGACCTTACCTCCGTCAAGTGTTTGTCATGCAGTAGTGAATCTAATAAAAGTCAGAATCTTCCAAAAGTGAAAAGTAATTGCTAGAAGAGTCTGGAATATATTATCAGCTGGTAAGCAGGAACAATTTCTTCTGGATAAAAATTGTATGTCTTTCCTTGCACCTTAGAAGAGATCCTCTGTTCTTGTCAGATGTTAGGGAAAGTTGAAGTTACCACAGAAGAAATGTGTTCAGCTCTACATTTAGCTCCCACAAAGGAGTCTTTTAAGAAAGTTTGTGCCAGCTTAAGGCAAAGCTATGAAAATACGGTTTTGTGTTAATTGTGTGGAAAAAAAATATTTCTAACCTTTGAAAATACTACATTTTTAGTTTCCCCAGGAGATTTTTTAAACTAAATAGGTATCTCATTCAAACATTCTCACAGCATCATTTCAGAATATTATATATACTATAAAAGAAAATATAAAATCAACATTTTATATTGTACAAAATATAAGGATCTGGGGCTCCAGAAGGCAGAACTATTTGTTAGAGTAAGGGTTTGAGGCTTATTAAAAGGATTAGATTGTAGAAAGTCAATAAAATGAAGACAATTGATGTATAAATTCAATATAGAAACTCTTCATACTAGGGAATACCCATATCTTAGTTGGCAGAGTTGCAAAGCTCCAAAAATTCTCTGAGCCAGATGCACAGTTTTCTGTTTCTCCCCTACAGTTACAGAGATTGGATATGCTTCAGCTCAGTGTACCCAGGAGTTAGTAGACATAGGCCTTTTTAAAGGCATGCTTTTATAACTTAGGATGAAGTTTAGGAAAATGTAAAACAGATGGGTATAGCTTTCATTAAAGTTCCACTTGCTGGTTATTTTACCTGAAGCATAATATTAACAACATCTCTGGGTGAGGAAAGCTGCTTAGAAGCAAGCTAAATAAGACTAAAAATAGGTAATAAAATAAAATAAAATAAAACAAAATAAAATTAAAATAAAATAAAATAAAGTAAAATAAAATAAAATAAAATAAAATAAATAAAATAAATTTTAAAATAGGGTTAGCCTCATACAGTTCATATTGCTTGAAAATTAAAAAAAAATAGGGAAAAAATGGAGGTGCTTTAGCCTAAGGTTGCCTACAGGTAAAAAGTTTGTTTTAGATCTCCTGTGGAAGAGCAGATAATTTAATAACTGCAGTTCTCTTGCACAATAAGAGGTAGACTGATGAGAAAGTTATCTAGCAGACTCAGGACATCCAGTTTCTAGACGTATAATAAACTGCTTCAGGATGGCTCACTTCCCTGGGCAGCCTGTTCCAATGCCCCACCACCCTTTCAGTGAAGAAATTTTCCCCTTATATCCAATCTAAACATCCCCTGGTTCACCTTGAGGCCATTTTCTCTGGTCCTGAGAGGTTCATCTTAGAAGGATCTTATCAATGTATATAAATATTTGAAGGGAAGATGTAAAGAAAACAAGATCAAGCTCTTTACAGTGGTCTCCACTGTCAGGACTTCTAAACACCTGGAAAAACTGTTTAACTGTCAGGGCAACTGAGCACTGCTATAGTTGTCAAGAAAGGTTATGAAGTCTCATCTGTGGAGATACTCAAAGGCAACCTGGACACTGTCCTCAGCAACTGCCTCAAGTGTCCTTGAGCAGCGTGGTTAGACCGGGTGACCTCCCAAGGTCAACTCAAACATTCTGTGATTCTGCGAGTGTGTGATCAGGACAGTTGTGTCTCAGGAGTTCAAAAAGTAAAATTCAAAGAAGAAATTAAAATAAAATGCAGGGTGAAAAGATTCTTCTCACACCAATATGGAAAGAGGATGAAAAGATAAATTGGACCGGAATCTGTGGAGGGAAAGATAAAGATCAGGAATGATATAAGTGTTGCTAATCTACTAAATACATGTTCTGTTCTTATTTCAATAAGGATGATGATGCATGTAACACCAGTGGAAATGTAATCTAAATACAATGAGAAAGAGAAATTATAAAATCATATGTGAGCTGTGAGTAAATTTTTGTCTGCTTGTAAGGATTTTATTGAATAACTGAAAAATCTATGCCCTGGCTACTTAAAGAACTAACATATTAAATGCGACATTAGCAGATCCTGGTAATATAGTAGGAGAAAAAACACATTATTCAGACTAAAAAAAAAAAAATAGCAAAATGTGACAAGTATAGCCAGTTAGTTTTTTCTAAGAGTCATGTTTTGCTTTTTTTAAATAGAGTTTTTGTTAAGGACATCAGTATTATCAGAGACAGAAGGAAACAGACAAAGATATAAAACATAAATGGACTCATTGAAGATATATCACATTAGAGTTATTAAACATCCCGCCTAATAGAACAATTTCCAAGATAAGGTTAATTGGAAAGACTTGATATCTAAAAGGCATGATACTTTCATTTTAAAAAATCAAGTTTTAAATATTCTATCAGTTAATAAAAACTTTATAAAATGGATAAAGAGAGAGTTTTGGTGTTTATTAAATGAAGTTTACTGAAATGAAAGGGAGTTTGCAGTTTTTCTTGGGTTCAACCTTGCAATAAATATTTATTATTTTCCTAATTGTCTGTGTTTTTAAGCATAGGTCCTAAAGTCCATGCAGAACACAAAGTTGGAAATTCTGACCAGCCCTCTGAAAGAAAAAAATTGTGTTAAATATTGATATCACAGAAATTGTGTTGCAATTTGAATTACATAAATTCTCTCTAAACTAGGATTTGATTTTTTAGAGGCCATGAAAGAAGAAGAGAAACTGAGATCACAATAATCTGCTGATTTCTCAATGAAGCCTTAGAACTTCAAGAAAAAGAAATAAATAAACGTCTGAAAATCTTAGCAATATTTTTGCAGAAGGTAATGTTAGTCTACTTGTAGTTGCATTCATTACTGGTCACATGTGGTCAGAAAGCTCAAGTTTGAACTTGAAGAAATGAAGATGAATGTAAAATGTATTTTACAATATGAGAATGAAAACCTATGGCTATCTTAGTCTAGTAAGATAAGTGTTAAAAAACATGATTCATCTAAGTGGAAAATACAATGGGAGGAGATCTATTTAACTACAGCATCTGTAAACATACATTTCTCCTAAACAAATTATTAGCAATTATTAGAAAAGTGCTTCTCACTGTAAAACAACTCAATTACCTGTCAGCCATAATAGTTACATGAAAAAAACTCATTGCTTCACATGTCCTTAGATATCTTTTTGTAAATAGTCTTGTTATTATTACTGCTCTTAATAGCCAGTATTTGGGGTTTCTTCTGGCTGCTGAACAGGATAAAGAGATGTTCTACTCCTTAGCTCTCGTGGCATAACTTTTTTTCTCTTCCATTGCACTTACATAGCAGCTTTTACATTAACAAGATTGAATAACCAATACTGTATTTCACATCACAAAGTGTTGCCCTTGGACCATATATTCATGTGGCAAGTAGTCTGTGTTAGTTGTATGGTTCCCAGGAATGACAGATGCATTCAAAAGAGCCAAGCTCTGGAGGACCTTTGATCTCCAGTTCTGATGGTGTGCTGCAAATGTGTCCCAGAAATTACTTTGATTATGATTCCATCAGGAAGGAAATCACCTGGGTGCACCACTGCTGTGCTCAAATACCTACTGAAAGACTACAGAAACAAGTGCAAGGCATATTCACACCTGAAAACAACCTGCCACAGATGCAGATATTGAGGATGGAAATGTCAGAGCCTGGCCATAGCTAGAAATCAATGAAGACAGAACGCTCTGATGTTATTTGGAATTACTACAAGCATGTTTGCACATATTTTATAGGTAGGCAGGAGCTTGCTTGACTAGCACTCAGTGTTCTGAAAACAGCTTCTGCTGTAGCTGAAAAAGTACCTTGAAAGCAGGCACAAAAGAAGTGACTGGAAAAATAAACCAGATATTCTGGAACTGAACATCTTCAGCATAAATTTTAGCAGTTACCATGGTTTAGCCTGACTGGCTTGAAAGAATTTTAAGACTCAGTATTGGATCTATGAATGGTTTAAGGCCATGTCAAGAGACTTTAAGTAGATGTCCAATTGCATTTTTGAAAAAGAAAGGATGTTTCCTTAATTTCCTTAATAATAATTTCTTTTCATGTTTAGTATAAGGAAATATTAAAGTATTATAAAATTTTCTGGGAAGACAAATTAGACATGTAATATAGTTCTGTATATTCTATAGTTATGGAAAATAGATGACATGTATAATAATACATGTTCCATAAATACTTCTGATTAAATGTGTACTTTATTTGTATCTGTAGTTATTGGGTATCATAAGACACACAGTCTTGTCTTGTCTGATGATTCCATCTGCTACTCAGTATTAGTTATGGATTGAAGGGTTTCATTTTCAGGCTTAGAATTTAGTGATCTGTGTTTAGTGTGAAGTCTCTATTAGGGAAAATGAAGCCTGGTGATGTTTTATTTAAAAGAAAGAAAAATAATCTCTTTTCTTTCCATTCAAATAATAAAGCCCTGAAAGCCAATGTATTGAACACAAGGGTAACTTTAAGTATATTCACAATTACTGTGAAATTACATCATTAAGGAAAAACATCTGTTTAAGTGCTTGGATGAATTGTGGCCACCTTGGTTCTAAAGGGAATGTTGACAATATCTCATCTACAGATTAAAGGCACAAAAGTCTTTTCTGTATTACATCAAATGACAACAACTCTCAATCATTTCCATGCAAAAGGGCAAAACTACAAATTTATTCCTGTCTAGACAGAAGAAATAATGGTTTTTTATCTAAATTGTCTTGGGCCACTGCTGGGATGTTCAAGGAAAAGCTGTACTACTAATGAATAAAAAGACAATTTTTTTTACAATTAATGAGTCATAGATATTTTAAGCACTGCAATTTGAGGACAGAAAGCTATTAGATTTAGAGAAAGAATGGAAAAAAATAATGAGATCAGAGGGGTGAGCTATTTTGGTACCTGAGAAAGGTTGTTATTCTAATTCAATATTTATCATGCAGTAGCAACTTTAAATTGAAGAATCTAAAGCAAAGATGCTTGGATCTTGGATACCATCTGGAAAGTTCAGCTGAAGAGAATCAGGCATAAGGAAAGTAATAACATTAGTAACTGAAAATATGTCTGTAAAACACATTTTTTTAATTCAAAACAGAGGGAAAAAAAGCAGATGGTAGAATTTGGAAGGGATTATTAGAAATTAACATATTAATGGCCAGATCCTGCAGTGACTGGAATAAACAGAGCTTCGCCATTGATTTTAATGAGAGTAGAATAAAGTATGGCATGAGAAGTGGTGAGAAAAGGTTGTAAACATAAAAGACCACGTTCTCCAATTGAGGCAGTTTTCTGCTTTGTAAACACAAATTGAACTTCAAGGGGCTAAACATAACCACAGGCCAAGCCCTCTAGTCAGGGGAACAGTTCTCTGGGAAACAGTTTACAAAAGTAGCTTCATTCCTTTGGATTTAAATGATTTTTATGAGGGAAAGATGTGACACAAACAGATACCTATTTGTACATAAACTAGGGCAGCACTGTACTTATATCTTCAACAAATCTAGGTAACTCAAATCAAGAAGGAAGAACTAGCTCCCTGTAATCCTGTGTTCCCTCTACAAAGATCAGTTTGTTCTTGAACAAGATAGGGTATCTGTCACCAAGATATAATTACTGTTATATTGCAGAATTTCACTGGCTTACGATTATGTGTATCACACTCTATTTTGCATTCACAAAGCACCCCTTTCTAGGACGTGGAGACATACGTCCTCCTAAAGGTCCCAAAGGCATATGCTTGTATTTAAGCACCTAAAAAGGTGAAATTTAACCCACAACGGGCATGAGGAAGATTTTCTTAGATATAAACCTTATACTGTAAAGCAAACACATTACTGGGAGTGGAGCTGCATTTTCATATTGAATTGATCTGTTTTGCCTCTAAGGGTCATTGCACTGTGTAAGCAAAGAGCAAGGGATCAAATGCTAAAGAAAATAGTATTGCATAACATAGTTTGTTATTTTAAAAAAATGTAGCTATCCTCCTTATTTACTAGTTCTTGACTTTAATTAAAAACAAATAAAAAGGTGAATATAAATGGAATTGGGAATACTGTGCTAATTTTCATCATTGTTTAATTTTCTGAAATACAATAATTAAAGTAAACACTAATTACTAAAACTATTTTTCATTGTTAAAGCGCAAAATGTACTTATTTCTCAAGTAGTCTTATGTTTTTACAAGAGCTCTCTCTTGTGGCTGTAACTGTTTCTGCATTGTAACAAGTTCGGGTATTCTGAGGATCATTTAAAAAGAATTTTTTACTGCAGTTTGAGGTAGTAGGAAAAACAATAACAGAACTCTGTCTGGCCATGCAACAGATAGGGATAATATAACCATAAATCTGGATAAATAACTCTTATTCACCAAAGCATAGGCTATTGAAAAGAGTTTCTTGTATTTTATTCTAATAGGAAGGCTTAAAATAATACCCAGCCTAGAAAAGATGGAAAAAATTATTGCTGCAAAAGCAAAGATAGAACAATCAAAATAAATGTAACATATGATCAGGAGTACTGGTCACACAAGACTGAAGATCTCTTTAAAAATAATGAAGGAAAATGATGAAACTGCAATTGCTTCTGCTTCTTTTGTGCAGTGATTTACCTCTAGTTATCCTCTACATAACAAGGATATATTTGTAGCAAGTGAAAGGTATTCAGAAATAATTTTGAGGCAAGTTGTTCTGTGGTGTTGTGTTTGGTATTGGTCATCTTATAGCAGGTATTATTTTAAGTGAACTATGCTGAGGACCTTGTCCACACCATCTACTGACTGCATTCATGTCTGACCCCAAAACTTTTACCTGCAACTGCTTCATCCTCATAAAAGGGGGCTTCTGGGAATCCCTTATGGTAGACCTAGATGTCTGGGCAATCTCCCTTTTCTGCCCAGAATGAAGGAATTTTCAATAGTACACCTGCTGATTGGGAGAGAGAGTACAGGGCAAAACAGCTTTCAGAAATGGTGCCATAAAGGTACTGTGATTATTATCAAGGATTAGACACTTCATATTTGATGCAGAATTTGGGCACTTGAATAATGGAAGTTAAAGAGAGAAAATAGAAGTCTGGAGTTTAGTACTAACAGGAGCTGTACTCACCAATGTTTGGCAAGCAGATTAGTTACTCTTTGCTAACCTGTCTATCAAATGGTGATGAATTGTGTTTAGGTAGGCTATGGGACTTTTGTTTGACATGGCTTTTCTGCTTCTCAGATACTACTAAAATAGTAGTACCAATAATAATAGTTCCAATAATAATAAATGATAAATCCAGCTTTCAATTTTCCTTAGCTCACTGCTATGCTATGAGGTTTCACTGACTCACTTATTAATATTTAGGAATACTTTAAGATCTTCAGATGGAAGATGCTATATCTAAAGAGGTTATTGTGTCATGGAAAGTATCTGAAGAAATCAAGTTTAAAATATCTGCAAGCCCTTGCATGATTTTTGTATGCTTATAACTTTCCATACAGCTAAAAAACATTTCCTAAAAAAGGCAAAAACTTACCCTAGAAACCAAAAAAGCTGCTCTTTCAAATTACTCTTTTCAAAGTACACCAACCTCTAGTTGTATATCACCAGAAGAACATGATGGATAAAAATCTTCAATCTCAGAAGCTAAAGCTATGTCAATAGCTATGTCAGATTAAACAGAAGTCAGAAACCTTTCTGGGCACGGGGTTAAATTGAATGACCCTAATCTATTAATAAATGCTTTTAGCAACAAAAAGAGAGTGGCTACACATAAAATGCCAGCTGACATTAAGACACACTTGCTGGAATATTCAACTTTTTAAAACATATCCATGAATTAGTTAAGAGTTTGCTATTTGGCTCAGGTCAAAAGTGTTCCTGAGAGTGGTCTAAGAGGTTAAAAATACAGACAATTGCATTGCCTGCCTGGTTCTGTTTAAGTTACCAACATATATGCAGTCTAGAAAGTGATTGTGCATGACATAGATGTAAAAGCTGAGGTCACTGAAGGGTGGAAAGAATTTATGGTTGGATTTAAATATTAAAGTTTTATCAAACTAGTTTGAAAAAAAACATGTCATTACATTCCTGGCTTAAAATAATTCTTTTATCAAAGTTGGAGAGAAAAAGACAAATAAAATTAAATTAAACTAATGTTGAGTTGCCCAATATTAAAGAAATGACATGTAAAACAAGTAAAATTAATGTCACAATTCTCAAAATACTCTCTGATTCAACAATAAATATTAGCAAAATGCCAGTAGTTGCATTTGAATTGGTAGTTTAACTGACTTCAGAGGCTAAATTCTTAGAGATTAAACATGTTAAGAAAGTAAGACTGAGAAGTCTTAGTCCCAAGGCTATGTGAACTCAGCATAAAGCCATGGCCTGGTACTGCCAGTGGCATGAATGTATTTACTGCACTGCAGGATGATGCTCTCAGACTCCACCCTCTGGCCCTGATCTATCATTCTGCTGTGCCTCTATGTGACACCTGCTTGGTGCAGGGAGACTATTCATGGGATGCCCTGATATCTACAGGAAGGCAATGAATTGATCCAAGTCCTTCTCCTAGCACACACAGCTTTTCACTGATATTCTTTATTTCCAAAAGTGTTTCTGATTCAGTTTAGAATTGGACCATAAACCAGGGATGAAGAACTGGGAAAAGGCATTTCCTGTGAAGTGAAGAAATTACATAAATTTTGAAGCTTCTTTTGGTTGTTGCTAGTAGTGCTTACACTAAGTCAAGGACTTCCAGTTTCCCATATTCCATCAGTGACCAAATGCACAAGAAACTGGGAGGGACCCCAGCTAGAACATCTGACCTGAACTGGATGATGTGATAATTGATATACTAGGACATCATTCCCCACATATAAACAGGAGAGAGTTGGCCAGAAGGGGCTGTTCACTGTTGGGGAATGGCCAGGGCATCAGAGGATCAGGGGAGTCAGAGACTGGTGAGCAATTGTATTGTTCATCTCCTGTCTTTCCTGGGTTTTATTCTTCTCTCTCCTTCTTTTTCTTTTCTCTTTTTCTTTTTCTTTTTCTTTTTCTTTTTCTTTTTCTTTTTCTTTTTC